>WAAB01010520.1:46367-93093 GCA_013389865.1 Piaya cayana | reverse complement strand
TGCCCAATGACCCTTTCCGTGAAATATTTTTTCCTAGCGTCCAGACTAAATCTCCCCTGGCGGAGCTTGAGGCCATTCCCTCTCATCCTGTCCACTGTCACATGAGAGAAGAGGCCAGCTCCCTCATCTCTACAACCTCTCCTCAGGTAGTTGTAGAGAGCAATGAAAAGCAATGCGAGCAATGAGAGCAATGAGAAGTCCTCCAGCCCTCTGATCATCTTCATGAACTCCTCTGGACTTGCTCTAACAGATCCACACCCTTCCTGTGCTAAGAACGCCAGAACTGAAGGCAGTAACAGCAAACAGATACAAACATATTCTATTTATACATATATACATGTATATGTGTGCATGTTCACACATATGAAGTGTTGAATACTGCAACATTTAGCAAAACTCGTCAAAACCAGAAATATAATATTCACAGTTTGAACCAAAAGGCCAATTGTCTTCATTCCTAGAGTCAGTTGAAAACAAATGGGGGGAACACACATGTAAGTCACACCTCTAAACCTGTTTTCTCACAGGCAAGAAGCTTTTGATGTTGTTTGCTTTCAAGATAATATTCTGAGTTCATCAGAAGTAGGAAAGCTGAACTATGACCTTATCATAAAGAGTTCATATTAAAAAATGTGCTGTGTAAAAAGTTGAAGCATTACTATACTAAGAATTTTAATGCTAGTAAAGAATTTCTTGTCTCAGGCTAAGGTGGGTTAAATATAACTAATGCTCATGCATAACTATTTTTTAAAATATTTATATGCACTAATTCTGGTTTTCCACATTCAAATGCAAGAATCCTGCGGCAGACAGCTAAATATAAAATAAGTATAAGGTGGTGAAGAATTTAAAATGAAGACTTCCATTTCATTCTGTATTCAGGAGCCAAAACCAGACTCATTAACTGCAATCTCTTTCTACTTTGCATGAAAATGAACCATTCTTTGAAACAGGCTCGGAGAACGTGGTAAAAGTTCACAGAAGACAAATGCACCTTTTATGTTTGGTGAAAATTATACTAAGGGTATCCAGGATTAGTAGAAATATTTCTAATTCATTGAAAAATTAAGAGAATTCTCTACCATACACATGCTTACAAGACAAACACACTAGGCAAAGATTTCCCATTCTTATATGGAAAATATTGAATGTTCATATGAAATTATATGAAGCACTGTAGGTTAAATTAATTTCCACAAACATAACATTTCAATACCTATCTGAGCTTTCATCCATTTGATCTGAGAGACTTTAATTTGCTCTTCAAAAATAATTCAAAGAAGTCCCAATAAACTGCAAGAGGAATCTTATCAGATTTGAAAGGTTGTAGAATATGGGGGAACACCTAGAAAATTATGAAGGGGAAGGAGTAAAGACTGTAGTAGCCCAAGTAGATATGAATTCTTCTCTTTAAGAATCTGTCATTTAAAGTAATCAGAAGCAGCACTTAAAAGTAAGATTGGATTTCTAGTACTGGACAACATTTTGCAGCCTGCGGCAGATACAGGAGCTGAGCTGGTTCCCTGTAAAACACTGATTTCTAAGGAAAAATTTCCCACAAAGAGACAGGAAACTGCATCAGACATCAAATGTGTTATAAGCAACATGGAGGTTCCTTGTGTGGGAACAGAACGGTGAAGTTATTAGTCTTGCACCTGCATTTAATTAAATTTGGAGATGAAGCTGAAGAGAACAGTAACATTTTTGCCAAATGCTGGTCAATCTGCACTTTCTCAACTTAGTTGAGAAACCGGACTTTGATTCTAGGTCACAAAAAATTATATCCACTGGACTTATGAAGAGACTGCAAACAATTAGTACAACTCTGCAGATTTAATACAAATTCCCCTATTGTCTCCTTGATGTTACTTCAAAACTGAATTTCACGAAAAATACATATTCCCCTAAACTTAACATCTTGTCACCTAATGGAAGCACTCAAGGTAAACATTATGCTGCTGAATGATCACTTTGAAAACACCATCAAGTGCACAGAGCAAATGATACTCCAGTAAAACCTTTCAAGTGTTCCATGGAAAGAAAGTATCAAGTGACTTCTCATAAACCATGACCTAGCCTTCACATGTTTTTCATATTGAAAGTGCCCTGAAAAAGAAACCAGGCAAGTGAGTTCGGCAGGGAGTTCCTCTTACCTTTCAAAATCAGACTCAGAGTTCAATTCCTTAGCCTGCTCCCTTTTCTGTAATATACCTTATATGGAGTGCCGTGGTAGATGAAGGAATAGTCTGGAAACGTTTGCAGATAACTAGTTTAAGTTCCCCAAACAAGGAGCTTTTGTTGGTTTTGGAATGCTGCCTCTGGAAATTTTGACATTCACAATTCTGTTAGCTGCATGCAGAAAAAAAGTAGCTCTTGAAGGCAGGTCCCAAATGTATAAACTGGGCTATAACAGCATAGCAAAATCATAAAGGTAGCCTACATTTCAGAAAAGCCTTTTCTTAAAACAACAATGATACAAGAACATTAGCGAGAGGTTATAGGTGTATAGGAGGAACAACAAACTATAAACTGTGAATGAATCCTGCTGGAAGATTGAAGTATGACTACAGAGACAGAAATTCTCAGATGTGCCTATGCAACCATTTCCACAATCAGCTGTCACACAAAAGCTAGTGAACAAAATAAAACACTCTCAGTAAACGAGATATTTAGTCTTACATCATCCTTGCAATTTGGAAAAGCAAATAACAATGTCACATTCACTAAAATGGGCTAAGAAGGAAACAATGCAGGGCAGGTCTTTGGGGAACAGTGCAAAAATCCATGGAACTTCCATGAATCCACTCACTCAGAACTGCTGGTCAAGCTTGTGGTGACATGAGAAGACAGCAATCACTGCCAGGGAAGGTTTATTAGATTCCTTTGTAATCAAGAGTGATGTTGGCTGGAAACTACTAGCATATGGGTCATCAAAGGCTGTGTTTGCAGGGGCTTAGCATCTCTAGCTACAAAAAGCCAAAGCTAGCCAAAACAGCACTTTCAAGATGTTATCTTTTACTTCAGAAATGCATCTTTTCTTCTACAATTAGACTGCTGCTCAAGTATTGGAGCAAATTAATTCTTTTTTGTTGTTGCAGTTTATTCATATTAGTAAACAGCTATCAATTATTTAAGCACATTTAGATTCAAATAAGAATACTTCAATAATCCTTCTTCCCTTATGTAGTTCTGCACAACAAATCCGGACCTGGGCTCTCTTGTTTTGCAATAGATTAGTTTGGCTTAGGTGACAGGAAAACAGATTATCCTAAAAGGAACATAGTGCTAGGTTTAAGACTATCAAGCTTTTTTTGACCACTTCAAATGACTGGACTAGAAAATAGAACTGTTATGCACTTCACCTGTCAAGAAAACTAGATTTGCATTTCATTTTAATGTAGTCTGGCTGATACCTTAATATGATACATCTGTAAATCCCCAAGAAATCCAGGTCGGGCTAGAAGAAACACTGTAGGTTAGCAACTAATACAAGCAGTGCTATAAAGTCATATTTAGAAAAACAATCCACTCTTCCTTTGGTGTTGCTGTTTACAAGCTGTGGCTATGATTATTATGGTAAGAAAAGTGGCAACATCTGATGTTACTTTCACACAATCACTGGTTTTCAAAGAGTACAAGCTCTCCTATTGTGAAAATAGACAATACAGCTTCAGAGAAAGGACTTGATTCCTTTGTCTTTTGACTAGTATTACAGGGGGAAAAAAAAGGAAAAAGGAATAAATCCAGAAACTTTACTACCAATGGCAATGGAAAAGCATTTAAACCAGTTATCATAACATACAGCCTAATTTTGGAAGTCACTCACCTATCACATAAATGTCTGTTAGTTTGGGAACTGGGGGAATTTGTACACCCGCATCACTAAGTTTGACTTAGAAATAATCTTACCCAGCAAGCATCCTGAAGTCTTAAGAAGAAAAATCCAGCTGTCAAGATAATATAGAAGCCTATTATGGGAAATGATCCCAGCAATGCCATCATCACATACATTTTTGAAGAACACACACTTGGTATTATATGCTGCTCTCAGGACAGAACCTCCATTAAAGGTATCATACAGTAAAAAGAGAGTTATCTCCAAACATGTGCTTAATGTGCTAGAGGATGCATAGTCCTGCACTAAAGACATACCTGTAGAGCCTGTTTCAAAAGCGATCCTGCCACATTTCTTGGCTTTCCAGAGAAAGAATTCTTAAAGCAGGGAACTATTAATAATCCCCAAATGCATAAAGCAAAGTACTATGAATCAGATAATCAGATCAGATAATCTGTAAATAAAAGTCTGGCCAAGCAGCAAGACACATGGAAGAAGGATCAATAACTCCTATTAGCAGACTTGCCAAGCCTCCTTACAGAGCTGTGAAAAGATGTGATTCACTTTATTTCCTATTACTAGATGCTTCACTTGCCATCAGTTTGCTTTGGAACACCAAGAACTAATTTATCTTGCAAAATTATCACCAAATGATGAAATTTTTTTAATTGAAACTTTTGTATTATTCCTTACTACATTGATTAAACTATCTAGAAATATAACCTGGTAAAAAAGAATATAAAAGACCTTTGCCACTTATAACAATAACCAAATGGGGGAATCCTATTTCAGTCAAATAACACAACAAACACTTGCTGAAACAAAGTAGATGTTGAAAAGATTTTAGCATCCAGAGTCTTTCCCTATCCTTGTTTTCTGTGTTCTATAGACTACAACAGAAACTATTTTTTATCTTGTGGGCTCTTACCTTGGGTTAAAAGTTCACTTAAACCAGTACACCATAAATGTCTCAAAAATCCACCATTTAAAAAAGAACTACCAATAGTAATTTTGGAGTGTAAAAAAGGCAAATATATCTGATTGGTCCAAATATAATACACAAATAGCATCATTATTGTCAGTTAAATGTTTTCAAAGAGGTCACTGATTTTTTATGTTTATCCCAAGCTTTACCAACATTATTTGAATGTATTTCCTGCACAACCAAGGAGTTCACATCAGGCAAAATAGTTCCTTTTCTTCTTCACAGATGTATAATCTACAGAAACAATCTCTAGTCATTAAAAGCTATATATGTTTTAAGTTGTATAATCTTCTGTTTAATTAGAAAGTTCTTCTGTTACTTAAGTATAAATATGACACATCAAGCAATAGGCAAGTAGTAAATACACTGTATGAATATTGGAGGCAAAGTCATTAAAATACAACAGTATTTTTAAATCTTTCAATAAATATAAACCATGTACAACTTTTACACTTAATAATCTCTTTGATTTACCAGAAGAATGTATTTACATATATTTAAAGTAAAACAAGGAAGCTGATTAGTAACTCTTAAACTTTTGATAAGCTATTGCAAGAAATACTATTAAAGCAAACTGTGTTGATTTTAAATTACTGGCATGGAATGAATACTATGTACCTTTTTTTTTTTTTAAAGTTCAAATACCTCGCTGGACATTTAAAAGGAAGGACTTTTTTTAAATTTTATGTTTGACATTTTCTGATAGAGAAATATTGCCTAAAAAAACCAGAAAAGGAAATGATACTGCAAAATTATATATAAAGGATGTAAATGAAGAAGTGTTTTACTCATACAGCTGTTACCAAATGCTTGTGGAAATACATACACTGAAGAATGATATTAATAGTAGCTGCAGATGGGTTTTCAATCCTTCTATTAAAGTTAAATTAGCTACGCAAAAGTGACGAGACGAACAAACATCAAAAAGACACTGATAGTCACAGAAGTCTATATGCACCATCAGAAGATCCTCAGAGAGCAAAGCTCTGTGGCTGATGAAAGCAAAGGAACTGCAGCTTATTGGCATAAGACCAAGTATTCGTCCATAATTTCTTGGCATCTATGCTCCAGCATCTGATGACTTCAACTATATTTCAGAGGAGTAAAATAATTTATGAACTTGGTTGGTACTGAAACTTGTGTAACTTCCAGTTCATAACCCTATCTTCACATCTTATAAATGAAGCATTATGAGAAATGGTGTAGCTGCAAATTTCCATGCTTGTTCTCTGTGGAGCTACTTGTTATTTTACATTATTATGCTTGACGCAATGTACATAGCGTGGCATAATATTTATGCTGTAAATTATTCCAGTGGCCAAACAGAATGGAAACTATTCATTTTTTCCAGCTAAAAAAACACCCTGATAGTTTGGTTTGTGGTTAGTTTGGATTAGTTTGGGTGGTTTTGGTAATTTTTCCTTTTTTTCCAAATGAGTAAGAATATCAAAACAATCCTCAACTATAATTTACAGAGAAATAAGCTTCAGCGTATGTGCAGGTGTTCTCACCAACCATTCCTGCATTGAGTTTTTGGCGAAACAAACAGCTGAACATTCCATTTGCAGTCCTAGAAATACATTACAGTTCTCTTGAAGATTTGATGACAGCAGGTCTGCTAAGAAGGCAAATTTTGTAACATATTACAAGACAAAGAATTGACAACTATTATCAAATTGAACTTAATAAGGGGAAAAAAATCCTTGAAGCAATATAAGTTTTGCAATATTGGTTTCAAAAAGATGGAAAATAAATATGTTTGATTCTAGTCAGGGAGCTGTGGATAGAGATGTACCTCAGGTTTTGAGGGAGATACAAAGACTGGTAAGTGAATTACCAGTCACGTTTGAAATATAAATGTCGGAAGAAAGGCAGTCCGTGAAAATTGGAACATGAATTGGATATCCTTAATTCTAGTTCTTGTTCCCAGAAACTAACAGCAAAATTTTGGGAATGTCAGGAAATATCCACATCTCTCATTTCACACCTTCATTTGGGCTGGCTGAGAAGTGTTGTTTAGCTACTGAATTTTCCCATTAGGGATTAGCACCTGCTGGACTATCAGATAAACTACCAAGTTGAGAAGCTGAGATAAACTAATCCATACAGCAGCATACTGAGTACCTGCAGTCCCTACTGCTACAGTGCTTTCCCATGAAAGAGGATGAATAAACAGTTCATAAGCAAATAACTTAAAATGTACATAAGTTTGTAAGTGATTCCACTGTAATCATCAGTGTATTATAAATGTCAAGACAGACATAAATTCCCAGTAATTAACCGTCAAGACAGGACTCATTTAAATGAAGTTATTAAATGTTAGGAAAATTAATTAAGTTCAAATACCAAATTCTAAAACTTAAATCTCTAAATGGCAAACAAATTTGTGTTTCAATCTATAAACTTTTCAATCAGAGCTTTTTGAGAAGGTTTCAAATACTGAAAGGTATGGCTGTATTTCACTTACTAAATGCACTTAGGAAAAATAAGAAAATAAATGAAAGGCTGTAAAAGGAAAGTCTTTGGAAATTAGGAACAAATTTAGTATGTTAATGAGGAGAATCCTCTGGGCTGTGTGTGGTCCACATAATCATGATCATTTAATGTGCCATCAGTCATAATAAACCTCTACAACTTGCAAGTTCAGTGCTATTTCAAAAAAGTTTCTTTCACAGACAATTTCTCTTTAATCAACACTGCTAGGAAATATTATTGGTAAGAAGCATGCATATTCATCATGACAACATGGAACAACCTGCAGCAAACAAGAATTTGGTGTAACCACTCATTGTTCTTGAAAAAAGTCATTGAATACTAATTTATTAAAGAACAGATTTCCAGATTTATAAAACTCCCACTTAAAAATTTATACAATTTTCCAATTTTTTTGTGGGGGAGGGTTCCTCTTTAATTTACTTTGAATATTTTCATTTTATTTAAATGTAGCTAGGGATCTGCAGAGCAATGATAGGTTGTTGCACACAGATCAATACAGTGGCTTCTTTTTTAAACAGTCTAGTAAGTGTAGTGAACTTAATACTTTCCTGGTTACAGAAACATCGTGTACTCTCTTGTAAGTGCTTGCTTAACTTTGTAAGAAAACAGAGTTAGACAATCCATGATGTACAAAGCTACTGAGTCAGAGACACATTCAGAACTCTTGGCCAGAGCTCTGATCTCTTAAAGAGCAAAAATAAATACATAAATAAAAAGCAAGTTTTGAGCTTATCACTAGTCTCTTCCTAGCACCAGAGGGGTTTAAGTAAATTTGCTCAGTCAATCATTTACCAAGTAGCTGGATAGCTCTTAATTAGATCATATTATGATCTCTTCTTTGCATATCAGTACATTACATCATCAAACCTCAGACTGGTAACAGCCAGCAAGTCCTTCCAATTTCCCTTTTTGTGCTACCATGAAAGGCCAAGATATTGGTCTGAGTCTATTGCTTCCCCTCAAAGTAATCTTTGGCCCAAGCTCTTTAAAATGAAAGCAGTAAGCAGCATCTCAAAAGAATTAACAAAAATTTTCTTCCTAATCTTCAACTGTCCAAAAGTTTACTTATGCTATGAATAATGATCCAAATTAAGACTTTTATAAGAGCATGAAAGAGGGTCTAAGTGAATTCAGTAAGCATTATAGTTTAATTAGCCAATTTATTTTTACTTATTGCTCCACATGAGACCAAGACATGGAATTAAGAAAGGAATACAAAAATCTATCTTCTACTGAACAATTCATCATCAGTGCCTATGCTCCTCAGTAAGAATATTTTCAAAGGCAAAATCTTAAGTTAAGCACATTTACCAGAAAATATTGTGCCAAACATACATTGTTCCAAATCTTTATACCACTAATATTTAAAGTATATCTAACATTTTACTGCATACAATTGGAGATTGTTTTCAAGTTCAGGTTATTTTACATAGGCTGAAAATACAGAACTAAAAATCTCCTCAGCACAGTTTCAATCTCCTTCACTTATCTTCCCACAGATACACTCTTAATGCAACTAAAACAAATTCTTGACACGGATGACAGCAAATGCCAGAAGGTTAAGATGCAGCTTCATCGTACCTACTTAAAAGAACACTGTGTTTCTCTGTTTTCTTTCACACCATAACATTAATTTAATACTAAGTTTCTCTTACAAAAATAAGCCACTTAGCATATTAACTGCAAGGCATCTACTAAGTAATACGAAAACATGTTACTGGGAGTTACTGCGTCTTTAAAGGACAATGCATAGTTATGACCATTTACATTTTGTAAGGAACAAGAAAAAAAGTCTTGAGAGCAGTTTGTAAAAATCCAGGATATGTTTCAAATCCTCACACTCCATTCTACTGATACATTCAACTACTTTCCTTTATAAGCCTGAAAATGTGAAATGTTGGTGTTCTCTATAAAGCCAGAATAAATCCTTTATTGTGGATCCTTCTTGCCCTTCCCTTGCCCCCAAATAATTGCTGTATTTAATGCTCTCTTGTACCAAGAATAAATACACACTCAGCTCAAGCTGAAATGGAAGCCAAATATGACTGGGCTCAAATCTATTTTTTTTTTTTCCAGCTCATCTGCAGTTCCTGTGGTAGAGCCCATTAGGAGTACATGAAAGCAATGAGCTCAAAGACCACAGTTATTCCTGGATTTAAATACGTATTGGAAATTAATGTTCTCTGGATAAATACCTGTGAAAAACTGAGAAGAGGATAAGTGCTTGGAGATTAAGAGATTTACTGTAACCTCTGTGAAAGCTGAACATTTAAAGGGCAGGAATTCATTTTTCAATTAGCAAATTTAAAGGGGCAGAGGTTTATAAATTATCTCAGTAACTAATTAAAAGGTCTCTGTATGTGTGCACACACATGCTTATTTTTATAAATCAGTATATTTATGTTACTGATAGAGTAAGCAGCTATTGTGGTCAGCAAAATTAATATAATTGTTAGATGTCCATTTCTTTAAACAGCACTTTGGCTAGATCATAGACTCATACAGCCACTTAGGCCAGAAAAAGCAATTACAACTTCATCAAGTCCAATCATTCTCTGTACTGCTCGAGATCTCTTACTGCACTGCGGGCAAATAGCTCCTATTTCTTACTAGAACAATAAAGCCTCAATGAAAGAAACTTCATATGGAGCTTGATTTTGTAACATTCCTCTTTTTCTTGCTTGCTCCATCATTTCTACTTCTTATTACTTATGGGAAATTAACCTAAACATCCTGAGGAACTGCTATGACAAACCTGCCAGATTTTACTTTCTGTCTTCTTGTCCCATTCTTCCCTTTAAAGTAGGAAGATTGCAATAACATTGAAGTATCCATAGGTACCAACAGCAAACATCTGTATCACACCGAACGTGAAATGTAATAGTGGCGTGCCTGAAGATCTCGCTTTCCATCTCCAAATAAGCACACACAACATAAGGACAACAGCATACCCTGACTCCATCCATTGCATGACTAATCCTGCTCATGCTTAGCCATCTCTGAAATTATGAACATTCAGGGACTGTAATACACAAGCAAACCTTTGAAGTGGAAATGTGATAGCAGATTTTTGCACATTCACCTAATCTGCTTGAGTGCTATGTACCAGAAAATGTCCAGATCTAGGAGACTCTCACCATTTTTACAACCAGAGTCACCAGTTTGCCTACCCTTGATCTGTCCCTGTCCTACATTGCTCCCTTTCAAACTGCAGCCAAGGGCAATATTCTCATAAATATCTTTGATACAACAAATCCCTAAGGATTCTACCAGTGGGATTCTTGCAAAAGAAAAATAAACACAATCACATTCTTATATATCTGATCTCACCTCCCAAATGCATTTTAAAAATCACAGATCAAAGCCTCAAGCACTTATACAGGACAATCCCTTCCTGAGTTTGGCACTTGTGGCTTCAGACAATCCATCAGAGTTTTTTTGCTACTTGTAAAAAATCCAAGGGTGCTATTATCTCATATACCTGTGGGAATATTAGGTCTTATACATTAACAACTGTTGAATGATAAAAACTTGTTATTTTGATCTTCATTTTAAAAAAAGCCATAAACTTCTGAGCAATTTTGTAAATATCACAAAAAAAATGTGGCTGCCAACATTTTCAGTATTAACAGAGGGACTTTGGAAGGAAGCTGAATGGGAACTTCTGAAGGGATTATTTCTCTGCAATTTAATTTGTTACAAAATTATGTCTGCATGGCAAGTATCGCCAGTAAAGAAAAGCAAGAAGGAAAAATGGCTGCATAGTACAAGTAATAAGTACTTTTTTTTAATAGTGTTCTTTTCATACACAATGAAGTTAACAATCTTGCTATTTATTTATTGAAGATGAAAGTCAGAATACAATGAGGGTATAGACTTAAAATTGCAGAACGTGCTGCATACAGGCCCAAGGAAGGTTTGATATACTTCTTCGTTCCAGGGCAACTATTTAATATTTGGGTTTCACACAGTAAGACACTTTAGAGACCTAGGTTATAATCCCCAAAAGATGCAAGAGCACTTCACACTTCGATTAGTGCTTTTGGAAGGTAATAAAAGCACAAAGAACCTGCCTATTCTTTACTAATGCCACAGAAATATTCTACTAAATAAAGCCTTAATATTACCGTACCATATCCTCAGAACTGTTGCTAAAATACAGGTACATCTGTGGTAAAAATAATTACAGCATAAGGAACTCAACATAACTGTTTCAGAAAAGGGGGGAGAGAAATCTAAGGCTGTTCCCATGAAGTGCTATATAAACTTCCACAAAATGTATTTAATAATTCTTTTCCTGAGTTCCTTTTTCTTCCCTCCCTATTTTCCAGATAACACCTTCTGCATTCCCAAGGTGAATTTAAACTAAAATGAAAAAAAGCCTTTGTTTTAATTTTTTTATGCTTTTGATGCTACCAATATTTTGTGCTATTTATAGCATTACTCCAGAGTCTTCACTTTCCTTCACCTCACATAGCGATAAAGGTAACAGAAACCCCATCCTGAAGACCACCAGAGTAGCAGATATAATACTAACATATGGTAATTAAATAATTCCACAGGTATCGGGATCTAATTAAACTAGTGATAGAAAAACAACTATTGAAACTGCAACATGACAAATGTGTTCTGGGCATTTTTTACTCCTAAAGAGGTTTATTTCCTAGAAGAGTACAAAGAGTTACGCTTGTTTCATATTTCTGTCAGAAAACTTCCAAGGCTCACTGAACTTTATATACAAGAAAAAGCTGGATTCCTCAAAAGAAGTGTGTGATTCACTGCTTAATACTTCAGTGCTCAAATAATCAGTTATCTAAATTGGGGTAAATCTTTCTTGTGCTGAGCCATATAAAATGGGGGTTTTTTTAACGTTGTATCTTTTTGCTATTATTTATACGGTGTGATAAAATGCAATGCAGAAGTGGAGTTTCTTCAAATATAGTTCCAGTAATTAAGGACTTCTTTTAAGCTGTGTAGCATGGAAGCATTATTTTTAAACTCTGGATTAAAAACAAAGCAGAAAATCAAAATATCATGTAGATTCAAGGAGCTGAGAAATGTCATGCTTTAACTTTGAAGTTCTTTCTCTGCTCAAAATCAAGCAGTTCTCATACAAGCATTTCACTTAAGTTTTCCTCAGATAGGGATTATGAGTTCTTTTCTTAGGGTTCCTTGAAGTAGGAGATAAAAATGAGAGGGTAGTAAGGCAGGAAGACTATTGCTTTTTGCATATGTTTTTTTACTTTGTCAGCTTGCAATGAAAGAACATTCTAACTTCTGCTGGGTAATTTACACCAACCTGCTGGCACTTGGCAGAAGGAACCCACCATCTGAGTAGGAAATATATGCACCAGGCATTCAAATGAGTGTGAAATATAAATGCTATGAAAATTTATGGTAATTTCCTTAATGACTTCAAGATGGTCAGGAAACAAAAAGCATTTTAGGTTCTGTCAGGTTTTCAATTACTTTGACACACAAGACAAACATTTCCCTCCCCTGTTCTGTAGTCTTCCCCACAGTTGTTCACTTACTAATTTACTAATCATTTTCTACATTTCTTTTTGCCTCTCCAAGTTAATCCCATCCTATAAAAATGAATTTCCATGCCTGATTTTCCCACTAGATCATGGAAAAGCACTGTCCTAACTCCATCTGAATCCTGTCCCCTCCTCAGTCGTTCCTCTCATGCCCATAGCACTGATCCCCTTTGATATGCATAAAATTATATTCAGGGGTTCGTACCACTGTTCACAGAGGGTTGTGAAAGGCATTTTACTACCACAGAGTGCTTCTCCATGGGAACTGAGGCCTTCTGAAGTTTTCTGGGAGATTAAACAGTATGAGTCTAACTTCAGATATTGTTACAGTAAAACGGTATATTAGGAAGCTGCTGCTGGTCTGATAACTGCCCTCAGTACGGGCAATACCCTGTCTTTCCCTCACACCTTCCTTGGGTCACTGTGGGTGGTTTTCAACCTTGCACAATGTCAAGAGAAAAGGAGCCTGAGGCACTTCACTTTGTATACAAAACAAACAAAATAAGCACATTTCAAAATCCATGCTGTGCTTTGTGAACATATTCCTGTCTCCTTTGGTCTCAAGAATGTCATTAAATGTTTTATTATCAAAGGAATATAAAGGATGAAGCAGATAAAATTTGATCTTTCCCCACCCTTGTCTTCAGAAACTGCACTGTAAACTTACCAGTCCTGCCATTTGGTGTTTGCACATTTTGCCTCAGCCAGCACATTTTAATGGCATCTCATCTATAGCAGGTGAACCACGGAGCATAGAAAGCTCTGTCAGAACACGTTAACCAGAAATCCTTTGGGTATCCACAAACAGTAAGTCATTGTGACAACTCTCTTTCTGGGTAACTCTGAGGATCAGCTAAGCTTGTTTACTCGGGCTTCCTATGATGACACTTAATGAAATATTCACAGTTAGTTCATAAAAGAAGAAAGTATCTTTATGAAGATCATTCTCCAAATAAATTAAAAGACAGTGGATATAGGAAGGGATATATGGTTTTACCAAAATATACCACGGCTATCTTAATAGCATTGAACAGTAACTATACCACTTCATATTCCCAGTTGAAAAAAAGAAAAAAACATTCCTGCATATATTCCTACCAACAACTAACACACTCCTAGAGATCTGTCAAAAGTATCACCACCTATTCTTCTTAAATATTGATTTACATCAGTCATAATGTAATATGAACATCAAAGTACAAGAAGCTTTCTTGAGTGTACTGAATAGAAAAACATGACTCCTAGAGATCTGTCAAAAGTATCACCACCTATTCTTCTTAAATATTGATTTACATCAGTCATAATGTAATATGAACATCAAAGTACAAGAAGCTTTCTTGAGTGTACTGAATAGAAAAACATGAAGATTTAAGAAAGGAAAAAAAAACTTACACTACTCTGTATGAGTAGGTTTCTGGACTGTATAATTTGCAGACTCAGTGAATAAAACTGAAACAGAAAAAAAATGCAACTCAGCTTTCCAGAGCCAGTAAGGATTGGGAAGCTTTATTCCCACTGATGTTCACTTGAAAACATCATCAATATAACTTCTGATTTGACAAAATAGACACATACTGTTTCAAAAATTCATTTCAAAATGAAATCATTGAAGTTCTTCAGCAAAACACATCCACTAAAATTTTCAAAGACTAAAAAGTAACTAACTGCTGACTACTGCATAGGACTGATTCTGAGCAAACAGGGAGATGGAGAACAAATATGGTTTCTATAAAGCACAGCACTGGGATTATCTTGCAAACTAGCCCAAGAGCTAACATATTTCTATGCAAACCAAGAATAAACTGAGCCGCGATGTGTGTGCTTATATATCTGTATGAATATATAATCACTGTACTCAGAAGAAAATGTATTCAAATTTAACCTGGCCCTCTAATATGCTATTAGCATTGTCAATGGATTTTGTAGGATTGGCTGTGTACAACATCAAAAGAATCACAAAAGAAGCAAAGTATTTCCCCCTCCCAACAAATTTATTAGTATTTAACAGATTAAACTAACCTACAGTCAAAATTTTCAGCCTGTACTGAAAGACAAAGTAATTACAACTATTTAAACTTGCATCCAATCTCACAGAGATAAAATCAAGATAATTAATCTGTTGAAATAAACTCTTCTGGCTTCTAAAAAAACAAAATGTTGATAAAATTAAAACATTTCCTTGTTGAATAGTACTGAGACTTCCATGCCAGCTATAAACTTACTTAATTGCTCTTACTTTAGCTAAGGCAATTTTTGTTTCCACAATCTTTTAATTTAGAATGTTCATAATACCAGAGGCTGGCCACTGCTCTTAAAACAATTTATTTCACAGTACTAAGCTTTTAAATGCCAACACTGTAATTCTAAATGATATCTATTTTTCAAGCTTGGCAGTTCCAGGATCTTTTCTTTGGCTTTCTCAAGCATATTTAATCGATGATAAAATCAAACAAAATACAGTGAATTATTATTGCAATGGGGTTTTTTCTTAAACATTTCAAGATTTTAAAGCATTATGAATACTAGATTACAATGACAATTCTAAACAGAGATCTACATGTTTCCCCCAACATACAATAATTATTTTTTAGACAATCATAATTTAATTTCATTAAGAGATGTAATCTATGAGGAAAAAAACCCACAACACACAAAACCAAAAAATCTATTTAAAATCAATATCAGTTATTGGATTGCTGTTTAAATGAGCTGTTTGATCAATCCAGTGTTCACATGGCAGTGTCTACTGTTGACATCTTAATGATTTACATTAAAAGTTAGTGTATTTTAAGAAAATAAGTTTGAATGGCTATTAATATTGGCCTGCAATGAAGAACAAGTTTGTCTTAGTACATCACTGAACAACATGATAACTGTTGTTATTTACTGCATCCTGTAGCATCTGTTCCCTCTGTCATCACTGATGACAGAAGACCAGTCTAAAAACGTTTCATGTATAATAGTAGCTTTTCCCTAGATTTCCTCTTATAGAAACCAAGAATTTTATTTTGATAACCTTTAACTAGACAGACTAACATGCATCAACAGCAGTACTGACTGTGCTACAGGCAATTTGATGAAAAACAATAATACTGGAAAAGGCTTCAATAGTTTGTTTTACATCTCAAAGACTAAGAATAGAGATTTTATCATTTTTGTTTTGCTTCCGTCAAAAAAAACCACCAGCAACTTGACATTCAGAGTGAAGTTTTCTTGACATTTTTTCTTTTTTCTATGAAGAAAAATCTGCTGTAAATAAAGCAAGTAGACCCCTGACTCTTTAAAACTGAAGTTTTCCTGGTGTTTCTACAGAACTCTAGAATAATGCAGGTTGAAAAGGTTCTCTGGAATTTACTTTGCGCAGCTCCCTACTTAAAACAGAACTAACTTCAAGGTTACATCAGGTTGAGTTCTTAAAATCTCCAGAGAATAATTTCCATAGACTCTCTGCACAACTTATTCCATTGCTTACCCACGTCTATAGTGAAGTTCTGAATGCTTTTTTCCATATATCTAATCAGACTTTCTATCGCTGAAACTTGTGACTATCCACTCTTGCCTTTTCTCTGTAAGCATATATCTCTCTAAAATCCCTCTAGGAAGTTGAAGACCACAGCAGGACTTCTCATTAGCCCTTCTTCTCTTCAAAATAAACAAGATGATCTTTGTCATCTTCTCTTCATCAGACATGCTCCAGTAATCTGACTATCTTAGTGATGCTACTTCAGATTCACTCCCCTTTTGTTGATGTCTGTCTTGTACTGGAAGCCCAGAAATGGACACAATAATCCACATATGATCTCAAAAGTGCAGAGTGGATAGTAACTGTTTCCCTCAAACAACTAGTTATCCTTTGTAAATGCAGCCCAGCATACAGTTAAGTCTTAATCTCTACAAAACCTGATAAATTGTGTTCAACTTGTTGCTCAGCCTTTACTTGTGTATGTTCCAGGTGCAGGACTTCACGTTTTTATATCTGTTGAACTTCTTAAGGATACTGTTGGGGCACTCCTGCATCTTGCTGGGGTTCCTGTGAACAGTAGTGTCATACTCCATCATATCAATTATTTCACTATGTTTACTGTCATCTGCAGATTTGATAAGTATGCAATTCATGCTATCATCAATGTCACTAACGGAGACATTAAACTGTAATGCCCTCACTATCAACACTTGAGGAGTGCCATAACCAGTCAGCTGCTTGTTAGACTGTGAAAGGCTGATCACTACACTTTGAACCCGATCATCTGGCCAGGTTCTAATCTAGTTTGTATTCCACTCATCCAGTCCCTGTCTCACCAGTTTGGCTACAATGGTCCTACGGAAGATCATGATGAAAGCTTATCATAAGTCAGAAGAGTATATCCCCATGTTCAGAGAGCCAGTTATTTCACCACAGAAGGTAATCAGGTTGCTCTTACAAAATCTGCACATAAATCTATGTTGGCTATTTCCAACAATCTTCTTTTACTTAATGTGCCTGCAAAGTTCTTTCACAAAGACTTGCCTCATAAACTTCACAGCTACTCATTTTCTCCTCTTGTGAAGACAGAAGTAGCATTTAAAGATATCTCTCAAATGTCCTATCCTGCTTGCTACTGAAAAACCTTTCCCAGTACACAGTTCCACAAGAAACACTTTTACAGGCTTGACACTAATGCCCTATGGGTATAAGGTCAGAGACTACTCCAAAATAGTGAATTACTTCTTTCCAAGACCTCTAATTTTTTATATACCACATAGAAAAACCACTTCACAGTATCAGACATCACCACTGCACTGAGGGACATCACTGGTAGTATTTTGGACCTGACTACAGCTGTCTACAGTCTTTGTTTCAATTACCTTCGCTATGAAGAATGCTATCATCTTATCAGTAGAGTTTTACTACGTCTTCTAGGAAAAGAGAAACATTAAAGATATTTTTTTCAACAGCAAAAGGAGAAAAAGGCAATACTGAAATTGGTAGTTAACCAAGAATGACTACCTATACAAATGCATCCATTTGTGTTTTACTATACAGAAGTTTTATGACTAGTAACATGACTCTGAATCAAAAATGAGGAAAATGGAGCTAAGTGCAGTCAGAACTATGGCCAAGAAATCATTGGTTTTCCTCAGTTTGATGATCAAAGAAAAAAAATAAGAAAAAATATCCAAAGAACACTTAAGGAAAAACTAGGACATATTATCATAATAGTTAAAACTGAGGAGCAAGAAAAAGACAAATTTCTATTGTCTTTCCCCAGTGGGGAAAAAAAAAAAAGCTATTCACAATGCAAACTGTCAGTGTTCAAAACTCTGTTGAATTCAAGGACCAGGAGGGAAGTAGAAGGAAGAATTTTTTATCCACTTTGTAAAAATATTGCTATCTCTATTGGGATGGAATGAGTAGGGATGGGGTTCACTTGGCAAAAAAAAAAAAAAAAGAGACAAATTAACTGCAAGTTTTCCCAAGAATAATTACAAATGGAACAAGTTCAACAGAAGAAAATTAATACTACTTCACTTCTGAATAATCATTGACATTATATTCCATAGAACAAAGTATATACCATCCCCACCAGAGAGGCTTGCATTTAAATACATGTTACCCTAACATAAAGTGTCTAGAGAAGAATTTAAATTTTGAATACAGAACAAATAATTAGTTTAGTTAGTGAGCTGCTTTGCTTGCAATTATTGTATCTTTCCAGCTCTCTGATTTCATACACACAGAAAAACTCCATGCGGAAATCTCGACTATGTCTACATATCTACAATGCTGTCTGGATGGGTACTCCAGCTAGGCCAAGATATAAGTATTAATCTAAGAAACAAAGGACAAACATCATACAGATTAAATCCTTCCTAGAGTAGCAGTGTGAACTGTAGATTAGAAGGAAGTGATGCTTCCTTGATGACGTAAGCTGAAATCACATAAATGTGTGCTAACATTAATTAAGTTCCTCAGCAGAGTGAGGAGCTTATCTCCTTCTCTTGAAATCAACAGGAGTTTGTAATTAATTTCATTGGAACTCGTCCTGAAACTCTGATCTTGAGATATATTTCCTCCTACTGTGTAACATGTCAGAGGATAAAAAATTAACTAAAGATTTCAGTGACATGACTATCAGGAAGACAATATACTTTGTGGCACAGAAATAAAAGACCATAAATAAGAAAAAGTCAGCATTACTGAAATATTTGTCACATTTCATATCTGCTTTATTTTTCATCTACTCAGATATATCTCAAAAAATCTGCTTAACTTCTGTGACAATCTAAAAATTTAAAATATAATGCCACATAAAAGGTAAAAAATTACCCTTTCACAGCCTCACTAAAGAACACAGACCTGTATTTGAAGTAAGAAAAGCAACTGAATATGGGAAAAGCTAGCTCTAGGGAAATTAATACCAGGAAACACTGATAAACTTAGTGTGTTGTCATGACTCATATAAGATTTGTTGCCTACCAGATGCCAGCGCAGAAAAGAAATCCCTTCGTATTAAAAGAAGTCAAGTTACTGAGAAGGTCTGGAAGGAAGCCATGTTCATCATAATCTATATTGGACCTAGTGATATAAGCAGAACTAAATGGAGATCCTGCAAAACAGGTTTCAATAGTTTGTTTGCTGTACATGCAAGCAGAGATCAAATGCCAGTGTTCTCAGAAATGAGACTGGTGCCACACTCAGGGAAAAGCAAAGAATGGCAGACCAGCATCTCAGCACAATTCAAAACCAGCACATACGGATACATATTGCACCCAGAGTAACCAAACCTTCTGCAGCTAATTTAGTATTCTATATTGGTATTCCTGCTGCAGCACAAAACACTTAGACAACACTTTACTAAAACAGATTAATTCTAAAATACAGAAACAAACCATAATCCAGTTGGGATAAGCAGGGTGTATGGCAGGAAAAAAAAAAACAAACCACAAAAAATACAAACAAACAAAGATGACTGGAAAGAGGAAATGCAGATGGTAAGCAGAGGTGCAAAACCAGTAAGATGACAGGATGACAGTCAGTTTTCCCACTTTTGCAAGCATATTTTAAGCACAGATTTGAGGGTTAAAAGGGCAGTTATTTTTCAACACAGAAGAAAAATGTTGTACATCTAGAAGCAACATAAAAGTACTGAAGACCTGAAGCAATAAATGCCTAAAAAGGGCAAGAGAACTATGAGAGAACGTTTCAAACATACAGATCAAGAACCACGAGTGTGGAAGAGGATTAAACATAGCAAGCAGGCACACAAGTAGTGAAGATCTCCACCCTCTAACCTGCATGTAACAGCAGCTTTTGAGTGCTGTTGAAGACACCTTTCAGCAACTCAGCCCCCAGTGCTTTAGCATAGCCATCAGAAACCCAGTCCAGGTTTGCGAGAAGGCAGCAAAATAAAGACTCACTTCTGAACTTGTTTCCGCTGTTCGACACTGTTGCAGAATTTCTCATGTACAAACATCTGTATCCTATGGCTGAAGACAACTTGCTAGGCATCTTGCTTTGGAGATGATACCCAAAAGGAAGGCGCACTCTACAGCTGAGAATATTAAAAGAGATCCTATGCAGCCCTATGTTCAAGCACCTTGTTTTGGAGATAGTACTCAAAAGGACTGCACTCTACACAGCTAGAAATATCAAAACAGAATATGTGCAGTCTTATATTCATGTAGAAAACTAGAACAAAACCAAAATCAATTCTTTATAATTTTTTTTTTCAGCCTGCAGTTAGAGGCTTGTTTAGACTCTGGTCAGATATTTTTCGAGGTTAAGACTCTTCATGTACCTTAAATGGTTTGATTCATAATAAAGTGCCACAGAAGGGTTTTTTCAGTTGTCACCTAAGATGGTAGAAAATAAAGGAATTTGCCAGTTGAGACCAAAACCATATTTTAACAAAGGATACAAGCACATCCTTAAGTGTACTTGAATAACAATAAGAAATTTCAAAAATACCTTAAGCTTTTTAGCTATGATTCTCTACTTATCTCCCAGCTTCTGAAGAATTAATCTCAATCAATAAACACATTTTTCTAAGCTCCTATAACTTCTTTTTCATTCTGTCATGCTATTCAATGACCAGATACCAGCTACACTACATGAAAAATTGTTTAACTACTATGAATTTCTCCACCACAAATCCAAAAGGATCTTTTCAGAATTGCTCAAATATATGTTACCTTTGTGACTGCCTAGCATTAGTTAAGTTATTCCAGATGCAATCGTTAAACTTACTCTCTAGCCTCCCCACAACTTGTTCAATACTAGGGTTTACCTATGATTGGTCTGCATCAAAATTTAGTAACGTCCCTTTGTATTTATTTGTAATAGGTAGTAGCCAGCTAAGTATTGCAAGTCTCCAACAGAAATCTGCAAACCTGTAAAGAGTTTGTCCACAAAGAAAAGTGGATCCTACTGTTATTAAGGGAAATATGAACATTATGCATGTGACTGGTGTGAGCTGGCTCTCTATTAAGCTTAATCCATTCAATGAGACATAAATTACCTTGTAATAAAACTTTTTACCAAATTATGATGTCATAGATGGTGGGTACTACATGTCTGAATATAATAAAAACAACCTCTGCAAACACAAGCAGTGCTTTAAAAGTATGTTGTGCTTGTAAATGTACACTTAAAAGCAGAAAATGTGTTAATAGTTCACCAACCAGAATGAGAACATGATGAAAACAGACAAATGCTTTGGAATAAGAAGGAAGATTTACATCTGGGAGCAGTGAAACTGACAACAAACTGCCCTCAGCAGCCCTATTTGTCCACAGATCTTCAACTTTGACATTCGAGAAGTACTACAGAATACCCAGGAGGAACCTGCTGAGTTGCTTTACAAAACACTGTCATCTATGACCCACAAACTACAAGCTTAAAACCAGAGGATAACTCATATTGGATTTCCTGTTAACTGGCCATGAAGCTCTGCATCAGAACATAACATTAAAAAAAAGAGCAATAAAATAGTTCTTATGGTGGCAATGTCTTGCTTTATTTTGAGAAAAACCTGTTACAAGTCACTACTACAGAGATGACTTCCAGAAACACCTCAAGTTGATCTGACAATACTTGTTTCCCAAGAAACTAACAGAAATTTCTCAGAAGAATATGCTTTACCTGAAGATTTCCTCCTTTTCCCAATGTCCTAGCCAATCCTCTTTGTCTGAAAGGGGGACTAAGGCAATGAAGAGAGCAGGTGATGGTATTTCACTGAAAGTTGTAGCTTGGTAGTTTACCACCTTGGAGTAAGATTATGTCTGCTCCAAAGCTGCCAGTTTTCATGATCAAAGAACACAGCAGCAGACGTGTAAAGCACAGCAGCAGCATCAAACTAGAAAATAATTGTCAACAGAAAAGTAAGAAGTCTCTGCAAGTGGTTTAAGTGAAACTTCTGGGTTTCCTACCTTTGGGACTGTAAAACATCAGGATTTAGATGTAAAAAAAGTTGTCAAAGATTAAATATTTTCTCTGAGCAGTGTGCAAAATTCAACTGCATATCTATTACGGAACTTTCATCTCATGAGTTGCTGTGGGAAACTATATACAACCACCAAATATGGTTGAAGAATAGAATAAACTGTGTGAAACAAATTTTTCTTGTATTTTAGTGTATATTTCAGTATATTTGCAACAATAACATTGTTATTCGTTCTTAAGTAATACCTAGTCCTGAATCAAGATATTTGCTTTTTGCAGTTAGCAAGGGATAAAATAAAAAGCTTATTTAATTCTGATCTTTTCCCTTTCTTGCTTCTGTGCATTCACTGTTGTTGTTCACAGTACAATAAAACTTTACAGAGATGAAATTTCACTGAGAAAAAGGTGTAGGCAGACTTAGTTTAAAATAAAGTGAAACTTGTTAAACTGGATAGTCTTTTATCTGCATTATGAATTCAGAGAGATAAACTACTACCAAACGCCTCACTGGCTTCTATGTTTCAAAAGGGTAATGTTTCAGAAACTCATTTTTATAGTGAAAGGAGTTCTATGAATTTTGTGGTACTTCTCATCTCCTTCATTATTTTTCCACTAGTTATCTAATGCATTGTAGAAAGTACTGCAGAGGAAAGCAGTTTGGATTGTCCTAACCATGCCTCATTCACTCATGTTGATTCAGCAATTTACACAAAAGGAAGCAAGGGGAAATTCTGTTTTACATAAAATCTTACTAATATCTTTCTTACTGGTACTGCTATACATTTGCACCCACAGTTATTTTTTCATTCTGTCAGTAGAAATGCGAGTTTTACTCCTGCTGGTGAGAATAAACGATTTCCACGTGAGGTCACCTCTTCCTGCACCATCCAGGCTGGTTTTGTGAAAAGAGGAGCAATGTCAGCAAAACCAGAGGGTGTATGCATTTTGCCCTCTTTTAATCCCAAAACACACCCAAAATCTCCACCGACTTGCTTATCACCCTGCTACTGCAAGTATGAGAGCAGAAAGGCAATGAAGCCATCAGCAAGAAGAATATATTATAGGATATGATGAGTAAAATCTGAGAATTCTTTTTAAGTGACATGAAAGGCAATTATAGGGAGGAAAGAACACGGAAAGCTGTGCTACTCCCAAGCACACAGAACTCAGTAACAGAAGTGCTGATGTCTCACCATGCCTTGTTTGGTCATCCCAAGTCACTATAACAAGTAATGACACAAGAAAAAATAGGTTCCCATCATTTTTGTGACTTTGCACAGTACGCTGTTTCGAGGCTGCTCTGCCCCAGGAAAGAACCAAGTGGGTATCGTACAGCAAAGCTGCCAAGCTGACAGATAAGCAAATAACAACTACTTTTAAAAGCAAAACTGGCGAGTTGTTCAAATTCAGTACAGATACCAAGAGAGCAACAAAGAAACACTGCTTTTAACCCCATGATGCACACTACTTATTAACTGTCCATTTGCAGAGGCTAATAGGCATTGTGCTTAAGCAACTTACCTTAGGGAATTATGCAAAGATGAATATTCAATTATTGTAACAAGGTCTGTTATTTATGTCCAGCAGATAAAAGCTACTTCTCACAGTTTGAAGATGATGACTATAGTGTGACAGCTTTAATTACAGTCAAATGCTAACACAGCTGAACCCTGTTCAGCAGTCCATTGCAAATTATTTGGGAACAAGACATGGGCTGTTGCATGATATAAATCAGTCCTCCATTTCTATTACTCCTCGTGATATAAAAGACATAAGCCTGTCCTGCTTTCCAGGAATAATTCGGAGGTGAAACAAAAGAATAAGTAGTCACCATTCCAATATTTTTCCCAGCCTTTCTACGTGCATTAGTTCCAAGACAGCACACAGGTTTGCAAAGGCACATACAACCCATAGCACAGTCCATGAATCACTGCATTTGGAAATTGGGGTTTTTTGGGTGTAGTGCAAACACTTCATTCATTCAACATGAGATATAATGAATAACTACTGATGACAAAGCCTTAGAAGACAATCTCAGAAAACAGAACTTTTACTTAGTTTTAATTTGTAGCAGAATTTAGTCTCAAGAATGATTAGACCATTAACTTGGGCACTGAGCATAACAGCTGTCTTCTGTGACAACCAGACATCAACCACAAGAACCACAAGAAATAACATTCTCATAAATAAAGCAACCAAATAATACATATTGAATAAATAGTACTGTGCATGTTTAACAGTTACTTCAGTTACATTACTGACCTTCAAAAAATATCATTTGTGTGCATATGCTAAACTGAAAGGGTCAAGTCATAACTTTTTTTAGTCACAGTCATATGTCACTTGAGCTTGCTGGGGTCTGATCAACAAAACAATCATTCTTCTGAAAAACGTTGCCCATATTTCAGATGTACTAGCTTCAACAAAACCTATTATTGTGGAAGGTCTGTCAGGTGTCCATTTCTACTTGATTTATAAAAGAGATCTCAAACAAGATTTCTGTTGAAAGTGCAGGGAGGGTGGTTATTCAAACATGCAGTTCCAATTCAGCTCTAACTATCAGCAAAAAACATTTAACATTTGCCTGTATTTCATTCATAATGTTCAGTTTAAAAAAAATCTCAAAATCTGGTTACATGGGACAACCTCTTCTTTATGCTCTTCCCCACATTATTCTCACAGTGGAGTGCTACTTTTGATGACACTCAAAGATCTGTCAGATCGAAAATGCCTCAGGCAATCCCCCCAAAATAACTGCACTCAGAAACAAAGAGTTGGATAGTCAACCAGCTATTTTCTAACTACAAATGGATGTGGACACATATGACAAGAGGATACATTTAAGGATACATAATAAGAAACGTGCTGCTATACTACTACTTTGATCCTCTCTAGAATATAAATGCTGAAGCTTGACTGAAGCTTTTTGAAACTAATTTCAGCATTGCTTAATTAATTCTTTCTAATTGCAAATGAATTCTTTCATTATTACGAACAAAGTAGAAAAATGAATTGCAGAAAACCACTTTCTATCATGAGTAAAACTGTTTTGCTAATAATAATGATAACACAATTTTACCTTAAGTGAAGATAGCATTAACATTAGACTGTGTTTATTTGGTAATAGAAAAAATGCATTTGTGGGTAACCATATTGCACGTTCAACCAATTAGGAAATTAATCTTTCTTTATGCATTTTCACAATGCCTACTGATGGTAGTGGTAGGTTTCTAAGCCTGAACTACTAACAGTGCCAAATTTTACAGTCCTGACACTTGAAGACAAAATTTTTTTGTTGTACAGTGTTATGGAGCCCTTCTTGTTTGTCTTCTTTTGGTTTGTTTTTAAGGAAATGAGTAAAACTTTCTACATAGCAAAGCACTCATATCCAACTCACTTCAGCAACATAGCCATATTATTCTCTACTCTTAAAGCCAGGAGAAAGCACAGATTATTAAAAACACCTCATGAGTCTTACGTAAGGATAATGTTCTGTGTATGCTTCTGCAGATGGTGCAGGAAGCAACTCACGGCACAAAATATTAAGCAATGTGTGTGTTCTGATGAAATAAAGTCTGCAAGTCCTTCGTACATCATATTAAAATTATCATTTATGTAACATGGTGAATAGAAGCAAATAGAACAATAAAGTACATCTCCATCCATAGTAGAGCAAATTTGACTACTCCCTGTTCTGAAATAGAGAAAATTATGACACAGTAATATGTTTCTTCTTGTTAGAGACTACCATTTGCCTCTATTATCTGACATACTTCTTTTCCATAAAGCCACAAGCATGTTTTCCTTTGAGGTGTACAATTCACTCTGATGATAACAAGCCACCCCAAATGCCTTTCCAAACTGTCAATGAAATCAATTAAAATTAAAGTAACCTTTGTTCCACCTTTGTTTGACTTCAGTCATGATCTTTAAACAGACTTAAGCTAGCTAGAGGGTGAATCAAACTAAAAGGAAATGAGTTGGGGAATGCATTTCTTTAAATGTATTTTAGAACTGCCTGACATTCATTAAAAGCAAACATAACCCTAACTGGTATAGCCTCTCTAGTGACATATGAAACCTCACTGATTATGCTAAGAACCATCAGAATGCAAATGGAATGAGAAAGAATCTGAATCAACACAATCATGTAAACGTAATATAAAATAAAAACCTCTTGAAACAACACAGACTGTATACCTTTAGCTGCCTGCCAGATGCTCATGTTGGAGATGACCCCAAGCACTCTGAAGTCAGTGAAAGCCTTTGCCTAAACTTAAACGGATTTGTTGGCCAAATAAAAAAAAAAATATGCTTAGACTCATTTATATTGATGTTACTGCACATTGCTACAATTCTCACACCAAAGCACAGCAAAAGGCGTATGTATGTTCTAAAGCTTACCACTATCACTTTTGAGATTTCCATTGCTGAGCTGTTTTAACCTCTTCTGATGAGATTTGCCATTGTAGTGGATTTGTGCCTGAGCAGCAGAGTTCAGCTGAATGTTGCAAACATTACACAAAGTGAAATTGGTATGTTTCTTTTCTCTTTCCTTCTTTTCTTCAGTGCCATAAGGTGCTAATTCTTTCTCACCTCCCCTGTCTGAGACAGATGTGAAATCTGAGTTGTATGAGTGGTTATCCACTGGTAGATCAGGGCTCCAGGGCTTCTTCATATTTTCTAGAAGGAAAGGAAAAAAACCACAAACCATGAGGGAAAATTGACGAGTAATACAAAATAATATACACAAACTTTCTATATCTCTAAATAAACAAAAGGCAGGTTCTTTGCATTTTTATATGTTAACACTACATTTCCACTGATGTGGCTTGCTTTCTATTCATGTCTTTTAGTTCTGCTGCATAACTGACTTCACAGTCACATACGTGAATGTTTTTAAATGTTACAGGGTACTACTAAATCTGTCACTGAAACAAACCCGATATGGGTGGGAGGGTTTAATTTTTTTATTATTTAATATTTTATTTATTGTCTCTAATCCCTTGGCGAGTTTATTTAATAATCATAGTATGGAAAACAACTCTACAAATGCTAAATTAGAAATCTCAGCAAGGTCTAGACGAAGCTCATGACGTTTTAACTGTCACCTTTGGTGGGAAACTATCGGATTCAGGTGGCCAGGTTTTGGCAGTAGGGGCAGAAGCACAGCCTCTAAAGGAAAGCCGAAGACAGTCCAATGTTGGGAATAGCCAGTTCCAGGAGGCTCAAAAACTGACCTACCTGTGCTCAAAGCTGAGTCTGTCAACCACACTTGTGGCATCTCTGTGATAACGTATTTATGAAAAAGTAAAAACACTGTGCAGCAGCTGAAAAAACGTGAGAGAAAGAGCCCTACAGACAGAGGAAAAGAAGGGGAGAAGTTACTCCAGGTAGTGGAGAAGAGATTCCCCTGCAACTCATGGTGAGGAACATGGTGACGCAAGTTGTCTGCCTGCAGCCCAAGGAGGACCACAGTGGAGCAGATATCCACTCTGCAGCGCAAGGAGGACCCCACACCGCAGCAGGTGAATATGCCAGAAGGAAGCTCCAGGCTATGAAGAGTCCATGCAGGGGCAGACTCCCAGCAGCAGCTGTAGTCTGTGGAAAGAAGCCCAGGCAAGAGCAGGCTCTCTGGCAAGACCTGTGACCCTCATGGAGGTGACATGCTGGAGTAGTCTTTTCCTAAAGGACAGTATTATGGAAAGGAACCAGGTTGAAGCACTTTTTCAAGAACTGCAGCCCACTGGGAGGACGCTCACTGCAGCAGTTCATGAAGGACTGTATTCCATGGGAAGGACCACATGCTGGAGCAGAGGAAGAGTGTGAGGAGGAAGGTGCAGCAGAGATAAAGTGATAAGGACTGACCAACACCCCCAATCCCCATCTCTTTGCACTGTTCAGGAATGAGACAGTAGTGTGGAAGAGTCAGGAGTGTTAAGCCTGGGAAGAAGTTGGAGGCAGACAAAGCGTTTAGTGCTTTGTCTTTGTTTCTTACCATACTAACTATATTTCAGTTGGCAATAAACTAATTTTCCTCAATTTGAACCTATTTAACCAGTAAGCGTTCTCCTTTTCTTTACTTCAACCCATGAGATTTTCCATCTTATTTCCCCCTCTCTGTCCTGGTGTGAAAAAGGTATGAGAGAGTGGCTGGGTCAGAGTCAGGCAGCCAGCCAAGGTCAATCCACCACAGAAATAAAGGTAGGTATTACGGCAGAAATATTTTATAATCCTGTCTAGAAATAAATCCAAAAGTATCACATTTTTAATTTTTTATTATAAAATATGCAATAAATAGGTCAGTTAAACTATATGTGGACGACAATCTATTGTTGCATTTTGTTACATACACTTCTACATTCAAATGCAGCACTTGACTAACCACCACAAATTCTTTGCTGTTTTAGCACCTAAATATGCAAACACTTTTCAAGTTGGAAAAAGGGAGGGGGAGGCCTTTGTTTCCCATATTTATATATTTTGATCTGTTGCAATTAAGAAGAAAAAAATAAACTCCCTATCTTTTAGTCAGTCAAGCTTAAATGCATAGACCTTGCTCCTGAGTTTATTACTTAGGTATTTAGCAACCCCCAGCCCTCCTCTCTCCACTTCCTGCGAATGCTTCCAAGTCCAAGCCTAATCATTTCATAACTTGTCCGGTTCACAATAGTTCAAAGACAAATAATAAGTACATTATATTAGTCTCTTACCTTAAGCTCCCAGGGTTATAATTCAAGGACATTTTTAACTTAGATTCAGCTCATACTAGATTGTAACAACTACAGAAATGAGAAGATAATCCCATCTGCAGTACTCCAAGTGAAACCAATGTAAATACAGGCTTCTGTGATTAAGGGCGAGCAGAAATGGCACAGATGAAGAAGTGGTCTGTGCACTGCAAACACAATTCACTATTCAACGAGAGCAAAATGTTATACCAACTTAGCATCTTGATGAGACCTTTATATAGCATATGAGTTTTTAAACTGCTTGTTCTCCTGGACTCAGTAAATAAATGAAGGTCTAACCAAACAATCTAGTCTGCACTTTGAGTGACAAAATTACTGCAGTCTTAAACACAACGATACTGTTTGGTCTCTAACTAACAAATAAGTCAACCTAGAGACAAAGATGATCATTACAGCCACACAAGAAAATGGGCTGCAGATGACTTTAATCCCACATCCAGAAAAGGTCCAGCATCTAAAAATAAGCCTAATCAAACCTTCAGATTTGGGTCTGATTACACCAAAATACCGTAAATAATTCTTGAGAGAGCTTCAAATACTGTAAAATTCATCAGCTAAATGTTTTTGCTGGCTTTCCAAAGGTTTTAAACACATTTACGGCTTTCCAATCAAACCATAAAGAAGAATTTATCTGAGGAGGCAAATTTAAAACCTATCGATAGTCAGAACAGTTTCAATCTCAGTTTTCAGATTTGGTTCCTATCTAATTAGTACTGTGTTCTTTTATGTTAACTGGACCCTACTTCATTTTAAAAAGTATAGACCCAGTTCTGAAAGAGCTCTTAGCCTGCTATAGATTAGAACCTCACTCAATCAGTTCGGTCAATATTATTCTTTCAGCTTTTAGGTGCAGTTAAATCTGTTGCATAGGATTTTGGCTGTCTAAAGCAAGAGATGAGAAAGAGGCTTAAAAATTTCATTCCAAAGCAAAATAAAGAGGAATGTAAGCAGCATAAAAGTAGATATTTATTAAAATCAAACCTATTATACCAGCAGTGATGACAGGGACTTTTATAAAGGAAATCACAACTGTCCTGTCAGACATCGTGAGACTACCAAATCTTAGGAGAAAATGCAAGGTTTTTATACAGCAGATCCGTATTGTATTTATCCTGATGGAAAAATGAGGTTTCTCCTGAGGAAGATGCAGCAGTTCATCACCCTTTCAGCATTCTGGAGTTTGTCATGAACAGTATCTCCAGCAAAGAGAGCTATATTCATCTACTTAAAATACTTTTCAATTAAGAAATTCAGTCTTTAATCAAAGCATTACGAGGATTAACATGATAGCACTGATTTTACTGAATCACTCTAAATGATGGTAACCTTGCAGATATCCCTGTTTATATACATGCTGTACATTAATATATATAATCATTTGCATTGAAAGTATCCCCCACTAGAGAGCAGTATGAATTTAAAATTACAAGTACAATATATCTCTAGACCTATAGCGCTAGTCATATAGATGACTACAATAAAACAGATTTTCTAATCATGATGCAGAACTCTGTAAGCAAATATATTCTAGTAAATTAAACAAACATTATACACTATGTGTACACATCTAATTCCTTCTGAAACATTTACACGGATAAGCTGGCAAGCTAATAAACTGTATTAGCAAGTTATAACATCCCTGTAATATTCCAATCAACACAGCCTAATCTCTAGTCTTATTTTTGCATCTAGTATACTTCTGGTTTCTATTCTAATGTGATTCCAGAAAAATAAATTATAAAATGCACACTAGATAAAGGAACAGTAAAATAATATGGGAAAATAAAATTTTGAAATAAATGATTCAAGCTTCTACCAGTCAGTTTGTGCTTTCACAGAAAGCTGTGACGGCATTTGAGCTGTAATACATTTTTGCCTACTGCCACAACTCTCAAATCTGGAGGAAGGAGCAGATAATTTATAACTGCAGGCTAGGTGACAATAAGGAAAACAATTTTCAGGAATACATATTGCCCTATAGTCTGCCATCATTTCCTTTAAAGATACATAGTGATTTCTGAATATGTGATAACACTACTAAAGGACTACTTGTGCAAGCCAACTGAGCTGATGCTTTAAGCTAGGATTACACAGCAGTGCTCAATATGTTGATTGGACACAGTTTTAGTGGAAAAATAATCCTAAACATGAAGTCATACATTTTGGAAACACCAAAGCAGTTCTGGATTAAAACATTCTGAGTCCTTACTCGATATTCAATATAGATAAGGAAATAAAGTTAACAAAATATAAAGAAGGAGGAGATATCGATAAGGAAATAAAGTTAACAAAATATAAAGAAGGAGGAGATATCCAACTGAATATACCTTGCTGAGATATGTTTAAAACACAATTTACCACTACAACTAGTATTTTAAAATGAAAGAAAACAAAAAATCAAGTTTTTGAAATCTTGTAAAAGAAATCTACCAGTGTTTCAACTAATGCAGATGCAGACTAATTCTGGCAAAAGCACCGCACAGACTTTCAGTTCATGCCTGCATCATTGCATACTTCTGTTTTCTGGAATTTACTTGCTGCAAGTGCAGGAAAAAATTCTTAGCTTCCCCTGTTGGGAAGTAACATGGAATGTGGTTAGAAGAAAGAATATAATCTTAATTTTAAAAGCAATTTTTAATTGCTAACAATGTCTTATTGGTTTGAATTGCTGATCCTGTGTGGAGACGGCAGGCATTAATGAAAACCCTCTTTCCCTGCCATTATATCATAACATTCACCTTGTTTGCATTGGTTTATATGATGTGGCTGCACATCATATAAATAGTCACTGGTTTTGCAGATAAGTTTATTTCTCCAGCAAAAGAAAGCTAAATTCTCAACATTTAGGAACCCCAAGGAAGACTGCAGTGAACTAAAAATGAACAAACAAGGTAACCAAGAACTCAAAATTTCAAGCCAATTTAAATAGCACTGTAGATAAATGGTTACATTCCTTTTCCCTGGAGCTCTGAACTCAATTATGGCTCAATGATGCTTACGAGTAAAATGAACTTTGCATGACATTACAGCTCTGTGAAGTAGAAAACTGTCCCATGTGGAAAACCAGCTCAACTACAATTTTTAGTGTTTGCTGGCTTAGCTAGCACAGCTACTGCCTGGGGATCTCCCTTCTAAAATGTGCCTGAATGTAAAGGATTAGAAATCACATGCTTCCCATGAAACAATCCTTAGCTTCTTAAAGGCAAGACAAAAGCATGCTTTTGTTCAAGGATATGGAAAGGCAAGGTTGCTTATTTGTATAACAACTAATTGTTTTGTTTCCAGACTGTCTTGTCAGTGTGGAACTATCCCCATCACTGGGTCTTAAGACTCTTTGTAGATAATAGTCAGATATGTTGGATTCATTTAAAAGGCCAATGGAGAATATCAGTCCTGGAGTAGGAGACTGTTGTGCAGGTAGGTCAGTTATACTCAACCCAGACCATTTGCAATTGATGAATGACACAGTATATCCTAAAGAATATCTCTTTGGAAGAAACCACTTCCTAATGTGTCACTACAACAAATACATTGCCTCTAATAGCTGAAGGACAGAAAACACAGACAGGGCATAGAGGATAAAAGTCCAGTAATTACAATATTCAGAGATGGCTAATATTTCATTCTGAAACTGTGAAAATGGCAAAGGTGCTTAGATGGCAATCATTAAAGATGAAGATGATTGTATGTCAGTTAGTCAACACTAGGTTCAGCAGTAACTGCAAATCTCACCAACAGAGTCTACAGAAAAAGACCTCTCATTATGAAGTATGCTAAAACTAGACACTTAGGCATTTTATTCTTAAAAGCATACATTCCCCTTTCTTCACGGATATTTACGCCGTAAATCTCAAGTTAGATATAAGGAATCTCACTTTGTACGCCATGAAGGCCTCTTCAAACGTTAAAATCTGAAGGTAAAAAGAAAACGCAGTTTTCAGGCATCAACAGGTAACATATATCAACAGATTTAAACAGTTTCTGTCAAACAAACTGTTGCTAGAACAACACAAAAATAAAAACAAAAAACAAAACCAAAAAAAACTATCAATCACTTATCAAGAACCTTTTAAATTATCACCCTGTCAGTTTTCACATCTTGGGGGAAAGTTATCAGCACACGGCACAAACCCCCAGCTGGTAATAACTGGAATCTTCCAATCTTTTTGAACATCATAAATTTGATGCTGTCTCTTTCAATTGATAGGATGTTAGTGGATGACGACAGTCGTGGTAACAGGGTGATCTTTGTGTCAGCTTTTTAAGAAACTCTTCTACACTGGAGGCAATATATGTGACAGGACCTTCCCCAACACTGGGTACCTGTGGGCTGCTGTCTTCCTATTTACCTGTTATGTTACTTAATCCCTGCTGCATTAGTTTCCTGTGACCCCTTTACCAAGAAGCCAGTGACAGCTAACTTGCCTCTGCAACCTCTAGATTGACCTCACTGCATAAAATATTGACTCTAGAAATTTCTTCCTGGGAGAAGCTTAAAATCAACATATTGTTATGGGTTTTTTATACATGAATGGAAGGGGCAGGACAGCCTGAGGGAAGCATCAGGAATACAAAAATAAAATAGCTTTTGCTTCTTCCACCCCCATTATCGCTGGCTGATGTGGTCCTGACACTGTAGTCTTCCCACTCTGATCAGGGTTGCACCTGCTCCTGGTTTTGAGCCCAGAGTGATTTAGGTCTATTTTAGACATTGCTGCCGTTGCAGTTACAAACATACAATGAGATGGACAAACAATGGGAAAGTGGTGAAATGGCACTCGGGGTGAAAGCACTGCATCTCTGAAGTGCAGGTCCCTCCCACATGATCCAAGTAACCTTCAGGATACACTACAGGACCCATCTGTTTTCTCTGGCTGGCTGGATGAACGTCATTTCAGTGGAAGAGTTATTGGGGAATGAGAACCTACTGAGAATGAAAAGTCTTTTTTTATTATTATTTTTCATTGAATCTTCCAGCTTGTGCTGTATTTCAGATGAAAATTAAATTTAAAAAAAAGATATAATACAATAAAAGACTATGTGAGAATCTAGAAAGTACATGCATTAAAGCAATTTCACACTGTTGGAAGGCTTTTCTTCTAAGAGTTTTAGGACTACACAAATAACTATCACTTGCTTCTACAAAGCAATGCAGCATTTGTCGGGTCATCCACCCAAGAGCTAAATGACTAGTCAGTGATAAAATTTCAGACAGAACTCAGTATTTCTTCTTGTTGTCTGTCTCATACAGTGCTCATTGTATCCTATTAAAATCCACTATTTATCAAATATTTTCTTTAAAAAATCCACAGAAAATGCAGTAGAAGAGATTACGAGGAAAAAAATAAGTTGGGGACAGAAACAGCTCATTTTCCTATTTATTCTTTCACCTTATTCTTCCAGCTCCTCCCAATACAATCACTCCTACTAGTTGTTATACCACTTCAATCATCCATATGAATAATAGGAAAACCATAATCACCATCATCTCAGGTGATTTTTGCAAAGTTTAAGAGGAAAATAATCTCTTGAGCAAAACCTGCATCACGTAATAATAAAGAAAGGCAGGTTCTCCCTACATTCTACACTGTCTCCTAGGAAAGTGGGAAGGAATGAGGAGGAAGGCAACTAAGTTACTTGGAGTTGGAAGGCTTTATAACTTAATGCCTATGTCCTGAAACACCTCCCAGGAAATGCATCTCTGCAAACTGAACCCTGTAAGAGTAGATTTTTATCCTTCAAAAATAGGCTGATTGTATATTCGTATACCTTAAGCAACAGTGCAGAAAATAAAAGCCTCAGGTTTTGGTTTGTTTTGCCTGGAGCGCACTTAAACCTTTCAGGAAAGCCTGCATTTCAATACGGCAGCAAATGAACAGGCTCTAGCCTATCCTGTCACAGTCACACAAGTTCCTAAAGAAACTTGTAGATGAACTAAATAGAAAAAGTTCATCAATTCTTGGTTCAGCAGTTCCCTCATGCCAGAAGCAACCAACAGACATCTCATAGTCTCAAAATATACTGCAGTCATTTTTTCAATTGAGTTCTATAAAAAGAGCTAAGCACTAATCAACACCAAATGTTATTCAATTAGCTAGTAATACATATCTATTTCTCAAGCCTGCACTAACATAATGGAGGACTTCGGGTGGTTTGGAACTATTTAAAGCCCAAGTAATTAATTTGCAAACATCAGCTTCTCAAATACGAGAAGCACTACTGCAGTGACTTATAGCCAGGGCCAAGTCAGGAAAACTCCCTCATTTGTTTTTTACTCAATCAGTTTTCAGAGCTGGTTCTTGTGAAGACAAAGCTTTCTGCTTAAAATAGGGCCAATAAAGGCACAGGTTCAGCTATATGTCTGGCACCCAGACCCTGAGTGATATTCTTCTCGTGCAAGTAAAACAAGCTGTTAGTGTTGCCTCACCTCCCTATCCATTTAGTAGTATCTTGTGTGCAGTCCTTGTAAAGAAGGCAGTTTAAACAGCAAAAGGTTTAGTTACCACGGCTATGACGGCTCTGCCTACCAAGAAAATTTGTTGTTGTGCATCTTGAAGTGTATTATTTTTCCCATATGTTTCATTTCCACAGTTGGGAATTCTACCCACAACCTCAGAACTCCTGCCACCAGCACTCTGAGTTGGTTGGGCTCAGAATAAAGGGACAGTAGTGTCCACTTGTAATTCAGAATGCTTCTACTAGACAAAAATTTGAGTTTAGAATTACTTCTGAGAAAGTAGGATGTCAGTAGAGGTTTTAAAGGTCAGGGGGAAAACTGAAGATTTTTCAGGTTATTAACTCTGAGCAATATATAAATTAGACCATTCAGCAGGGTCCAGGCAAAAAAATGTCCTGCATGTGCCAAATTCTACTTTATAGATCTTTGTTTTCTCTAGCACCTAAACATCCAGTCAAATCTTTATACTTCAGCAGAAAGCAAGAGCATGAACAATTGCTTGGGTATAACGAGCAACTCACTTTTACAGAGAAGTAACTTCTGTTCTTAACCCTCCACTACCATCATTCACTACCATCGTATCCAAGTAGGTAATTTTTAAAATGTTCTTAAGTTTCAGGGAGTGGGTTTTGATATTTGCATTCTAAAACTCTCTGAGGTCCTAGGAAATCGCAATGTTAAAAGTCAATCTGCCCCCCTTTTGGTTATACTTTTGCATTAGGGTCTTACCAATTAGTGCTTCGATCAATTACCCTTTGGAAGAGACTTCCAGATCAACAAAATATTGTACATTTTGCCTCCCTGTAAATGCACGTGTAGAAACATCAATGTTTAAAAAACTTGAGGAGCTAGGACTCAGATTTGAACAATATCATTTATACTTTTACAGGTTATCTGCTCATTTTAAAACATTCAAGTAGCTCTGACAGCATTTGTAAGTGTAGGGATTTTTATTATTATGTTACTGCTTCATTACACCCTCTGGGCCATTTAATGTTGAATTTAATGGAGAGTAGATAATTTTCCAAGCAATGCAAACACATCAAGGTGAAAGTCTGTTGTGTTTGGAAAGGTTAGCAGATGCGTTTGCAAGTGCATGTGAAAGTTTTTGTCATTTATTCTTGTACCTTTGGATTACATTCTTTTTAAGAAAGAGGATGTATTTAGCACAGTATTCACGACAATAAGATCATAACTACTGCTAGTTTACAGCATGTATTTATTGGGGTAGACTGTGCAGTCTTAGCTGAGAAGAATAAGCATATATTATACAACTTAAAAAGCATATTCTTGGTCACATATTGACAGCAAACTCTATCTGAAGCTAACGTTTATTTGTTTTATGATGAATACATGTTCACCTCAATCTCTTCCTCAATATTAGGGGTTTAAAGATAAATGTCTAGCAAATGAGACTATCTTTGACATGTACCAATTAAGATTCTGAAAGACAAATTGGCAGATCTGGACCTTTTCATGTTTCCCCAGGATGACACAGTGTCCTATGGCAGCAGCAAAAGTCTTTTATTACAGTCATACAAGGCCGACATAGGGCTTCATTTATGCAGCTGGAGAATCATTTTAACACAAAGTCTGTCTGTGTCACATTTCTAATAACCTTTCATCACAGTTCCCAGATGTAATGCATTTATAGAAATGCTTATGCATCAAAAAATAAAAATGTAGAAAAGGAATCAAATTATTAAAAAGAGAAACTGGAATGTTTTAATTTTTTATTTGGGGTAAATTCAGGTGATTCACTATTAGTGAATGCAGATGTATGTTCAAGGTATGATTGTTATAATCCCATAGGGTGGGTATAGGTTCTAGTGTACATCCAGGAAAGTGTATCTAGATCAAAGAGGACTTACTGAGCAAGGAGATATTATAGTAAATTCTTTGTGTTACTTTCCCATGACTGTAATTATGTTGAATCATGTGTGGAAAACAAGGGTAGGGGACACTGGGGAGAATCTGTTTTTATTTTTCACAAGTTACAAACATGAAAATAAAAAGGCTTTTCTGGGCAAGTATAATGTGAGGGATTCAAATTATTTCTGTAATTTTTTATTGATCCAAGATCACTGAATTACGTTATCTATTTAAAATTTGGATATGTACAGTTCAGTAAAAAAAAATATGGAAATATAGGAAATCTTGCACAAACTAGAGACGTCAAGCCAGTGCCTCTCATCTGGCACTGGGGCTGCTGCTTCACTTTGCTTGTAAAAATCAGCCCCCGTTGGAAATTACTGATTTTACAAGGCACTGCAGCATCATCTTTTGAAATCTAGAAACTTATCAAAAAGACTCAGGATCTTACTGGACACATTAATAAATGATGGTGCCTTACTATTACTAAAATACAGAATAAGCTTCTAAAATAGGAAAGGTTTTTTTCAGTTTGTAGATATGTGTACATATATTTATATATCTTTTCTGTGCAAAGTTGTCCTGGACCACTGTCTTCAGGCTTCTACAACCGTATTACTTTTTTGTTACACTTTATACAGCGTAGGTTGCTAATAATTAAAAAGCATCAATGCTTATTTCCGAGACATCCTCACGTGACTATAAGTAATTTTTGAACTGAAAAACGTGTTTCTGAAAAAAAATCATGGAATGTATGTTAATAATACACACAGAATATTGGATAGCTGATGCTTTCCAGCTTTCTCTGGGAGAATTTCTCAGCAGTACTGTCCCTATCGCACTTAGCAGCAGATGGATATAGCACAGACCCAGAACTGCTGCTCTTGGGAAGCCTGAGAACTCTGCTCAGCCACTGTGATCCACAAAAATTACTGCTGCTGAGTCTGTAAAATACCTCCAGCTCCACTGGCTATCGGCAATCTCTCTGAATGTGTCAGGGTAGAGTGAAGCTGTTCAAAACCTCTGAGAAGCCATGCATGGTGGACTTTAAAGACCTATGAAATCTCTTCCTTCAGCTATGCTGACTCAGATAAGAACCTTACACAATCTATTAAACATAGGACAAGCTTATAAAATCCCTGAGACTTGCATGGCTACTTAATTTTTGAGAATAATAGCTCAACTATGCATTAAAATATTGGTTAGCACTGAAGGTCATTTAAGTCTACTGAATAAAATATATATATGAAATTTTCAGAAACAAGATTCAATTAAAAAGTTTAGAAGATTTCACAAAATATTAAAGAGTCAAATGTTTCCAGGCTTTTTATCTCAGATTATCTTCCGTGATTAACCTCATCATTTAAACATTGTACCTCACTGAACATGCACAAAACTTCTATCTAAATGAACTATTTTGGAGAAGTCAGAAAAACATTAAATATGAGGGTAGTTGTTCCCCTTAGCTATGGACAAAGCCTTACAATATGATGCTTCTTCCACTAAGAATCCATTTTTCTAAAATGGCAAGATAAACGTATGCCTATCCACCAGCAACTCAGTACAGCAGCCACTGAAGTCAATGGTAATACACTGGCACAAAAATGGTGCAAGAAAAGCAGAATCAGATCCTCATTCATTTGATTTCTGCCTAGAAATTCATACTGTGACTTCAGCATCTCAGCCATCACCATAATTTCTGCTGTTGTTGCTATGCCTTACAGAAACTGTCATTTTTTAAATTTATGGTATCTTTTACAGCTTAGTTTAAACAATACCAAAAACACTTCCAGCATTTTATATACTTCTACTAAAGAAGAATAGAAATGAGACTCTTTTATTAATTTAGACCGAGACTATTCACTGTAGCAGTCTCAGGGAATTTTAATGGGATTACCTGCATGAGTAAGAACTTCTTTATATGCAGGACTACAAAGCTTTTCTAATCAGAAAAGGGAAACATTTAATGATGAAAAAGCACAAAGATTACAATACCTAAAACTTCAGCGTTGATGGTATGATTCGCAAGGCTACAATACATTCCCTATTAATTTAATGAATATCTGACAAATCAGCTGGTTTTAGTTTTCTCAAATGATCTATAGGGTAATAAAAATCCAAACAATGTCAAATTACTTCTTCAACCGCAAACCTTGATATTGCCAGGTTTGTTTCTTCCCTACAAATTTTCTTCTTTAATAGAAGAAAAATTGTTGAACTATGGGCAACTGAGATAAAAAAATACACCTCTCAATACATTCATTTAGCTCTGTTTCATTTTGATGGCAATCCATTTGAAATCTTTGTCACATTTTCATTTTGTCACAGATGCATATCAAGAGTAAACATTTCATGTAAGCAAAGCCATCAAAACCCGGCCTAAAACCAAACAAATGAATAAGTGACCTTCCCCTAAGCCACTCCATCCTACCTCTTATTTCCCTAGGTTAGACAAAATCAGCATTCTTTTACTTAGTATTATTTAAATCTGTCCCAGTAACATCATTTGCAATCAACACTCACTGTCAGGAGCAAATGGGAATGACTTATCTTGCAGTATTAGGCACATTATCCACTTCAGTACGCCTTGCTTCTACAGTACATACACATCTGGAACCAACACACACTCACTGTTATCAACTGCTTTTCACAAATCACTTGATTATTGATCACTACACTTATTGCTCTTCATTGACTGAACCTCATTCCACATCACTGCTTTTCTGCTGCTTCAGCAAATTCTGAAACTTCCATTTCAAGGAGAATTCACACACAAACCAAGGCAGCGATCATTTACATTGGATACTTCTCACTATATCAAGATTCCTTCAGTGATCTGCATTTATTTAAACAAAAACACAACATTTGTTCATTATACTTGCAAGCTCTTTTCCCACAATTAAGCAGTAAGAAGGGTTGAGTTTTCCTTATAGCACACTCTAATTTATATCTTTTCTATTTTATAATAGATGTTTTTTCAGTACCAAAGAATTCGAAGATCTATAACCCACAAATAGATAACCACATGGCTCTAGCAAGGTAATTGATATGAATAGCCACCAACCACCTGGAAAACTACAAGGACTCTTTTTGAAACATCATCTGCCACTAAGCACACTTTTTCTGTCCTGCTAAGAAACTTTAACCCTTGTGTGGGATAATTTACTTCAAGAAGGACGCAGAAGTTAATTTATTGCATGTACGTTTGTATACATAAATTATATCTGCAATGCACGCATACATATAAATATGTATGTACATATAGCACTATACATAACTGAGGTTTCTGAAAGGTATAAACAGTGTCATTTGAGCAAATCATTCAGAGTCAAAACCACTGGAAATTTTCTCCCAAGGAACATAGCCTAAATCGACATTTTTCACACAAACAAGGTGACAATAGTTTCACAACTTTCCTTGCACAGATTTTAATTTTAATAAGAAAGAAGAGCAAAAACCTCTGTGTCCTCTGGCTCAAGCAATACTAAGTCACTATGCTTGAAATTTTGATCTGTACAAGACTATGCTTATATTACAGCTAATTAGTACAGCCACACCACAATCACCTACAACACTATTATAGGTTTAAGGTGGGAGACAAAGCAACTACCACTCCTCCTGCTGTCACCATTTCAACCATCAAAAGACGTCAAAAGGTGGGTGGACTTTCTCTGAGATAAATGCAGGAGTGCACCAGTGATAGAATGTTAAATAAAAGCAAGAAGCCAACAGCCTAGATTATGAGTACGTTTCACAATGGCACAGTATTTTATCACACCTGTGAATATAGCACAGGATTTTCTTCTCCTGAGAACATTTTGTCAACAAAGGGTTTAGCACCTACATATTATGATCCAGGTTCCTTTTATTTCTGCCTGCGCGAGTCTTTCATTTACCACAATATAATCAAAGCAAGATTTTCCATTCTTAAGCTATCCTATCATGCTGACTTTCTTCAGATCTTAACTTTCAGGTCCACCAGCTTGCAGGAGCAAGAAAAGAAGCAGAGGACCCTGGAAGCAACAACTCCATAACCAGTCACATTTCTGAGCATGCATGCAAGAACTTTCTTTATCCATTGTATGGAACAACAGTTCAGCAGTGAAGGCAAAGGGAAAACAAAGAGGATGGGTGCAGAGGTGTGTATGTAAAGAAACATAACTAGAAGAAATCCACTTTGCAACTGTAGATATTAGCTTGGTGAGATTTGGTGTCCATTTTAATTACAGTTAACTCCATAAATTCAGATCTTATAACTGCATTTCAGGATTATGTCAAAGTCCAAACAGAATGGAAAGCACTGTAAGGCCGACCTTTAGGAAACTTACCAAGTCAAAAATCATATTTTTCTAACAGTCCCTAGGGCCATCTCCCTGTAGACACTCAACTTGATTCTGATTTCTTCTTTATGAGCAACTCAGCATTAAAACTGGCTAGAAGGCACAGTCCATGTTTTTAAGAAATGTAATGTCCTTGGTTATGAAACACATCGAAGCTCATTAGTTTCCCCACTCACTTCCACATTTGTTCATCACTCTACTTTTACATCATTTCCACTAAGCTGATTGCTTGTGCCTCAGTTTTGCTAATCCCCCACATAAAGCTTCCCCTCTAAAGTGCTGCAAAGATAGATTTCTTCCTGTAGCAATTATATTTCATGCCTCTTTCCATTTCCTTATATCAACTGGCTGCACATTGAGCTGATCAATTAGGCTGCAGAAGAAGTCCTGTCCCATTGCACTCCCAATTATTCCAACAGCCCTAACCACTTCAACACTGTGAGATACAACTCCCCTTCTCCAAGCAGATTCATCACACAGAACAAGTACTTTCTTTAAAGAACAGTTTTATTCAGAAATCCTTGTAACTCTTAAAATCTTCCATCAGCACAAAAGGCAGTTTAGAAGCAGAAAAAGGGCACACAGTGTAGAACAACATTATTGTGAAGACTGAAGATCTGTCATTCCTATTGCAAAAGTTATTCTTTTCTTAAAGTATACTGACGAAAACATGCACCAGGTAAAGAAAGAAAATGAGTCAGAGAAAGCGCCTACAGAGATAACACAAGCAAAACCTTTTGAACTCATAAATACAGAAGAAATGCTTTTAAATTAGATGCATTAATAGAATATAAGACCAAGATACAGACAACATTATGAGGTACCATAATATTTTAGCTCTGGAAATAGCACTGAAGTTGGGAAGATTAAATACAAGCGTTATTACATTTTCCTCATTACCTGTAGAAGCTTAAGGAAAACACCTTACAGAACAAGACTCAGTGCTGCCAGCAGTGACCTTGTTGAAAGCCTTTTACTGTATCTGTTAATCTTATCCAATTCCTGTCTGCATCCAGATGAAAACACTTCAGTTAATCATGAAATGGCCAAGTGCAGAAGGAGGTGAATTCATGCTTTCTAGGTCCCTAACTTAGTGCAGTTTCTAATGGTAATGGACAATTCCTGTCCCTTCCTTCCAACCCCGCTCCACTTCTCTTCTCTTCCTTTTATACTCAAACTTTGTTTTTCAGACATTAAAAAATTAAAAATGACAAATAACTCTTCTTGATTAAAAGTCAGAGTGGTTTTCGTTAGCATGATACTATGCCTAGCATGAAGGGAAGTTCATCAGTGTATTTCATAGCCTCCTGTTTCCTTTTGTTTGTTATTTAAAGGGAAAAGACATTAGAAAACTACTTAATTTTCTGCTACTTGGGAATTCAGCAAGAAAAAATAGCACAAATATCCCAGGTAAATGGAAGGTAAATTCAGCATCACTGTTATCTTGTGCTTTCTATCTAGGGGTAACAAATTCTAGAAATGTGCCAAGCAAAAGGCATATGTTTAGATAAAGATGACTTGAATTTTGTATATCATATCTTAGAAAGTGAATGTAAGCCACAGGAGGAAACTCTTCTGTCTGAAACAATTATTTACTCCTCAAATTCAGTGGTTTTACCCAAGAAACTGCTGAATAATTGCTATGACTGGTATTATTCAGTGCAGTGTCTATATCTGCTGCAGTGCAATATTTTAGGTCATTAATAAAGCTTTGACAGGATAGCTGTATTTTCTATACAACCTCTTCTTACGGGATATTATTTTCAAAATTGTGCCCAAACTGAGCCTAAGAACAAAACAAGCCCAAACCAGCACAATTACTATGCTTTGTTGATTGTTTTAGTTGAGTATTTCAGCATTTTTTAAAAAACAACCACCATATAATAAAGGAGTGTTTAATAGAAAAAAAACTTCATTACATAGGAGAAATATGCAAATGCATCCCCACAGACTTTTTAAAAATAATTACAGTGCATTTTGCCATTTTGTGGCATAAAAATCTTGGATCAGTGTAAATTTGAAATTATCAGATTAAGACACTTACCCAAATGGATTCACCAGACAACATTACAGCGTGTCTTCTAAATCTCCTACAGAGATTTGGAATCCATTTACCGGTACTGTAATGTGTGCTAAGCACATTCTTCTGCATTGCTGGAAGAATACTTTGTTCTTTAATTTAATCGATTAATGAGCTAAATTTGTTGAGTGCTTTGATCATGTAATGCTCTCCAGAACAGCTGAGTGCTGTTACCAAAACAGTGTGGGACACTTGTAGACTGCAGGTAGGAGCATCTTTTCAGATATTTAAGGATTACCAAACAACTGAAAAATTAGTTGTAGGCAAGTAATAAGGAGAGTATAGGCACTTGACAGGAGATACTTTTTCCATGAGAATTATGGACAAAAATTATAAAGTGCTTAGGAAATTCATATTTTTTTTCTCCTACACTGGTTCCCTGGATTGGTTTTACTGGTTAAATTCAGGAAAATATTATATTATCTGTTTTGAATGGATTTGACACATTCTTACACTACGTCTCAACCCAGCAGAGGGACAACTGTACCTTTCCTGTGAAAATGCATAAAATGTAGAAAACCCAGAAAACCCAGAGAGGCCCGCGCAGGGACCAGAGTTACAATCAGGATTTTGTAGGCTCTGGCAGCCCTACAAAAAAGGGCTAACGTTTGAAAAGTAAAACCAATAAGCAGAACAGCTGCTGGAACAAAGTGGTGACCAGCCACACAGAAGGACTCACAATCTATGGTGCCCATGCATTTCACTCTTTACCCACCATGCACCACGCCGCCTCGGGGCGAGCAGCTAAGAGCGGATGGGTTGGCAGATGCATCATTCCCTGACCTCAGATTCCCTGATCTCCTCTCAGTCATTTCCATTGTACACTAAACTCTGCTAACAATGTTGTCAATATCATCTACCAAAGACCAACATACATCCTCACACAGACACAAAGCTAACTATCCTCCTAGTATTAACATCACAAATAAGGAGTTCCGCCAATCTGAATTACTTTAGGCCTCCATTAGAAATAAAGTTATTTTTATAAATGGTTGTTTATTGTTTCTACTCCAGCAAAGAAATTGAATCAGGTTCATTTTAATAGTATTTGTAGGCAGCATTTCTAGTGTGTGTTGTCTGAACTCCGCATAAATCAATACCACCACTGCACTTAGTATCATCTTTTGCAGAAACAGCAACTCTACTTGCTTCTGGAGAGACTGTTTCAAATATGGTTACTTGACAGAAGAGGATGACATGTAAGTTTCCTGACACAAGCATTAATTCCAAATCTCCTTAGGAAGGGTGAAGGGAGATCATGGAGTGACATCAGCAGCAAAAAAATCTGACATGCCAGCTTCCCTCATCCTGTTTTTCTATAACAGAAATACAGGTCAAAGAAAAGGACTGAGGTGGAGGAGCACTCTAACAGTGCACTCTCTCTGAAAGTTTATTTGGTTCTTCATCTACAACTCAGTAATCAATAAATATGGAAAAGTCTCCAAATCACTGGGGAAAACTGCAGAACTGGTGAACAGCAACCCTCTTCAGAAACTGAAACTCTGGAGTTTGGGGTTCAGCATATATTTAGCTTTAATTTCTGTGCTTTCATATCTTCAGAGTTTTGATTTGATTTAGTAACTCTTTCCAAACTAGAACCACAAAAAAAGAATAGAGAGAGAGCATGTTAAATTCAGTTCAGGTTCACAGTCTTGGCAAACTTGGGCTTGGCTTGCTTCATATTGAAGCACAACTCAATTGCTCTAGCATTTCATTATAGAAGTCTTTAAAGAGCTTGCTCTGAATGCAGCAATTTGATTTAAAATCCATTAAATCCACACTAGAGGCTGACAAAAATCATCAAAAGAAATTTAAGGCATATTATTCAAATTTATCAGTATATCCACATAAACACCAGTTCTTCAATATCAGCCCTTAACAGCAATCCTAACAGTTGTTTTATGCATCTTATTGAAGACACAAGAGTATTCTAGACGTTTCAAGGACAGGCATTTGTTCCTCTGCCTTGGTATTATAGATTAAAACATCCCAGAGAGCAAGAGGTCCTTCTCTGCCTTTTAAGAATACATTTCCACTAATTATTTACCAACTATTCAAGAAAGCAAGAAGGGTTCTTCCCCCCAATCATAAATTCCAATGAAATCATATTAAATTTGTGACAAAATAAACCTATAAAAACTTGTAGTGATATTAAAGAGTGAATAGTGACCCAAAGGAATACAATTCTAGCCATTCCCATAAAATACACTCACATAACAAGAATAATGCTTACACTAATATGATGCCTTCTCAAGTGTTACACTCCATACCTTTTTGGGAAAACAAATTGCATGTAGCATTGTATTAAATATCCACTGTACTCTAAAACAGCAATTTCTCTTCCATTTTCCAGTTAGCAATTTAAAAACTCTTTTGAATGTCAACCACTGGCAATTTTTATGCTAGTTACAACTTGGTCAGAATAAAATAAAAATCATTAGCATGTTAATAACTTCATGTCTCTTAGGGGTAGTTAGTTCTACAGCAGAAAAAGAAGCTGCTTTTTCAGCCCTATTTTTAACTGTAAAGTGATTATTATTTACCACAATTTCCTAGTTTCCTTCATTTACATTTGTGGTGAAGGTTTTCTCAACAGGCAGCATGCAATCCTGTCCTAATGGCAGTGTGTCATTGAGGAATTTTCACATCCATTAAGATGTAGAAAGGAAAGCCAAGAACTTACACATGCAATAAGGAAGTGGACAGTCTCTCAAAAAACTGCAAGAGGAAGCTAAGCAGGAAAAACGAAATTGCTTGTTTTAAAATCACAGAATCACAGAATCACCAGGTTGGAAGAGACCCATTGGATCATCGAGTCCAACCATTCCCACCAAACACTAAACCATGTCCCTCAGGACCTCGTCTACTCGTGACTTAAACACCCCCAGGGAAGGTGAATCAACCACCTCCCTGGGCAGCATATTCCAATGCCTAATGACCCTTTCCGT
>WAAB01010520.1:20386-46146 GCA_013389865.1 Piaya cayana | reverse complement strand
CTTCTCCTAGTCTGTAGCTCTGCACAGGGTTGTTGTGCCCCAAGTGCAGGACCTGGCATTTGGCCGTGTTAAACCTCATGCTGTTAGACTCAGCCCAGTAGTCCAGCCTGTTCAGATCCCTTTGCAGAGCCTCCTTACCCTCCAGCAGATCCACACTTCCACCCAGCTTAGTGTCATCTGCAAACTTGCTAAGGGTGCACTCAATGCCTTCATCCAGGTCATTGATGAAGACACTGAATGGGGCTGGACCTAGTACTGAGCCCAAATATAGGCAAGTGCCTGCGATTAGCCTTCCATGCTTAAAAATATATCATAATTAAATCACTTTATGCAACAGATTTCATGCAGTATCTTGATCTTTTTTAACCTTTGTAGAATAAATGGTTTAAGACACAAGCAGAAAAGTTATGTCCACATATTTTAAAAATATAGTTATTGTTCATATATACAATAACATGCATGCCACTTGTCAACAAGGAAAATAAAGGTATGTCATAATAATGGTTTTACTATTAGTGGCATTTGCTACAAATCACAATAATTATATTTAACAGAATATTAAGTGGATATTTAGGAAACATGGTGATTTCAATGTCCATTGTTTTAATTGAAGGAACTACATGCTGATGCATAATTTTGGACAGAACTTCTAACAAGGCAGATTTCAACACCTTCTGTTTCTTTTTGAAAATTAAAAGGGAGTTTTCCATAATCTACACATTTACTGCATTCAAACATGTACTTTTAACAACAACGCAAGGTGTTTAAAGGAGCAATAGACAATATTCCATCTCTAAGTATAGGAAGCAGTATAGCACACCTGTTTCAGCAGAATATTCATAAATTCAGTTAATATTTGGAGCAGAGAACACTCAGATGCTTGCTGCTGTGGTCCACACTTCCCCATGGCCTCACCCAGTGGTAGGTTCCTGTATTCATGCAATTTGTGCCATTTATCTAACAAAATGCAGCAATCAGAGTTTTGACTCAATATCTCACCTTTATCTTACAGGAAACCGAACTGCTTGCTGTGAGCTTGTTTGGCAAGGAAAAATTTAAATACTAAGCATAAACATATACCACATTTTGCAGAAAGTAATAAAAAGAGGAAAACAGAAAAGAAACTTACAAAAAGAGAAAAATGTCAGAAAGAAAGTTAAGAGTTACAGCATCAGATACTGAACAAATATCTCCAGTTAAAGAAACACTCTGCTCAACGTTTTAATAACTGACCTAATTCTCACCTAAAAATTAAAAAATGGAAATAAAGGAATAACCTAACATTTGTTTCAACCTGAATTTCAGTGTTTTCTTTCTACAGTGGGACATCCTAATGAGGACTTTGGAAACAGCAGTTTATTCCTATAGGACATAGTCAGCAGACTCTGAAGCCTATGACTGGACAGGGCTTTGTGCAGCAGGTTCTAGTCTGAAGCAAAGCTAAGAAAGCCAGTCCAGGCACAATCAACACTTACAGGTATGTAGCATAGAGGTGCTCAGATCAGTTTACATACTGATACTAATCTGTTTAATACACTTAAATCACTTGCTCCAAACTCTCACTTCTCAGAAACAATTGCAGAGCTGAGCCAAGCCAGCACTTTGACCTGGAGAATCTTCAGCACAACCATACACCAACAAGTGAGGCAGGATTAAAAGGAAACAGACAGACCTGTGGGATATTCTCCATCATGATTTGCACTGCTATGTCACAGAAGGCACAAATAAGCTTTAAACAGCCTCAGTCTGTGTGGTTAGAATATTTATACAGTGAAAATACAATCAGTAATGTTCCCAACACTACAACAATCTACAGTCTGTGCTTTGATATGAGAACTCCTTGTTGCTACAAGTACAATAAAATGCTCGTCCACTCACTGAACAACTATGAAAAAACTGCCAAATGCTGAGCTCTGAAATGCAGACACTAACTTTTGATTTAAACTCATTTGACACCATTTTCCTTTACTTTTCCCAGGTAAATTTTTGGGGAAAAGTACTGTACGTGAAACATCCATGAGACTAACACTAAAGTTATAAGAAATCAGTGACAAAATTGTAACCGTCAGTGATTTCTCCAAATAAGAAAGAAGTATTAACAAGCTTTGCAGGGATGTGCCCTCTGTCCAATAATATTCATTAGTTCCATTAACAACTGGAGAACAGAATACAGTATATAATGATTAAACTTGTATATTACATCAATCAAAAAAGGATGGAAGGCACATCACAGGTAAATATTAAATTCAAAATTCAATTCACAAGGAGAAAAGCCCTGTTAAGAAGATCCCATAAGAGAGGAGAGGAATGGAAATCATCACCACACAAATACAAGATGGGGGAAAATTATTTAGGCTGACATTAAGAGTAAAGAATATAAGCTTTAGAACAGATCACGAGCAGAATGTGTTACAGCACACTAAAAGAACAGTACTGTCTGAAATGGTACCATTCTAAGATGAAAGGCTAAACCATAGTCAAGTAAGAAACACAAGTTCTGGCATCTGCTAAGAAAGAGTATTTTGCCTTTCTCTAGGGACAAAGAATATATTTGTAGGAGTTCCTCACATCACAGTGCAAAGAGTATTTTCTTCTATTTCTCTTCCAGCTCAGGGTCGCTTAAGTCTCCTTTCTTCAGACTTCTGCTAGAGATCAATAGAACTAGCTTGTATTATGGGCTATATATCCAACCCAAACTATTCTATGATTTACAATCGGTCCCTGCCATACCATCAGAACAGTGCATTCATTCTCAAGATTTGCATAACAGATTTGCCTCCCTTTTATGGAATTTATACATTTAACAGATATATATCATCTATCAAAATATCATTTGTATTTCCCCGTTACTTTTTTTGTGAAAAATTAGCTTAACATTGCACTGATAACAGAATTTGCAAAATAAGAACTCCTTCACAGGGTGTATGAAAGTATCTCTCAACACTTATATTCAATTTAGGATTGTGATGCTGAAACAGATTCCTAAAGGAAGATAAATCTGACAGCAAAGGTCAAGTAAAGAAACCTCACTCATCTAAAACGTTGTTAATGACTGCAAAAAGGTATTTCCTTTTGTATAACGTTTCTATTTTTTCAAGGGTTTGTCCCAGCAAGGAAGCCTCACTTTTCCTCTATCTTAATAGCACATGCTTTCACCACAGCTGGGTACAAAAATTATACACAGACATTTAGCAGCGACGAAGGTATTGGAAAGCATAAAATCTCAGCATGATAACTCCAGCAGCAGGATGAGATGAAAAACAGGGAAGAAAAGAAAGAACAACAAAAAAAAATCAATGCAAAACACGAGAGTGACAGGTATTGTGGGCTGCTGCACATCAGCCATGGAGAATTCCTCTTTCTCCACTGTGCATTACAGTACTCTCTGCAATAAGCACCATGATTGTACCATACAAAAGTACATGAAGGCAAGAACTGGGGATTAGGGTTGAATTTAAATAGACAGCCAAATTATCGGTTTATTGTTTTAAAATATAAGATTTTTTTATTAGTTTTTGCATCCTTATAGATTTTTGGGGCCATATACATGTTTGGCAACTATCTGTGTACTTGCCTAGAAATGTTAATGTTCTAAATATAGTTAATGTGACAGATGAAGAATTGGAAATATAAGTTGATTTGGGTTTTGGCTTAGCTGAGACCAGACTTCCAATGGAATTTCCAGCCCATAAATAACCCTGAGATTTCAAAATATTATTTCACATTCTGAATCTGAGGAGGAAAACTATGAAAAAATAAATGCAGTGCATTTTCACAGGAATTAATTATCAAAAGCCTGGTGTACAGTACACATCCATGCTGGATTATTTATAATAGATGCTTTAACTCATCAGCCATGCAGCACCCACGCTGTAAATTCTATGAACTGAAGTTGCACTGGACCTGTACATGTTGCACAGCAGAACAGCGAGTGCATAAGAAGTCTCACAGAGGAACATATTGCAGCACATGAATAAATCAGCTACTCCTCATTGGAGTACTGGATCCAATATGACTGGCACACAGATGATACATAAAGTCAGTTCTTACAGGTATTTGATCCTGAGTTTCTCTAAACAGCAAGAACTCTCAGACTGTGTGATGTACAAGCATTCCTGAACAAACAGTCAACTGATGCAATCAAAATTTATTATTAACAACAACAACAAAAAAAGAGAGGATTGAAAAAAGTTACAAGTTGACAAGTATGTATATCTTATCAATTTATGCAAGAAAGTAGTACTAAAGCACTAAAACAGTGCATGAACTTAAAATATAAGCTATGATTGATTTTGCTTTATTTAGAGATTCATGTTGTACTTGCTATAGTATGCAGTTATAATTACACTTTCTGTTGCTGACAGATTCTCTAAGGCAAGAACTATGCTCATACATCTCCTCAGGACTAATTACAATGCTTCAAAAATCTGAGGAGTCATCATGCTTGAGTGCATTTGGTTGAAGGGTAAAGTTTCTTCCAACGAAGCTCCAATGAAACTGAAGTAGAAATAAGAATAATGGCTCTCAGGCACAACAGGGTTCATACTCATTAGCTTTTGCTAACCCTTTTTTAACAACCTTATGTACTATGCCCTATCTTTTTCCCCTCTTACTCTCCAAAATTTGCCAGTATTTTTACAGATGGCACCCTGAAACTGTTCCTGGTGCTCTTGGTAATGCAGGCAGATATGCATCCTTTGTATGCAAGAAAGAAACGCCCATTTTATTAGTGCTCTTGCTTTCCATATGGACAAGTCCTAAGTCTGCAAGAACAGGCTTCTGATGAAGAGGTAGCACAAACCTGATTTATATTTGATCATCTAAAAATAGCTGGCAATAATCTTTCTCTTAGGCATTGATCAGATTCTTTCACTTGAACCCATTTTAACTCACAGAGTCATCTAACAGATTTCAATGGGAAATGCACAAGGCTACCAGTGATCTAGTGGTAATTTAAAGGGAGCCCTGTCACATGGCTCATTCAACATAATTCATATAAATACAATAGAAATACAATTAATGTTCTTGGAGTTCTATACAGGATTAAAGCTCAACCTCTGACAGCTAAACAGCTCCTTCATTTTTTTTTTCAGTTAGAACAATTTCAGCATTTTAACACGTTGTCATTATTCATTGGTCTATGCTCAAAGGAACCTGAACGCATTTTTATCTGTCAATGCAGGATTTAGATTTACATTACACGTCCCATAAGAAAGTTTATAAAAATATCCCTTGAGATCTCCACAAAGTTATACGGGTACCATAAGGCATCAAAATGTACCTGTAAGAAAAGCGGCCACAGATGAAGTAACAGGGGAACAGAAGGTAAACTTAGAAGGGAAAGCTCAGTGGAAATCTAATCAATTTCTGTAAATACCCAATTGGGGTGGGGTTAGGGGAGCCTTTGAACCTTAGGCATCCTGTGATTCTGTGAACTGTAAAACACTTAGCAGGTACATCATAGTATGTTTGATTATCAGGATTTTAATCAATATCACTGAAATCCATACAGTGTTTCAGTGTTTCAAATTTTTTTGATTCTGCTCCCACTCTACTTTTACGAAAGGACTTATGACAGACTAATTATGCTAATTAAAGACAACTAGGAAATCAGATATTTTGGAAATGGAGTAAGATATACTTTGAAATCTGCTTTTAGACACTGGTACATTTTAATAAATCACATTGCTTTGCAGATGACACAAAAGCATTTGTATTAAAGTTAGATACAGTAGTTACAGATATTCTGGCCATTAACAAGAATCCATTTGCAATGACATTTTCACAGACAGTAGGTTTAAATTAGACAGACATTCTACAAAGAGAATGATAAACAATCATGGAGCAAAATGCCTGTCAAAATGTTTCTCTGAGCAGCTAGATCAAGTTAAATTAAAATGTCCAAAAATATTAATTCTCTTCAGATTAAATGAACAAAGTCAAAAGCATTCACTGAAAATACTAAATTTAGCTCATTTTGCATTTGCACTCCGTACTTGTTTTATTAAAGAAAAGCTAAGATCGATCAGTATGTACTGACCAAAACATTAGTCTGCAACTAAAGATCACTATTACATTAAACATATAATTTCTTTTTTGTTATGAACCTTCAATGCATCTATCCTTCTTCCTTAAAAAGATATAGCTTACATGTATTTAGATTCTCAGTTTGTAAATGTTACATTCTAATATGCTGAGCATTGCCATTTTCTCGATACAAGAATATTAATGACTGCTATCACCTTCCATTTCTATGGAATCTGTAACCATAGAACTTGTCAAGCTGGAAGGGGTCCATAAGGATTATCCAGTCCCACTCACTGCTCTTCACAGGACTACCTAAAAGTAAACCATATGAACAACAGCATCATTCAGATTCTCCTTAAACTCTTACAGGCTTGGTGCAGCAACCACTTCCCTGGGGAGCCTGTTGCAGTGATTGACTACCCTCCCAGTGAAGAACTTTTTCCTAATGTCCAGCCTGGCACAGCTTCACTCCATTTCCTCATGTACTACCCTTGGTCACCAGAGAGAGTTCAGCACCTCCCCCTGTGCTGTATTCCGTGAGGAAGATGTTCACTGTAGACTGTCACCTACTCTTCCCCAAGCTCAACAAGCCAAGTGACTTCAGTCTGAACTGTTCGCTTATGGAGTATGTTGCAGGAGATAAGCATCAACATCTGTTCCAAGTACCTTCACATTACGTAAAGCACCAAATACAGCATTAAGAGGCTACACATAGGTAACATTCCTTTAGGATAAGCAAAAGAAGTCAACTAGTGATTTTGGAAAATAGCTCCATTACTAGACTAGTGGAAGAGCTACAAACAGTTACACAGTCTTCAAAGATTTATGATAAAAACCAAATTAATTTTCAAAAAAAGAATAAGCAAATCCCTCAGTTTGGTTGACAAATGTCACTGAATGTTTGCAAGAGATTAGTTCAATACCATGTTCATGGTACACTGATCTAATACTATGTTCACACAAAAATAAATGAAGGACTAATCTTTGTAATTATTTCTCCACTTTTCCTCAGGGCTTGGGGTGAGGAGAATACGGTAAGATTGTCACAACAACAACTTGCAAGAACAAGATTAGGTATTTACTCTGTCACTGGCCAACAACTCAAATGTTCCATCTTACAAAATATCGATAGCAGCAAGTATTCTGTATGGAAACATTTTCAGATTTGATAAATACTGGCAAATCAGGAGGGTAGATGGGAAGATTATCTTGTGTGGACAACACTAAGATTTTTTTGTGATGAACTGCTGCAGCTTCAGAATGGAAACATCTAAATGTGAGTCTAGTGCATAAAACTGAAACACATCAAATCTTTTAACATCTTGCTGATAGATTATTAAAAGTCCTATTTTAATATAAAGTCTTCAACACCTCCGTTTCCTAGAGGTACACCTGCACTGAGTAACCTCCCAATAGATTGTTTTACAGCAAAAAAACCTGCATACTCAGAAATAAAGAATAACTGAAATTAGGCTTATAACACTAAAGGGAATGATCCAATACAAAATAAAAGCATTTTCATTCTCCATTTATTTATTGTCAATTCATTGCTAAATGAACTACATCCCTCTTTGCTTACACACCACTTGAGTGATACAGGTAGGTAAAAGCACAGCTTCAAGTACAATACTTTCTTTCTTAGAAAACGCACTTAAGAATCAACTGTATTACCTCACAACTGTGACAGTTGCACACCAACTGAATGACACTTATTCTTTTTATCCTAAAACATATCAGGAGGTCAGGGTGAAGAAGATAAAAAAGAGCCAATTTACTAACGCAGCTTCACTGCTATATGTCTAGCCAATACAATCACTTATTCAATTTTGTTGAATTTTCAAGGCAATGTTGAGATTACCCCCTTTATGCCTGAGAAGAAAGATGTATCCAGTTCTCCTCTCCACATGAAACTGCCAAGTGTGGTCACGCAACAGCCACAAATTACTGCTCTGAGGGGAGAGCAACACCACCAGAACAGAAATAAACATTACTCCTGCACACAATATGATCTCATGCTTCATTTATCTTATTTTAAGAACTGAGCTACAGAAATTGATGTCATTTTCAATTTGACCCTTCTCTTCCTCTTCCTAATCCTATTTCAAATAATCATGATTTCAAAGATTCAGAGTGACTATGGCATCTTTCAGTAGTGAGTAACCCCAAAGCTGGCATGAAGCAGAACTGGCACAGCTGTAAAGCATAGCTGCTTCAAAGGCATCTCCTTGGATCAGTCTCCTCTAAAAATATGTCTCTCTATATATATCTCTCCATCACCATTTGCCAATAAAGAATGCGAAGGAATACTTGCTTTCTTCATATATAAATATGATCCATTGATAAAGAAAAAAAAAAAGAAACCAAACCCACACAACAGTATTGCTGTACAGCACTTGTATTCAAACTCATAATGCAGGGAATGTGCAGGGGATAGAAAAGGAAGGAGAAAAACACAGATGTGCGTTTGTGAATACATGAAAATTTAAGTTTTGAGCACTTTGCATTTTAACCAGTAAATATGTCTCTGTTCCCCACATTTACTTCCTTTGTCTAAACCATGTATTGCCCATTGCAAAAAAAAAAAAAAAAAGTCTTTGCTAAGGTAGCTAGTACTGCAACACCTTAATGCCAGGAAGAATGGAATGTTTAACTCTCCATTAAAATAAATTAATCTTTGGAAATTCAGTTTGGATATCTATAAATCAATACATCCAGAAATCTCAATTTTCCCCAATATTCACTGAACAGGACACAGCTATTAAAAGTTTTAGTCAGTAGAAGATTCGGGTTTACAATAAAAGCTGGAGGACAATTCACCACAGAAATACAGAGAATCTTCATGAACGCCATGAATCTGGTTTGTCAATTTTTACAAACCAATGTGCTGGAATCTATCAAAAATTATAAATGCATGATAAAAGGCTTTTTCAGCCTCTTAGGAATCCTCCTCTTCCCATCAACTTTCTATCAACCGCTTCTTGATAATAGCTGGAAAACACACACAGAACTCTAAATCTAAAACCAGAAGTGCTACTTCTGAAACTTTCAGGATCAGAGTTACAGTTTTTCCTTTCCCTCTATCAAAACTGGCAAAGATTATTCATGTGTAAACATATAAAACTGAAAATATGAAAATGGAAAATTAAAATCCACTGAATGTGCGGTAAGTATATGGTCAACACTAATGCAAAAACCTGAATCACGGGAAATACTAGGAGGAGGTTGTAGTCAGCAATGGTTTCCCAGAAATCTCCCTCTCTATACCGTGGCATAGGATATGCACACGAGTCCATGTCAATATGCCAGAGGCTGGCTTCAGATAGCCGTGCAGGCTCTCCTGCCGCATGTAGGGACATGACAAGACCTCCTTATGCACTAGATCTCCTCCTAGTGACATGACAGAGCCCCAGAAGCCTCCTCAATTCTTTTGCAAGTGGTAGATCCTTGTGGTTATATACTAATAGAAATATTTTCTGACATGCCCTTCTAATTACCAGATTCCCAAGATTAAAACTTGTGAATTATCCAAATTGCGTGTTAGCTGAACTACATCAAACTGTATGAAACTCTCAATTAATCTAACTAAATAAGAACTGGCAGTTAAGCATGTAGATAAAGTTAATGACATGGAAATGTGATTGCTACACAGTCACTTTTGCAGACTCTAAATTAATGGCAACTGCTCATAAAAGAAATCTTAAGAGAAACACCTGGAAATTAGAATTCCTAGTCTATGCTCAGTCCTGAAATTTAAAAACCATTTTGATACATAATTTGCAAATGAGATTCTTCTTTTATTTAAATTAATTACTTCATCAAAATGTCACTAACTTTACAAATGTACAACGAGAACAAAAGATTATTTTTTGTTTCCTTCTGAATTGAAAGCACCTTCCTGTACTCATATGAAACTCATATCTTTCTAGTTTTGTTTTAAAATAGAAAATCCATTTCATTTGGATCAAAATAGATATTTAACTTTTCAGAAAGGTCAGTCAAATTCAGTGAAGGGTTGAAGTCTAACCTTTCAGGGCAAACCATACAGATGATCTAGTGGAAGTGCTTACCTAAAGAAAAGGAAAAGCTGGCAGAAAGTAAGTCTGACTTGTCTTCTGCTACAAATCCAAGCACTATGTACTGGAAGCAGGGCACAGGAGTTCATTACTGCTGTGATTATAGCTTTAAAAATGAAACATATTTCTGATTTCAGTACAGCAAATTCAAAATAACTTAGTATTTGTGACAACCAGTTCTTCTGTTTATGGTAAACAGAATGAATATCCAACTCAGTCATGTTACACTTTTGACAGATTTAAAATTTCATTATCAGTGAATGCTTCTTTATATTTAAATCAGCATGTATCACACACAACAGATTTGAAACACATGACAGTCTACCTTATAAAAAAAGGTGAAAAGGGCATTTAACTTTTAGCTGCTTAATTCAACTGCAATAGATGAACATATTTGCAGAGCTACTCTGAGGGATTTTGTTACAGCTTGTAAAAAGGGGATTACCAAACTGTTCTTTCCAATTTATGTAAAAAACACTCAGTGTACACCAATATCCATCAGCATGATAAACTCTGACTCTGACACTTATAAGGCCGATTCATGATTGAAACTGACACAGAAAACTACTTCAATCAACTAATAATCACACAAAATTACCTCCAGAAAAATCCCCGTAGCCTCAGTATTTAGATTAAGTGTCAAGGCTCAGATTGAACTTCTTAGAAAGAAGGCAGTTTCTCTTACAACAAATCTCTGTTAAGTTGACAAGAGTTAATGTACCTGGCAGCTTCACAGCAGATGGGAGGTTTAGGCATATAAAGCTGATGGCACTGGAGCTTTGTGCCACCAACAGAAATCATTAAGGTGAAAGAACCTTCAAATGAGTCACTTCCATAAATTATTAAAAGAAAAACACTCTTAGGATAAAATGTCTTAGCTCAAGAATGAATTTGCTTGGAGGGTGCTTGATAAAGCTCCTTTTGGGTTTTCTTGACATATATGAAATGCATTTTAGAGCATTCTTTACCATGCGCTAGATTATTCTTTACAAATGTACATACACAGGTACTTCAAAATACACACCTTGTAATAAGAAGCCCTATGTCAGTTTTAGCTAACTCTAAGACAAACTGAATATCAGGCCAATTCACAAAAGATCTGATTAATTAAGCAACGTTTGACTTCAAGTGCATACACACATAAACAGTGTCTACAGATATTTAAAAAAAAAAAAGCAACCAAATTCCTTTGCCAGTTGACCTGCAGAGAAGCCTGTGAAGATGCCACCTTGAAGGGGAAGTTCAGCCAAAATGCTGCAAAGTGTAGGGCCAAGCTATAAAATTGATGCCAGGTTTGTGGGTAGCCACTGTAACAATTGAACTACAGACACTTGCTGACTGCCTGACAATCCTGCCCTCTGCTATTGGCTAAAAGACTTGCTAATAATAGCACTAAAGGATTTTTTGTCTTGCAGGGCCTGCCTCTAAAACAGCATTCTTATTTACAGAGCCACACTGTGTCCACTGCCAATTAGAACAGTGTTTACTTATGAAAGAAAGGAAACAAAGCCTCCAAGAGCACAAATACACTAAGTTTCTCGCATTTAATGCATTTTTCATTTTTCTTAGTTGAATAAGTAAAAACACATATTACACTTAAACATTAAAAAAAGAAGCTGCTGTTCCCACAGTCACTCACTCTGTGTTGATAATATCCTATTTCCAAAGAGTTCACATTGTTCTGAGAAAAAGTTTTGAATAGGCCAGTATCCATCTTCCCAAACCTGCAGTTCTCTCTCAGGCAAGTTACGTATAGAAGTAAACTGCTATTTTCCAGATTTTTAAGCAATGCTGGCTGAAAAGATTACTGATACAGCTTTTCATATCATCCTGTCAACATAGATAATCTGACATAACTGTTCATTTAGATTCTACTAAGTTAACTCTAGAGCATTTGTGTGCTGTGTTAATTGATCTCACCTAAAAAAAATAGTCACTGTGCCAACTGAAAAGCCATTACTGGAATGTGCCGCAACAACCTAACACAGTGAACCGACAGCAGAGATATTTTATAATTATATAAAGGTGAACTATATCAAGTTGAAACATGCCCTGGGGGTAAAAAAATAAATAAAAATGCTTTATTCTGCTTGGTTTGCACTGAAGGTCTGACAACTGATCCTCTCTTACTCAGGATTCCTGTGCAGTTCCAGTACCTGACACTCCCTACTCAGGTTAAAATAATCTTTGAGGAAAGAGAGAGATTTCAGACTGAAGGGTATTGGTTTCTCACCATATTTCTTTCATTGACATTACAATACTGCTTGGGAAATTCTAGCACAATTACAACCTTAGCAAAAATCCAAAAGCTGTATATAAGTCAGTGGTCCAACCAGAATAAAAATATTCAGTGTTTAGCAAGACATAACTGCTTACATAGGGTAACGGGAGACAGTACATCTCACATAAGAAAGGGGACAAGTTGTGATAGTTGTGGGAATCATCATTCTGAATCTCCTGACTTTGTGTGTAAATTTCAGCAATAATGTCACATTAATATAGTTATTTGCATTTAACACAGTCATGTTTACTAAAGAAAAATATATCACCACAATGACAAACCATTCTCTGAGATACACTCAGGGTTAAGTAAAGGCCAAGACGTAGGAGAAATTTAAGTTACACAATATCACAGATGAGATATGCACGATAAGGGAAACCTTTTTTTCTTCTTTGCCTTGTATGATGCAAAAGCCCCTTGGGAAGGAATCAATTGGTCCTTTTTATAGTAAAGACGATTTCTATGTGCATAGTTCAAGACACTCAGTAGGAATCTAAAAATATCTAAAATGCAAAGCAGGACCACCTGACAAATCTTTATCTTAAGATATAAGAAAATACTGTTATTTTTTTTTAAATTGCAATGATGATTTAGATAAACTGCTTCAATAAATCATACAGGATGTTAATGCTTTTTTACAGGCAATGCACACAATGCCTTCATGCCATTTTGGCATCACTAGAAGGTGATTCAGAGATTGCCTTTTGCACAATCTGCTCGGCTGCTTAAACAGTCTTTGCAAGGGAGCTCTGCAAAGAGGCCAGTTTCAACAAGGTCATGAATTGTGTTGCTTATACCTGCACATTTGCAGCACTGCCAAAGTGGTTTCCTAAGAATTTCCCTTAAGAAAACACCTATGTGATTTTCCTACATGCCTGTATGACTTTGCTGGGGGAAACTGTAAGACAAGGCACTTTTTTTTTCTCTCCAGTAACAATATAAGTGCATGGGCAGAGTATGTCAGAAAAAGGAAGGGAAAAAGAAAAGTGACACACTATTAAACTTTTCCACTGAATATTACTTAAAAGCAGAGTTTATATAAACAGAATAGGTGGGATAACTCATGTTCTCAAAAAACACAAAATCTTTGAAATGTTGTTGCTATGCAGCATCTAATTTATAGCTTTTACTCCAAAATATATATACACAAAATTAAACCATAAAGCCTTGAAACTAGTGCCATAAAGCCTGAAACTGATTTCTGCATACTCCTATGTAAGTAGCAAGAATTTTATCACTGCTGCAAGTGCAGAATCTGGGAAAGCAGCTTTCTATAGTAGCATACTACTAAACTATAATGAATAACACTTGGCTGTGATGGACATATTTTTAGGTAACATTAGATATGTATATACACAAACATCCCACAAGCATTATTTTTAAATAAAGCATACGGAAAAACAGCTTTCTTCTATCCCAAATCTGCTGGTAGACTACAAGAGTTTAAAAGAGATCCATCTAACATGTTTACAAAAACAAGTCTATTTAAGGTATAGAGGAGTTTCTAAACAGAGCAAGTATCTAGCATGTACACCCAGAATATCCTCTAAGTCTCCAACAGTTTGTGGATTTCCAAGAAAGAAGTGTCAGGGGGTTCTTCAGAGTATTTTGTTTGCTCCATCATTTGAGGGGTTTCTATGGGCTTTGATTTTGTTTTAAAAGAGTGCTTCATGGATTTTTTTTTTCTTTGAAACTCTTCAATCACACCTTATGCCCATGTCAGCTTTTATTATCTACAGCTTCCTGCAACGAGTTTGTATACTGAATCCTAGTTCTTTTTGTTTGCTTTAAACCAGTTTTTGCTACTTTCATTTATTTCCTCTTGTTCTTTTCTTAGACAAGAGAGAGAACATTTCTTCTCTATTCATTTTCTCCACACCACTTACGATTTTAAGGAGTTCTAAAATAAGCTCCCTTTTTCAAGATAAGGGTCCTAGCCAATTTAGTCTCTTCTTGCACAGAAGTCATTGCACACCCTTGATCATACTCACTGCCCTTTTTTAGAATCTACCCCATTTCTATAACATTTTTTGAGAGATGGAGACAGAATTGGTCCAAATACTGAACATGCAGGCACACCATAGAACCATTCAGTGTCATAATGATGCTCTGCTTTCTACAGAAAAAAAAAAGGGGGGGGGGGGGGGGGGGAAGCATTCAGCTCTAAAAGGGCAAGCTACTTCACAGCTCTAGAGAACATCACAAGAATTTACCTGCATGGTTCTGGAAGAAAATACTGAATTTTGACAGGTGATTGTCACTTTCTTATGGAGTAACACAAGATGTTCCTTTTCCTCACGCATATGAATAATCTTGATCAATTTTATAGTGATATTCATGATGAAAACATGTAGAATTTATTTTTATTAGCATGGAACAATATAGTAAATATCGTTAAGGAATAGGCTACGTGAATGTTTCGTACAAAGATAACACAAGAATACCCCAAAGATGCTTTCTTGAGAAGTGTCATGGTGAATGATTTGGCAAATAATGAAGAAATTTTTGTATAAAATTTGGAGGGCAGGAGGGAACAAATGCAGTCAGAGACTCAAAAAAAATACACAGTTTAAATGCACAGGGACAATGCACTGCAACATAAAATCTCTCCAAGTTACATCCCAACAATACTACCTAAACACACAATACCCAAGCAGCATTGACGTAAAAAGATGGAAGGGATGCTGCCGCATAGCTGTCAATAAGGAAATCTATGCACTACTTGTGTCAGCAATATATAAATAATATATTACTGAAATACTAAAAATTGCACTATAGCTTACTGTATCTATAATCTCAATAGTTGAATTAATACTAAACAAAGGGCTATTTTCAGCAGAAAGCTGAAGAACAGAGAAATGTGGTAAGGATGACAGCAGAGCAAGGTTTTAACACAATGACAGTACTTCAAAACAATCAGTAGAAAACCAAGGGACTCCAAGATGGTGTCATACCATGTAGGTATCCAAAAGTGTAAAGGTCCTATAATCAATACAGGCTCAGCATTATGTCACGGACAGTCAGGCCTATTTCCTATAAAACAAAGTTTATTTCTAGTCCATAGATGGCAGTCCTCATCACTGCCATCCTTCTCTAAATTTTTGGCATCATTCTCAATTCTAGCTTGTATTCATGGCATTAAAATATTTCCATTAATAAATAAAACACAAAGAAAAAAATACTGTCTCACCTTTTATCTGATTTAATATTTAGCATTTTTCCTGAATGTAGCACTGAAAAAGATAACAGAAAATTTATTGAATAGAGGCAGTTCTGAGGAAAGCAGCTCATATTTTAATACCTTAGAGAAGAGGGAAAACATATAAATATATGTATAATTTTTCTTGCTGCCCAAACAAGATGTATATCTCAAGATGAGAAGCCCTGAATAACAATCATCTGACTCATTTTAAAAACATTACTCTACCATGTTGTCTAGATATAGACTTCTTAAATTTATATATATTATGAATATTCAAGAAGTATGTATGTAATTTCAGAAGTTGTCATGATACATGTTTATATACACATTTTACTTATTTATATATATATAAAAGGACAAGAAAATTCTGTAATTGTTCTCAGAAAGTACTAATACTTACGTACACAGGCTAAGGCTTTGAAGAGGATTTATGCTTCAGAACTACTACTATACAGCAATATCAAACAGAACAGCTGAGAAACAAAATGTAAGACTACAAGTAAATAAAAGTTATTTCTTCTTTGAAAAACCTCATAAGTCCTGTATGGACATTTGCAAGACTTCAGTTTTATAAAACACAGGAAGGTTTGGAACTTTCCAGTAAGACAGGGATAATAATATTAATAATAATAATAACAATAACAATAATAAAATTTTCAAGACAAGCGATCACCAGAATATCTATACAGTTAAGCACATTTTGCTGGGGATGCAAACTTAAATCTTGGTTGTCTGTAATACAGTGGGAGCCATGTTCTCCAGAATGAGTCAAAGGTCAGAAGACAGTTTCAAATTAATTCTTTTTTCTCTCATTTCATTAAAATAGATGTAGCCTACAATTATTTTATTCACATTAACTCCAACTACGATGTGGTCCTTCCCAGAATCAGATCTTCCTGTAGCCAGGTGCTTTTTTCCCCCTTTATGCATTTCATATCCCATTATGATGTGTAAATATATTTCATCTAGCACTGGGGGGAAAAGTCATCACTTTTTTTCTCTAACACTCTTTTTTATCAGTCTTTAATTTTCTTCTACAATATACTCTGCCACTATTTACAAAATTTTAATCATCACTTTATAGATTTTGACTTTTTTCTTTGTAAAATTTTTATTCAATATATACACACATATTTACCTATCTTCATTTCATTTTTCCTACATAAGTCAATTTGAGGGATAAAACTCAAAGGCATTTCAAGCATCATTATTACATAAAACATTTTACCAGGGAAATAAAATACATACCAAACATCAAATAGCCAGTAAAACAACCCACATGATAGCCTTGTCTGAAGCATCGTTTTTCTTAATTTAATTAGTAATGGCTTGGCATTTTCACCATTGCTTGCTCAATATATCTGGAATTTGCTGAGAATATGGAATTCAAAAATTTTAGGTTTGTTGTCAGGTGCATAAAATTAATATTTTCTTAAATTTTGCAGTTAACAGTTGTTAATCTAACATTTACATTCTTTGTCAAAAAGCCTTCAAATCAGAATTGAAAGCAAAACTGTATGAGGTGCTGATCATGAACTGCACACACTAGACACTTTCCAGAGAGCTGGTTATGCAAATGCATGCATGCACTTTAAAAGTAATTCAGTTTTATCAAAGAATCAAAGAATGCCTTAAAATAGCTGAATTCAAAATGTCTGAGAAAACTTCCAGTGAATTTTAAGTACAGAAATGAACATAATGGAGTTAGAAAGGAAAATGTTAATAGTAGTTCTAGGCACACGTGCTCAAATAATGGAGAAATAGCTGCAAACCTTGTCATAAAACTTAATTTACAAACTTTAACAAAAAGCAAACTTGAACACTTACAAACACCAGGAGAAGCTTTTTTGACTCAAATGTCAAGAAAGTCAAAGCCCATTTAATAAAGTCATTCAAAATGAAATCTGAGGATAACTAACAGCAGAATTATTTAATCAAATTACCAGAAAAGTCTCAGGAAGCATCCCAAAAGCATCTTGATGAAATGTATTTAAAAATGACTGAAATCTCAGCTGCCCAGAGATGGTGTTTGAGCAAGGAAAAATGGAAATACTGTCAGAATGTAAATCTTCACTAAAATAATCCTGATCCAAGCCATAGTTCAAGAACACTCACAACCTTCCCATTTTAGGGTGTCCTCGAACAGACATTATTTAAGCAACACTCTCTCAAGCAACAACTAGAGAGTACTCTGTAAGACATCCATCCCTTCCCAACTTCAGTCTCCACTTTTCATCAGATACCTTACATTTACCTCCTGCAGCAATATACCATAGCAGAGCCTACCATAGTAGGCAACAGGCTGAAAGCAGATATGAGAGGGTACGCACTGGCTGATCTTGTGGGCCAACCTGGACTCCTCTGAATCCCTTGGCACAAGCAAGCTGTAAGGCCACAAAACATCATTCCAGAGGGAGAAAGACCTGTAGCATGTATATGCCTTTAATTTTTCCAATTATAACCAAATAAACAATATATCTCAGAGATTTGACATGAACATTAAGAATCTTGTCTTGACCTGGTCCCAGCTGCACTAATCTCAAAACACCAATAGCTGAAATTTTACATAGATTTGGAAGGGTGAAAATATTTCAGGAAGAAATTAGGCTAAGAAATAAAATTGTCCTCGTCATCATTTGAAAGCTGGTGATAAAAGATGAAAGCACAGATCTGCAGACTAGCAGAACCTTTCAAGAGGTTCATATTTCTATTTCTACATGCTTCTATTTGGCAGTATCTATGAAAAAGCAAGTTTATTTATAATATTTTTAATGACATCTCCTTTTTGCCATTTTTCTCTAATTCCAGTGCTTCAATTCTTATTTTGTAGTCAAGCAACTGAAAAATCAGTCCACGTGCATACAGTTTGATTATCCTAGCTGCACGCAGTGTGCATGCAGAGACCTTTAAAAGATTACACTCTCCAGTCAAAGAAGGCAACTGGTCACCAACTTCTACAAAATAACCATTACTCATGATACAGCTTGTGATATGTGATGCAAACTTGTGTACCTCAAAAGGCAAGGGCTGGTTGCTGAGGGCTTCCACACGGTCTCCACTTCAGCAAACACACAGAAATCTAACTAAAGTCACTCAAGTTTGAATGGCCACTATTGCTTCATCTGGTGGCTCGTTGGCTTTTAGTAGACTATCATGGATAAAGTTAATAATTACATTTGTCTCGGGTCTATTTTCAGAACTCAGTTTGTCAGGTTACTCCACGTTAGTCAAGGTCTCTGCAATTTAGCTCCTTGTTCCACTTCCTCAGAAAGGCTTAATTGATGTAACATTAATGCTATAGAACTATATACTACACACTTTATTTGCTGTAATTAGGAAGTAATTACTAGCATCCCAAAATGCATGTAATTGATTAGAAACAATATGCTTCTCCCTAAATAATGTAGTTGAGAAGTATGCTGTAGATGGTAACCCCGTAACATGCCAGTTTTAAAAAAAATCTGTTTATTAGTCTGTGGATTTAAGCCTATCTCAGAAAAAAACCAACAGATTTGGGGCGTTAAAGGGTTAGAATTCAAGAAGTCAAAATATTTAAAGTGATAAATCACAGGTATTCTGTACAAAGAAACCTTGAGCAATGTATAATTTTGCTGTGATAAACAACAGCCATTTTCACATCTTCCTGGCTTTTGGTAAAGATCAGGCTGACAAGACCAAAATATTTCAATCTTGCGATTGCACACCGTCAGCAAGTTCACACTTCCATGTTAGCTTCACTACAGAGGATCAAATCATTGAGTTGTTTCACATCCTTATTCTAGGGGAAGATTAGATTGTCAAGTTTCTAGTGGAAAAAAAAATAATCCCCTTGGCCTATTCCTAGCAAATGTTGTGGCCAACTGGTGAAGCAATCGTGAGAAACACCTCAGGCTCTCCTAGTTTTTCCCTACATGGCTGCCTTGTCCCTATGAAGTGGTCAAAAGCTCCTCCCTATACTGAAACTCAAAAATCCACAACAATCTAGCTCCCTTATTCTCCAAATGTGTCTCTCTTCAAAAGCTACCCAATTAAGAGAAAGTTTCAGCTGCCAAGATGATACAGGTGCCCAAACCATGCTGTGATTCCCCTTTTCTCTGTATTACAATAAAATACCATCTCTTTTCAGAAACCCCTAGGAGCTTTCTAAGCACTGCCTGCTTGCTAATGGGCCACCTTAAGGATGAATGCAACTGAATACAATTTTGCGTATTTTAGAAGGAAATGCTAATAATCCAATTACTGTGAATCACAGTCCAGGGCTAAATTCAAACTGTAGATGAATCTACCATCTCCTTTATATACATTTATCTTGGAATAAGCCACTCCAAATTAATATTTAAAAACAAAACATTCAGCTTGGTTAACTTTAAATCCTGATTTGCACTCACTTGTCACTGTAAACAGAATATTTTAATGCTGCAGTTCAGTTTGTTAAGAATTAGCAAATGCACATTTAGAGCTTTTCTCATCAATATAAAATATCCTATAAATGAAACAATTTTAAAAGTCTTAACACAAAATCACAGGAACATTATTCCATGTATAAATTTTAACCATCACCCATAAAAGCAATGTTTATCAAAAGGAAGCATTTATAATTGCTGTCATTCTTCTTCTCATCTCTTTTCCATTAGATTGCTTCAGAAAAAGTATCCTCATCACCTCTCCCAAAGGAAAACAGAACAGCCAATGCTGCATATTAAGGCGCGCAAAAAAAAAAGTCAAAAAAAAAAAAGCTCATTTACATTAGAACTAAGCAGCATACTAAACATTCATGTAGGGCTTGCTTCAAGTTCAAGAGGTATCTACTCAGCCACAACAGACACCTCGGCTGCAGGCATGGAATGACATGTTGAGACTTAGTCTACACCTTGAGTGGACATGGCACAGTCTACATATCACTGCCATAAAGATCCTGTTACTTCATCTCAGAAAATCTACTATCAGTCTGATTCCCACTTAAATAGAAGGGACTTGATTTGGAGAGAAATCATCACTGGTAGTTGCTCCAGGCACAAACCCCTGCAGCTTTAGAACAGGCTGGGTAATAAGCTCCCAGACTTTCCAGCAGCTCTGTCAAGACGCACTTTACAAATCAATAAGAGCTTCCGCTACCTATCTATTAGTCTGAGAGGACCTTTCTGAGCACGCAGCATCCTGCTTCTCCTATTCCAGTCTGTAAACACCAGGAGCCACTGAAACCTGAAGTTTTAGAAACAGAGGGATGCTTTTGTCTGATTTTTCCATATACACTGATTAACCATTTCAGCCTTTTTATTGTTCTGTTCCTTCTCATTTACAAAAACATGATTTATCTATAGCCAGTCTACTAGCCAAGGAAGGGTTGCAGACAACTGCAGCAGCATCAATAGCTCTCAGTGCCAATCACGCAGAGTGTATTCCCACTCTGCAGTCCCTGTGCAGCCCCTCCAGTACCACCCAGTGACTGTTTGATATGCCTAGATAAGACAAACTAGGTCATGAGCTGATTTGGAAACTCAGAATTTAACTTCCTCCTTGCCCTCACAGGAATAAGAGTTAAGCTTCAGCTATCCCAAAGGACTAAATGTAACATTGCAGCAGCTGTAATGCAACAGATTGAGTATCTCATTGAACCACAGAACGGATGAGGTTGGAGGGGGCCTCCAAAGGTCATCTATCCAATCTCCCTGTTCAAGCAGAGACACCTACAAGCAGTCACCTAGGACCACAACCAGATGACTTTTAAGTAGCTCCAAGGATGGAGGCTCTAAAATCTCTCTGGGCAACCTGTGCCTGTTCTTGGTCACCCTCTCAGGAAAAAAAAGCACTCCCTGATATTCACTAGGACCTTCTGTGTTTTGGTTTCTACTCACTGCCTCTTGTCCTGCCATGCACCATTGAAAAGAGCCTGGCTCCATCTTCTATACACCCTTTATGTATTAATACACATTGAGAAGACTATTGAACCAGTTGAGCCTCCTCATCTCCAGGCTGAACAGTCCCAGCTCTCCAAGCCCTACCTTATACTCGTCAGCTAGTAAAATGTCCCATATCTGAGAAGTGTGCCTTAAAAAGCAATCTTGTATTATCCTGTTTAATACAGGTATGACAATGCAGGACTGTGATACCAAGAGAGCAGGAGAAACACTGCAATTCTGGCGTGACGGGTGCTGGCTTGGAGAAACCAAACCACAGAGATGTAAAAATAAAATAAGAACAGAGCAATACAGTGTAAATTAAGAACAGCACTTTCCACTGAGATAGTTTGTTAAAGAGAAACATTATTCTTTACTCTTCCGTACAGTCATTTTGAGGATTTGCCAAAGCTGCACTGCATGTAGCTCTCCAGCACATTTCTGTTGGACCATAAGGTGGGTGGAGTGCTCTCAATAGCCCAGCAAGGGCACAGGTGAGGAGGAAGGGTGTCCCAATAGGGTCAGATTTCTCACCAACCCTAGGAACCACCTCAGTCATGTCCAGTTCATTTGGAAGCACACAGGTTTAAAGATCACAGCCAAGCACAAAGAACAGGGCTCACATCACTGCCTACAAACAAACCTCTAACATACCTTACCTTCAGTTCAATGTAACCAGTGCTGCATTTTGAAGCTATGTAAAAACTGATCCACCAAGAATTGTATGCAATTTATTTATTTTTTTCAATTTACTACATGACAAGAGGAAGAATGTCACACAGCCTTCACTGTATATGTTCAATTATTTGAACATTAATAAAACCAACCACAAACAGGAGTTCCATACCTAAGGACAGGGGAAAGTGTTTTCATATTCATACATTCCTTTTCACATAAAAAGGTAATATCTTTGATGGAATATTGTTAAATATTGCATGCAGGAGTCCTTAATGTTTAAAACCAATAACTTATTTATATTTCATTTTTATTTAAAGGCTTCTGATAGCGTTAACAGTTGAAATAATGCAAACAGATCATATTCTTGGAGTCATTTTCCTTCCTGTGTTCCCATACAACCTCTAAGCAAGGTAGTCAACAAGGGACAAGTCATATGTAAATTTATTTTGCAGTTTGGGATTCTGCTAAATAATTACTAACAAAAATGTATTATTTAGCTCCAGGCTATATCACTGCATTAGAATTAAATGGCAACTATTTGCTCTTTCAGTGGTGGCAAGAACCACCGGGCTGAGGTCAGCATCATTTTGAATGCCATTATCACAGTCTCTGGTTCTTTAGAAGAAGGCAGATTTATTTACAACCTAGTGAAAGTCTCACATTTCTTTTACCATGACACCATAGGAAATATCTTTCTTATTCTAGATAATCAATAGCATATTAGTATTATTAAAAGCTATCCCCTTATTAAGAAGGCTCCTATGACATCCCTGTTTCTATGGGAAAATTCATTATCACATCCCATTTGCGCACCAGTAGGCAAATGTGCGTATTTACTGTGAGGGGAAACGCCAGAAAGCAGAGTACTCTTTTGAGGGCTTGCCAGGGAGCCATATGACACATGCCCAGATCTGGTGTTAAAGGCTGTGGAGGTTTTAGTTGGTTTTTTTTTTTCCCCCCGCCTCCCCCCAATACAAATGAAAGAGAAACAAGAGATCTCACAAGTCTGAATCCCAGCTGTTATGCTCCTTGGAAAGATATCAGAAGCGTCATCACCCTACACTCTCACTAACAGGCAGAACAGGCTGAAGAAATACAAGGACTGAACCACAGAATTGTTTGTTTTTCATGGTTAGTGACATTGCAGTTGAAAGGTATGGGACTTGCCACACTGCAGGCACCATCAGATCACACTGGGAATATCCTCCCCGCATCTTTCCTTCCAAGGATAAAGTGCCTGCAGCCTCGGCCGTTTGGACAGAATCTTTCCACAATATCCTACTCCATCTGTGAGCATTAGTGCCACAATCTGGCCATAAATCAGTAGTTTCTAAGGCTAATTGAGCATATATAAAGACATGTCTCTATTTTAACCAATGACATCCTCTTTTTTCTGTCTTTGCTAATGGCAGTATTTAAGATTGAAATATTGTAACAACGTATTAAAAACACACTGCAAACTAAATATTCATTAAATCAAAACAAATACTCCCTGAGGAATATCCTCTTATGGATTCACAGCTAAAGGGAAGGCTGCTTTGAGTGCCTGGCAACATAGTTTTTCCACAAGCAAAACACCACTCGCCCAGCCCTTGATTCTTTTCCATCATCCACAGGCCAAACTCATACTAGCTTTTAAAAGGTGACATACAAAAAGCAATAATCACAATATTTATCTTTCAGCTCCCACACTTTTTACTGTTTTCATAAATACATAGTCAGCACATGTTGGTTTTTAGCCAAATACAGATTAAAAGCACATTCTTTATTACTGCTTATTTAAATCTACTTGAAGCAGATGGGGATGCATTCATTTCTGTACTCATTATTACAAAGATAAACAAAGGGAACACATTCACGGGGCTAGATATCATTGCCACCTCAATTATGCTTTCAGCTTCCAACTACAAACACTCTATTCTTATCTGGACTAATATTCAGCCAGTTACAACTACAAACAGTGCCAGGGAATGGACAGGTGAGAGAAGGCACCATCTAATTGTCTGACTGAAAATCAAATATTGATTAAATAATAATTAAAATGCTATTTTAAGTTTTTAAAGGTCGAACCAAAAAAGCAATTAATATAATAAAGTCCATTAAATCTCTACTTTAACAAATTTTCTGACCAAAACATGCAGTCTGGTGTCTTACATCTTCTGTAGGTGGCTCATGTGTCTTTGGTTTCATCAATATATATAATATTATAAATGGGAAGCATATAGACAGCATAGCTTGCTCCCTACTTTATTTTTCTATCTGGAAAACACAGCCGTTATGGCTAGGAGAGATATCCCCACAGATTTGCTACACACGGAAAGCACTACTAATGAATAAAGCAGTATACAAGCAGCTAACTCTAACTTTTAATATGTTGACAAGGACTCAAGTACATCTCTTGCCATCCATTTTAATAAAGTCGGGGATCAGTAACACATCATGAGCATCAGCAAATGAGCAAACAAAGTAACTTATGTACAATGAAAGCAGTGGCAAAGCACTGTCCAATTTTTATCAAAAAAAGATAAAGACAAACACAAGGAGAAAAAAAGAACAAGTTTTAACAACTTCATTAGGAGAGAGCATTCTACAGTCAACAGAAGAAGGAAACACAAGACAGCCAGGAAAGGCTTCTCCTCTGAAGGCAACAGCCCCATTGTTTTCAAGTAGCAGTGCCTGTCGGCAGTGCCAAGAAAAAGCCCTACACCACTGGTGACAATATTTCACATATTGCCACCTTCTCACTGACATCTGTCACGAAGTAAAACTAAATATAAAAATAAGATTTTTCCACAGTCGCAATATGTTGAAAGAAAAGTAAAAAAAAAAAAAAAAAAAACATACAAAGAGAAAAATCACAAAAACATCNAGAAGATAAGCACCACCATCCTCACATTCAAACTAAGCACCTGCATTTCACAAGGGGAAAAATAATGATTATTAAAACCAATGAATTGTAGCTCTTTGATTAGTTCCAAGCACTTTTTTCTTGTTTAATCAAGGCAATTATACACTAAATTTTTGAAAATACATGCTGTACTTAACAAAGCAGGCCTGATATGTTTGTACTCTAAAGACTCTTCTATCACTGCTCCAGCTACCTAATACCCACTTCTGTAAGATGACCTACTAGTACAAAATTCCATTGCAGCACCTGCCAACTGCTTAACTGGTATTGGCACAAACAAGTCACTTGTGCCATCATTCCAACACCAAGTTTGCTCCACAGATGACAGAAGATTCATAAAGGTTTCAGTGGCTTAAAATACATATTTTAAAAAATAAATTAAAAGGAAAGGGAGGGTGTGCAGGGGGAAGCATCTGCTGGTGTCAAGACAATTTCTTGGCAGAACTCAGTACAAGGACAGCTTTCAGCTGATTAACTGTGCCCTCAGAATTAAAAAGTCATCATAGTCTCTGGAAATTACTTCAAGCTGGTCTGCAAGTTAGATTAATCAATAAGAAACTTAGAATATATTTTAACCAGAGTGTTTTCAATGCATGGCTAGGCTGTGTATGCCTAACAGTTCTGCGTTTGTTGTTTTTTTGGGTTTTTTTAATTTAAACTTTAGAAGTCAGTATCTGCCTACCTTAAAACTTTG
>WAAB01010520.1:0-19236 GCA_013389865.1 Piaya cayana | reverse complement strand
CAAAGACGAAAAAAGAGAAAAAAAAAAAAAAAAAAAAAAAAAAAAAAATCCTACAAAAGGGAAATCCCACTGAAAGCCCCAGAGTGGGAACAGAAGTAATCAGCTTAGCAATGGGGACATTGCTTTCTCACTTTCACTCTTGACTGGGTAAAGGAGTCTTGACTAGGAAAACAGCAGGCACCAGGGACACAAGTTCAAGTGCAGCCTGTAACAGCAAGTCCTGCAGCATCTGCTTCTGAGCTTTTTCTCCTCTCTGGTACTGTTGGAGAGGCTGCAGCTGCTTCAGATTGAATGCTGCATCAAACTGGTAGTAGTAAGCACTCTCCTACCACCCCACCCTCAAAGGTGGTTGCAGCTCTAAGTCAAAAACCTTAAATGTATGTCAAATTTTATTTTCTTAAGTGATTAGTATACTACTAATCAAATTGAGAATTTGATTAGCAAATTGAATATCTGATTAGCTCCTTCCATGACGAAAAGAATTAGCTATTAATCAAAGCTCACAGAAGATAAGCACCACCATCCTCACATTCAAACTAAGCACCTGCATTTCACAAGGGGAAAAATAATGATTATTAAAACCAATGAATTGTAGCTCTTTGATTAGTTCCAAGCACTTTTTTCTTGTTTAATCAAGGCAATTATACACTAAATTTTTGAAAATACATGCTGTACTTAACAAAGCAGGCCTGATATGTTTGTACTCTAAAGACTCTTCTATCACTGCTCCAGCTACCTAATACCCACTTCTGTAAGATGACCTACTAGTACAAAATTCCATTGCAGCACCTGCCAACTGCTTAACTGGTATTGGCACAAACAAGTCACTTGTGCCATCATTCCAACACCAAGTTTGCTCCACAGATGACAGAAGATTCATAAAGGTTTCAGTGGCTTAAAATACATATTTTAAAAAATAAATTAAAAGGAAAGGGAGGGTGTGCAGGGGGAAGCATCTGCTGGTGTCAAGACAATTTCTTGGCAGAACTCAGTACAAGGACAGCTTTCAGCTGATTAACTGTGCCCTCAGAATTAAAAAGTCATCATAGTCTCTGGAAATTACTTCAAGCTGGTCTGCAAGTTAGATTAATCAATAAGAAACTTAGAATATATTTTAACCAGAGTGTTTTCAATGCATGGCTAGGCTGTGTATGCCTAACAGTTCTGCGTTTGTTGTTTTTTGGGGTTTTTTTAATTTAAACTTTAGAAGTCAGTATCTGCCTACCTTAAAACTTTGAATAACTGTAGTATTTTTATTCTATCAATGTTCAAAAAAAATAATAACACTTCCAATTCAAAATGCCATTTTTGTTTTTGCTGTTCAACAGATTTCAGAGTGTTGAATAGCCTGTACCATATCAAGATGAAGGATGCTACAAAGATGATCAGAGGAATGGAGCACCTCTGCTATAAGAACAGGCTGAGAGAGTCAGGGTTGTTCAGCTTGGAGAAGAGAAAGCTCCAAAGAGACCTTATAGAGGTCTTTCAGTACCTGAACTGGAACTATTCAAGGCCAAGTTGGATGGGGCCTTGAGTAGCCTTGCTCTAGTGGGAGATGTCCCTGCTCATGGCAATGGGGTTGGAACTGGATGATCTTTAAGGTCCCTTCCATCCCAAACCATTCTGTGATTCTATGATGCTCAAAGAACACTGAATGACTGGTGTCCCATTGGGGCTTTTAAGAAAACAAGTTTTCCAACTCAAGAGTCTACTTCTCAGAGATGAGTTTCAATAAATACACCTCAAAAATTATTGAGTATCTTAACTGTATGAAAAAAATGAAAGACCAGAGGAGGTCTATAAGAGTAAATTTTTAGTATCCAACTGTGCTATAAAAAGTAGGCTTTCACTGTATTCTCCCCCTGGTTTTGTTTTGGGGGTGGGGGGGGAGGATGTTGCTGTTGTTGGTTTGGGGGTTTTTTTTGAAGTTCAAACACTTACTACTACACATTTGAAAATCTTTCAGAAGCCTTGTTTTACATTATTTTAAGCTACTGTAAGAGTATTTCAGCAGGAGAACAAGACAATTATCATGCCTCCTGATAGCAAGCTGACCTTTGTAGAACTTCTGCCTGCTAATCTTGAAGAGCATGTTTTTCAGTAAGGTACAGTTCTTCCCCTATTCCCTCCTTGCAAGTGAAGAAAACAACACATTCGTGGGGAGTAAATGTGGCCTCCAGCTGCCTCTTTTTTCTCCTTTAATAAACAAAAGTTTTTAAACTTAACAGCAGTTCAAACAGCCAGTCTGGATACCTGCTGGAGCTTCCTGGACACATCACTACAAGGCCCAAGATACATTTCTGATGAGCCACACAAGCTCAAATCATCTTCTTAAATATTTAATGAAGAGATACAGGTGACATGAGAGGAAAAAAAAATGTTGACTAAAATATCATTAATCCTTTGCACAACCTGCTCCTTGAAATCTATCTTGTTCAGAAAAACACAAGCAGGTATCGTTCCCATAATCATTCTCTTGTCGCTGTCTGAGACCTGGATCTTGCCTTCCTACCCAGTCCTCACTGATCTGCTGCCTTTTTATTCACTCAATCATTTATTTCCTAGAAATATAGAGCTAGGTTTCTAACTCCCATGCCTGGAAGAAAACACATGCAACACAGTCTTCAGAGTACTGGGACAGCCTGCAACATGGTATAAACTTTTTCAGTCTTTTCTGTATCTTACAAAGTCTATCGCTAAAGATAAACACTGTAAATGTCAGCACTGTTAGCTTTAACTGTTGATTATTTCTATAGAAACACCAAACTAATAGGCTTATTACAACACTCTCAAACTGCTTCCAAAACTTCCTGAGCACCAGAAGCCCCAACTGTTTTCTTCCAAAGCTCCAGGTTTACTCCTGTCAGCATCCATTATAGGAAGCACTTGGGTATAGACAACAGAAAAACCTTCAGTTCAAAGGCTGAAAATAAATGGGGAACATAAAATAGGATTAAATATCAAAACAGGTAAGGCATTAATACCTAGCTTTTTTGTCATTTTGTTTATTTAATGAAAATACCAAAATTTAAAAGAACATTTAAATAAAGCTGCTGCAACAGAATTTCCACTCTGCCAAGCACTATGCTGCACAACCAAATTTTGTCACATACTATAGATCCAGATTGCTCATCTTCATAACAAACTACCAAAACAAATGTTTGCTTTACTTCTAATATCATTTAATAAGAAAATTAATATCTGGATAGAAGAGAAAATCCTAATTGGAGTTCCCACTGACTTGACTGAAAGGTTGCAGATTGATGTCAACTATTGTCTGCTCTAACTAGTGTGATTGCCAGCATCCCAAGTCCACCTACATCGGCAGTAGCACCCTCACCTGGCAACCGTACCTACCCCACATACACACACTCCTTCCCCAGGATGAAGATAAGTCTAGCAAATGAGGCTCTCAAATACAAAAGAATGCCCAAGAACAAATGTAGTCTTCCACAGTTTTTGCAGCAATGAAATCAAGAGTAAAGAACTTTTTCAGACAAAAAAAGAATAAGATATATAAAATAAGAATGCTTTTTTTTTCATTTAATTATCTGTGCAAGCAAAGAGTTTCCAAATAAAAATATTTCCTAAGCATATTACTTGTAAATGCAACATACAAAATTACACAGGTTCAAATAGCAGCACTTTACTTGCAGGCATGTACAATGTAACTTTTTCTTTAGGTAAAGATACACATCTGTTCAGAAGCATCAGGATTTTAAAATGAGGACTCTATTTAATACTAAATAATCATATTGATACATCAAGATCACTGTAGTAGTAAAAGCCTAGGCAATTTGCAAACTGATACATTTACTGCATATCAGAATATCATAAAACTTCATGATTGCTATTGACATTTTATATCAGGATAAATGTGTAATAAGGTGGATGAGCTTGAAATGAGTGTTCTAAATCACTTTGGCTCACCTTTCACCCCACCTCAACCAACACCATGCTTACATGCTGAGAGAAAAGGCAATGGATAAGGGAATGCTCCCAAATGCTGTTTTATTCCCTACCAGAAGGGCTAAGTATTAATGAAGCATAAATGTTTCCATAAAAAAATCTTAAAAGCTTGAAGGCCATATGTTATCATCATAGCTATGCTGCAGAAAATAAATATGGCTTTATTTGTGTGTTTACAGAAGTATCAACAGACTCCACACCTAATTAAGTTTTTATTAGTATTTTCTCATGCTACAAGATTGGTCTAAGGATATATCTTTTATTTCTAACCCTCCCAAAAGAAATCATAGTAATACTTTTCTATATCCATATATCCATGTTTATAACCAGCATAATTATAAATATATGTATCTATCATTTTCTAGCACTGGAAAAAAAAACCTTCAAATTGTGTCTTAAGTGTCACTCAGCTTAAAACCACAACCTCCATGACAAAGAAAGTTCAAGCAGACTCTTCAGCCCCCAGCTATTACATTCATCTCAGAAGCCAAAAGAAAAGACAATGAGCAAAAGGAAAGGTTCAAGTAACTTCAGTGGGAGAATAAATTCTGGCTGTCCCCTGGTAAACTATCAGTTTTCTTTCTGGTATGAATCTGACCACTCATCAATGAACTTCAACAATCCTAAGACAAAAGGAAATCATCAAATTGAGCACAACATAAAATTAACTGTATCTGCCTAAAAATAAATTATAAAGAATCCTCAGTCTTTTTAATTGTATTCAACTAACTCAAACTACAAAAAAAACCCAGTTAAGATAACAGGGATAATGGAACTGTTGTAAACTATGAAAATTCTGACTCCATCACAAATTCTGCAATATTTAATATTTACTTAAAATCTATTTTTCATCATGTTTCCTTAAGGTGATTGAAAACTGCAGCTCTCGCTTAAATTAAAGACTCCCAGGCCATCTATGCGTGATTGCAAGTGCAGCCTTGTTTACAGAGCTTGAAGTTAGAACTGAAGGGTGAAGGTCACTCCTTGTACTACCCATGGAAATGGTTAGGGTTTATTATTGATCTGCTTCACTACAAGTTACTGAAATTTGTTTTGTTGTTTTTAAGTCAAATGAATAGAAGCTTATTAAGATGTTATTAATTTTAAAAATCATTTTAGAAGGAAAGATATTATTTTCTCTTTCCGTAAGTAACTGGTCATGCCAAATGGCATTGATACATTCATACAATCTGATGAGTGATAGCACTGCCAAAATCTGCTGACAGAGGAAGTTCTCACATACTAACAGTCACCGAGCAGCAGCAGATGTCTCTGCACCCACTGGCTGCAACACACACAGGGATCTCATCAAGGACCAAAAGCCTACAGGACCCAGCAGCACAAACCGCTACGTGACAGCCTCAGAAAGGCGTAACTTCTCAATGATTTCAGCTAGCATTGGCTGGAAAATCACAGAGCAGCCTCACAACATGGCAGCAGGCTGTCAGTAAAACTTGTCTGAGATGATAGAGACAGAATGAGAACAAAATACTTAAGAGAAAGGAGAACACACACTGAACTCTTTGTATACAAAAACAAAATTGGGGAAAGGATCACTGTTCCTAGAGAAAATTAAGAGATTAAATAAATAGTTATGATAAATGAAACAGAACCAGGCAAACCTCATTATTCTTTAGAAATATCATGGGATGGGGTAAGATCAGAGTAGTGCTATGCCAAGAGAAATTAAGCAATCTGAGATGTTCACATCATACTCTCAGTGAGCCACATGCTACAGAGAGGCAACAGTGAGTGCATGAGTGTGCAAACATATATGTAAACATTTGATCCACAATTACCTATAGCAGAAACCTGGCACATATGTCATTTTCCCTGTGCACGGATGTGAAAGCAAAATCTCTCTTCTCTGGTCCACAGTATTGCCACAGGGACATCAGCAACCTTAATTAGTCATCCAGCTTGCATGTCATTTGAAAAAAAACTTGCTAAAATTTGCAAGCGTTTTAAAAGAAAGCCTCTGATAACCCACATAAAGCCTAGCTCTTAATTCAAGGCCACATTATATAAGTCAGTGTAATTAATCTAAGCTGTGGCAAGCATTTGAGTGCTCATCTAAATGTCTCCACTTTTTGTGCTTTCCACAAATGCTGAAAAAATGCAAACAGAAAATAGAGTAGAACAGAACATCACATGACAATGGAATTGCCGGAAGCACCATTGCCCCTCTAAGTGACTTGGAAAATATTTCAGGATAAGTGAGCAAGTACTGTATTACTTCCAGGTTTCTCTCTTTAGCATTCACCCAAAACAGATCATGCAAACGGAATTTTTCTTTTGACTTCAGTCATCTGTGAATCTGGTTTCTTCCCACTGCTCAGTCACCCATAGTCAAAAGACTACAGAGACCATTTGACTGTTTTGACTTAAGTGCCAACAAGTCATCTTTACATGTTTTTCTGCAATCAATCAATCAATCAGGAAATCATTTCCCTAATCATTTATTTGCATCCCATCAATATACACCTATTAGCAATTATTATTATTATTACAGGATGGAGGGAGACAACACAAATCTACAAATATAATGACCAAACTCCTTGCTCCTACAGAGATAATGAAAGCAACAACTTGTGCAGCCCCCAAAATGGCTTGGCCTTTACCTGTAAGTTACATGGGCCGTGAGGCTGTCCCAATGGAATAGGTTATTTTCCCTGCACTAACCAATTTCTAAGGAATAAACATGCAAAAACTTAACTGTGGATCCTTGACTGCTTCCTTAGTCAGTGCAGAACTAACTGAATTTCAAAACAAATCCACAGCCAACTGCCCAGTTACCATGAAATGCTTTTATGCAGGATGTGGAATTTTAATAAATATAACCCCAGCTATGTTGAACAGAGAGACATTGTCACTGAACTAATGCCTTTCCAGTGCATTTACTGACTCAAAGATAGTTCATCTTGCTAGACCTTCTTGTGGTAAATAAAAAACAAACATAATGGAAGGACAATATTAAAGAATCATATACTATGGACATTGTATCTCAAGTATGATTCTAGTTAATTTAATGTAAACTGTTAAGACTAGTAATAGACCATCTAAGCTATTTACTTTTTACTTGAATGAAAGATCAAATATGAGACCATAAGATTTAAATCTCTCCCCTTCCAAGTATTCCTATAAAATAACAGTAATCAAATTGCACTACCTATTACACCAGACAATAAGAAAAGTGGATAAATAAACATTTTTGTGAGAAGATTTTCCTATCTCTCAAATCAGATATAACCCCAAAACCCAATAGTTTGCTAAGACAAATATGCAAGCAGAAAACAATGCATCACTGTAAATCAGTGAAAAAAAAAATGCTAAACACAGACAACATTAATAACCCTAGATTAAAGTGTAGAGTCACAGGAAATAGAATTTTTGATCTAGTGTCCTGTCAACTTCCAAATACAATAGCTCTGGCAGATTAAAATATCTGAAGTTTCCAAAAGGTTGTTAAAAGCATATATAAAATTTATCCATTAAATCTTTTCTGTTCTTTACCAAGGATACAAGAAAATTTGCAACTTTCCCTCTAAATTACACAGATTTCCATTTGGGACTAAATGTGCAAATCAACTTAGACCATTAATCAAGTCCATACTACGTATGCATTGCATAGCGCATACATAGATAGGATGTGTTTTAATTTCTATACTTGAAAATTGTATGAACTTAAAGATACTCAAAACAATTTAATAATCATGTGTAGCTCAGATATAATATTTAGAAAAGGTATAGCAGTTTTATGGTACTCTTTGAGCTTCTAATACTTACTCAGTAAAAATACATTAAATTGCTACCATGTCTTACTACTACTCCATGGATGAACTTGTATTATCAGGAAAGAAAGTCTAGAAATTGAATAATTTATAACTAAAATATCTTGAGTCTCTGCAGCATTTTGGAAAGTACATTATATTTAGTTTGATTTAGTGCCTGCCTGTCTTACTTTCCTTCTGGGATGGTACTTACCACATCTTTAGTTTTTGCTTTGTTATTACAAGCACATTCAAACGATAACCAAGAAAGTAGGAACATTTTTCTTTCCAGAATGATGCACAGCTTTTACAAACAGATATGCACAGTATAGAAAGTTCAGCAACATTTGAAAACCTACTAAAACAGAGCTTAAATTCATTTAATCAAGATTAGAGCTTGGACATAATCCAGAGCACTGCATTTTAAAAAGATCTGTCCCCCACAACAATTACAAAATATATTCCAAGTTACGTAAAAGTTCTTTGAACTTCATTTTAGTGGTGGTATCAAAAGTTAGGGGGTTTTTTTAAATGACAGAGAAAAAAAGAACTGTCAGTTTTAAATGTCAGACCAAGAAGGAGGTTAGTTAAAACACTCCACTAATTCAGTTTTGGAACACATATAAAAGTCTTAAAATATTAATAATGGGAGGTTAAGTATGGCAATTTTTATTCAAAATTATATGCCAGACACATAAAGCAAACAAAATTGGTATGTGAAGTCCACTGTTATAGAATAATAGAGTCATATGCAAAGCACAGCTAATTCAGACAGTAATATTGCTATTTTAATGGCATGTTGTTCTGTTTACAGATTATCAAATATCAGCATCCTAATCCCAAATCACTGATAGTAACTAGTACTCTAGTTATCTCTTTCCTATACCTAAATTTACTGACCTGAACAGCACCATGGAAATCAATGGGCCTTCCCCTCATTTTGGTTTTGTTAAACTATCAGGTCCTGACTATATCCTGGAAATCTGGGCATAAACACTCCTCCAGAATCAGTCATTTTTGCAGGAAAAAGTGGGAAATGGAACTAGATAGATTTTTACAGGGTCAAATCTTGTTTTTTCTTGCCCTATTTTGTTCCTACAATAGGTGAAGTAACAAAGAACGTAATTATCTTTTAATTGTGCCTATTTCCGGCTAGTTTGACCTACACATTGCAGTTTTAGCTACATTAGGAGTGGATGAAACTAATCCCTCCTTAACTCATCTGTCTTTATAACCTTCAAAAACCTTTATAACCTCCAACTACTGACCAGGTGAGACAAGGACAAGCAATAACAGCATGTTAGGAACAGCTGAAGTAGCATTTGCAGAGATAGCACTTTTTTCCTACATCAGCAGATAAAGAGGTAGTGAAGGAAACAAAAGCTTTTTGACACTCAAAGCCTTTATCAGACTTGAAAAAACAGAGCAAACATCAGCTAAGCAAAAATTTGAAAACACTTGGTTTGTATAATTAGCTCTGCTCCAGAACAATTACACAATCTTTAGAAAAGGGGAGCTAGAGATCTATAGAACAGAAAAAAACTCCAGTAGGGACAGAAGCAGTAACTTGTAATATGTTTCCCAGGCATAAGGAATAAATGCTTAGCACCTAGAGAACAGCTTGGAGTTAGGAGTGTTACTCAGGAAAAACGATAATCTGCCATAACACCCATGCCTCTGCTGTGCTTAGTATCTAATGAGATTTTACTTTCACCACTGGTGTTGATTTTAAAACATTTTGCAGCTTCTCTTGAAGATCAAGACTATGAAATCAGGGAGGCTTTGCAGATGTTAGGTAACAGAAGGCTGACTGAAGACTGATGGAAATAAAAGTGAGGGAAAGTGAGAAAAGGAAGTTGGGAAACTTCTTTGAAGAAACAATCTGTTTTAGGAGAAGACTAAGCAGCCTGTGATGTATTGTGTGTGCAATACAGCATTTAAAAATGAAAGAAAAAGTGAGAGAAAGAGAGAGAGAGAGAAAGAGAGAGAGAGAGAGAAAGAGAGAGAGAGAAAGAGAGAGAGAGAGAGAAAGAGAGAGAGAGAGAAAGAGAGAGAGAGAGAAAGAGAGAGAGAGAGAAAGAGAGAGAGAGAGAAAGAGAGAGAGAGAGAAAGAGAGAGAGAGAGAAAGAGAGAGAGAGAGAGAGAAAGAGAATCACAAGTACTCATCTACTCACACTGGGCTGCCTCTTTATTGTAACTGGTCACATTACTCTTTTGAAGAAGAAGCCTTTGTTTGCTGAGAGCAATCCTTAGACTGGTCAGGCAAGTGTTATGACTCCTCAGATCACATACTGATAAATTTGAGAGCCCTAGCTTTCCAACTGCTTGAATATGTGTACAAAAATAAATCAGTACATGCAACTGATACAAAGGCCCTCAAAGTTAAACCCAAAAGGTCTCAACACCTTCTGTGGAAATCATTCTACTTGCAGCAAAAAGTTTGATAGCATGTCAAATAAAATCAGATGGGTAAGTGGCAATTGCTATCTATATGTATATACCAAAAACCAGTGAACATCAAGCATCCATCACAGACAACAAAAATATTCTAAGCTTGCATACTTTTTTCTCCCTTTTTTCCTCCCTGCAATTTCAGTAGCATTTCATTCACAAAGATACAATTATCATAGCTACCTATTTAGAAATAGCAAAGCAGCAAAAATAACTATTGTACACTTCTTCAATGCTATCACTTAGATTTCTGGCATTTTCAATTAGTGCTATGAAGTTCTTAAATTATCGTACAAAATAGTAACAAATATGAAAGATATTTCTCTTTTTAAAGTATCACCTTGAGATATATACAACTTCAATAATAGATACGAGTGTTTTGGCAGTTATTTATAATTGTTTTCATGAAGACAACCCTACTGTTTTGCTTCTGAGAAACCCTTGGAGTAAAATATACAGCTAATCTCCTAACATCATCAGAGCAAATGTCTTGCCAAGTCACAGGCTCTCCAAAACACATAAATATTTTGCAATGTCCACCATCACAAATATACATCAAATACAAAACCAAACTCAACTACACTACAGAAGAGTTACAAGGCAGAAAAAATACAATATTTAAGCTCTTCACGGAATTCAGAATAAAGTTGGGCACTCCCCCCAAGAATCTTAACTCAGAAATTCATCATTGCAGCATTTCCAACTAAATAAAATATTCTTCTCATATTTCTGAAACCAAGAAGTGTGGTGGTAATCATTGCATGGTAGACAGAAACAGGCTGTGTATCTACAGTCTTTCTGTAGAGTTTCATGCCTAATGGGTTCTTTGTGTGACTGACAGCTCTGATAAACTTGGCTGAAGGCTAATTTTAATGAAACCCCACTTTCCAAAGGGAGATCATTGTTCTGGAATTATTTTTGACCTAATCATAACTTTCAGCACAAAAAGGTCTCTCCCCTTCTCTATCCTCAATATAATTTTAAATTGAAATACCGAACTCCTTTTACACAATTTGGTCTACCGACTTTCAGTTAGCTTTGCAAAAAGGTATTTTTCTTCAGCTTATGCAAAGTCAGAGTGATAGCTCATTTTGAATAAAATTGGCCTTGGACAATTTATATAATAGACCGTTCTGTTCAGATGAATAGGATATGTCGGTCAGAAGACCTGCAGTCTAGAAGCACAGCACTCAGTATGTGGGATCCAAACAGACATTCAAATCCCAGCAAATACCAGTCGTCTTCTTTAAAGTAAAGATAAGCTTTAGAATATGACTGCTTAGAAAACAAACTCAAAAAGCTTTTTAAACCTGCATTAAGAGTTAACCAAGAGAGCACTCCATTTCTGAGTCTTCAGATAACAACTAGAACTAACGCTACTGAGCTCACACAGACATGCTGAAAAGCCCAGTATCAGCTAGTTCAGTCCTATGCTCTTGGGGAGATGACACAGCTGTGATATTTCTGTCAAGATCCAGGTAAAAAACATAGGAAGGGCTGTGTATCTTGAGTCAGCAAACTGGGTACATACCCTTGCTGAAGTCCGAGATCACTGGGACTGGGAGATGATGGTCAGCTGCCGGGTTGTAAGCACACATGCGAGAGAGTGCCCACTCCTTGATGCTTCAGCTTTTTGTTGCCTCTGCTAACTGAAAAGTTATTTCACCCCAGTGAACTAAATGACTTTTTCATCAATATGTCAAATGACATGTTAAAATGCAGCAAAGAATAAAGGCACAAAGTGTGATGTAGACTAAGGTAAATGAGTGCACTGCTTACCTCTGAAACGTAACTTTGAAGGAGTTCAGGAGAAAACAGAGTTTTCTTCTGTTACTTAAGGTGAAAGATGACTCCAATGTCAATGAAACACAAGGACTGACACACAACTACGATTTAACAAACGATTATTTACAATATGTTCTTTCTTTTTTTGCTGTTCTTCAAACACCTCTTCCTTAAGGTAACCTTTTCCTCCAAATTTACAGAACTTGGTACTGCAGGTTCAAGACTGTCTATGCACTGTTTTTTGGAGAGTAAAATTCTAAAACAAGATTCGAAAACTCTATACAATAGCTATGTATTAGGCACTACAGGCAGGGTTTTGGTAGCATGGTCCTGCAGCGGTGCCCTGAGCCAGTCACAGCAGGCTCTAAACCAGCCTAACAGCCCATAGCTCCTCAAAATCTCAGGCAGGTGGGGCACCTGCAGCACATCAGCTCCAACAGGTTTCAGAGAGCCAAAGGCAGCTGGGGGAGGTGGGAGACATGGCAGCGACTGAAGATGCACTACAAGTAGGAGGTGGATGCTTCATGCCAAAGGGAGGCAACCCATCTGGAGCAGGAACATTATTAAAAAAGAGAACGCTAGGAAAATCACTAAAACAAAGAAGAGCAGAAATAATGTGCCCTTATGGCACATGAACCCATCTCCTGCACTTTTCTTCACCTCAACAAAGGAGCTAGAGCACACTGAACCTAACCTGCAAAGATAAGGGAAGCCAAGACTCAGAAGGGGTAAGGACAGGTGTTTGAGTTAAGCCAAGCCTGGGTAAGGGATAGGAAAAAGGAAAGGAGCTCTGTGTTTAATTGTTTATGGTTTTTTTCTTCCCCCTTTAATACCCAAATCCATGATCAGAAGTTTCCATTAATTGGTAAAAAATTGAATTCAACAAAGATCACCAAGTCATGAAGTGAGTGTTTTGCTCATAACAAACCACAATACCAACGTGACAGAGATTATTCCTTCAGGCTTCATACTAAGTAGAAAAATAATAGGTTTTCGGCTTTTTGTCTCAGTACTTGTACAGAACATCATTGGTGTAACTATGTCAGTAGTGCCTTCATAGCTTGGGGAAATACAAACAGATTGCAGTAACATCCCATTAGGTTATCTTTCAACATATGTCTGAGCTAAATAGAGTTGAAAGAAAGTTCATCAAAATAGAATTCTCTAGACTGACTGGAGTTAGGTCCGTATCCTTACCCTGCTTAGGAAGCACTGACATTGTAACTACCTCAGGCATACATATGGCACAAATCACAACATTATTTCATTTCAGATGGTCTCAGATATTAACTTTGGTGAATCACATCATTTACAACAGGAAATCAAACAGTGATTTCTACCTCGTGGTCCTGAAAAGCCCTGGCAATTGCTAACGTTGCGAGATTAAGATTCAAATCACATTTTAATTGACAGTGAACTGAACATGTAATTCTGTGGTTTCTCTTCAATCACCTCACTCTAGCTCATAGGTGTTTCATATTTACTGGTAACAACTGGCACACTCCTTGATAGATGACAAATACTGATACAGTTAAATCCAAAAGGTTGAAGTGCTTGGTACCCTAAATAGATCAAACAATCTGGAACAGTGTAGTGCATTTAGGGTTTTTTATTTATTCAAGTTTTCACACAAGGAGGTTAATATATTCTGTATTATTTTGAAGGAGTCGGGGAAAAAAAGAAAAAATTAAAAAGCGAACAGCTCTGGCATTATGGACACTGTACAGGAAACATTTGTTCTTGAATTCAAAATTCTAGCCCCACTGGTCTTAATCAGACAGATTGCCTGTGTTCATTAACTGAAGGATTATAACTAGGAAAGACAGATGTGATACACAGACATGCAAGGTTCCAACTTCAAATTATTTTTCTCTGAATTTACCTAAATTTTACTCAAAGATGCTAATTTTCTGTCAACTTTTGACAGTAAACCTAAACACTACCTTTTTCTAAAAAATCAGCTACCACGTGTTCATTTATAATTTAGAAGAGTAATTGTACTTTAGAAGTTATATACATACATATGAACCTCAGATGCATTGCAGAAAATTTGAAAGGAGTAAAAAAAAAGAGAAGTAATTTGCATTTAGACATTCAGTGACAGAGCTTATATACAAGATGTCTGTTAAAAACTTGGCATAGATTTCTTCAAAATCAGCAGACTATTATACAGTAACTCCCCAATGTACATCCCAATGTTGACCATCATTAAGGCACTCAGTAAGTTTCTGTTCTTCACTGTTAGGCAGTTGCATTGTATTTCATGAGCTAGGAAATGGTTATGAGAACAAGGAACTATGTGAGGTAAAGTTCAAAAAGTATATTTTCCAAAGGTTTTCCTACCCCAGCTTCATCAGTCATCAATACTTCAAGGCTTGATCTGCTAGAAAAGTTTCATTAGTCAAATTAACATTCTAAATTTGTGACCATTTATGGTAACATAACTTAAAATGAAGCCTCCTGCAGAAAGATCACTCCTTGAATATTGTCTTCAGCTCTGGGCCCCTCACCACAAGAAGGATGTTGAGGCTCTGGACCGAGTCCAGAGAAGAACAACAAAGCTGGTGAAGGGGCTGGAGAACAGGCCCTATGAGGAACAGCTGAGAGAGCTGGGGTTGTTTAGCCTGGAGAAGAGAAGGCTGAGGGNCATGGTTTAGTGTTTGATAGGAATGGCTGTACTCAGTGATCTGAAACGTCTTTTCCAACCTGGTGATTCTATTATTTAAAATTATTTTCAGTGCTACTTTATCAACAGGAAAACTGTTTCTTATCTTCATGCTAAGTATGGTCATTGCCATCTGGACATTCACTGCTTCACAGTGATATACAGTTAACTAGTTTTGTCCCAGTACTACAACTCACATAGCTGATCTCACAGAGGCAAAGCCACCTGCTTGAGATTTCCAGGTTATTTTGAACACAAACAGCATTTATCAGCCTGCTCCGTGAACTTTTGAGGCCAACAAGAGAAATGAGGTCTTGATTTTCACCATGGCACTTCACAGCCTGGGTAAATACCATATATTAAGATCAAGAGAGTAGTAAGGTCATTTAGGCCAGGCTTTTTGGAAACTCAGCTCCACTTCTTCCAGTGAAAAATAACTAGTTACTTCTAAGCCTGAAAGTGAAGTGGAGGCGATAAGGCTGGATGCTTGTAAGCAACAGCTGTTTCTCTCAGATATATACTGTGTTTTCATAGAATCACAGAATCATAGAATAACCAGGCTGGAAGAGACCCACCAGATCATCAAGTCCAACCATTCCTATCAATCACTAAACTATGTCCCTTAGCACCTCATCCACTTGTGCCTTAAACACCTCCAGGGAAGGTACTATGTGCAGATATAACTGAGATCCCCTTTAATGGAGTAGGGAGTGAAGCTAAAGAGCTTTCATGGATGCTACAAGCAATGAAAAAGGGTGTTTCTAGAAGGTAGTCCAGATGGTAGGTATATCTGGGTCAGAGCCGCATCATACACTCCCAGTTGGAATCTAGAGGGTAGAAAGCAGGAAAAACAATTCCTTACTCTGAGTAAGAAAATAAATGCTCTGTCTTTATGCAAACAAGTTATTAGGAATTGACGTCATTAGGAGGAAGCTGCATTTCAGAGAGATGTTTTTACCGTGTTTTCCACAATAAAACATGTTTGTTAATTGAATATAAACAACAAAACATAGAACTACAACACAGCTATAGCAGAACATGCCTTAAATTCTGACTGCTAATATGTTAGTGTGAATAGCTTAAAAATCATGAAGGTAAAGTTACCCTTTCTTAGGTGGTAAAATGCTGCAGGAGAGACGTGATAGTTCTGTGGTCTCTAATTGGCTGCCTCCGTTCATCACAGGAGACAGTGCTGGTGTTCCAGGGATGTTCATCATCAACAAAAGTCTCCTGAAGAGTTGTTTATTTCTGCATTTGCCCAGATGCCTTTTCCCACATGACCCTACCTTTTCCAGATTCTTCCCTCGGCTAATATGCTTTCTTGGCCTTCTGCTGGCATTTACTCTAGGGATCAAATCAAGATCTCTGCTCTCTTTCACTCTACAGAGATGTTTCCAATCCTCAGCAACTATTTAAGACTTTACTCCATAATGGCCATGCTACTCTGAACTCTTTAAAGACACTGTGTACAAACGTTTGTTTCAGTAGCAGGCATAATATCAGCATAAATACCAAGTGTATTTTTCCTCCTTTTTAGTATTAGGTGACACTCCTATCTTATCTTACTAGCACTTGGGTGATCATGAAGCCTTTTCATACAGAACCTTGTAAAATAACTGACATGTTCTGGATCGCAAAAGTGAGTAATACAATGTACAACTCCAAAGACTATCAGCAGGTTGCCCCAAGGCATGCCTTGAAGAAGCTTAAATTGCAGAGGAGTATAAAAAGTGTGATATGGCAGGAAGGGGCAGCGAGAGAAGGAAAACATAACATTAAACACTGTCTAGTGCTGTTGGCCTGTTTGCAGCTACAGGAGAGTGATTTGTCACCTAACGTTGTATACCTGACGCAGCCAAGTGAGTCTAACTGTGGTTACCAGGTCTGCAATTTCTTCCCAATCATGCACACGCACTCCCTCTCTGGAACATATCTTACCATGGCACGAACCATCTTACCCTGCTAGACCAGCAGAAAAACAGGACACCTTACTTCCTAAAACAGCATCTTAATCTGCAATTTCAGCAGTTCTCCACTCAGCCTTTGTGAGAGATCTCCAGTATCAGGGTGGTCACATTGCTGGCAAGCTCACCTTGGTGCCCGTTTTCAGTTTTGTTCCATCTGCTCCAAACTTTGCATGTTATCCTAGCCTGGGCTATTGTTTCAGTCATCCCTGCAAAACTTCACTCTAGTTTTTAATGCCAGTGCAGGGAACAAAATGACATGAAATAAATTCTAAGCTTGTTCTCCTCCATGCCTTGGAGCTAGGGATGTCCACTCACCCCACCATCTTTATGGGAATGCCTTACAACAGTGCCAGAGACTACGCATAACTGGCATGTTTGAGCTCCTTCCAGGGGCACATCAAGCATCCGTCAGTGGGAAAAGATGCCTGACCCAAATTTGCCTTAAGGACACAACAGACTTGCTGAATCCAAGGCACAGATGTTTCAGGGTGATGCGGGAAGATGGTGCATTTACCACATGAGCCTTCTTTTAGTCCTACGTTTCACCAAAGGCACAGTCACTGAGACAGCTTGTATTCCTACAGTCCTCCCAAGAGACTTTCTTTGCCTGGTGTCTTGCTTGTTTGTTTGCTTTGAAGCAGCCCTGTTCCTTTTCTGCTTTTTCTCATCCATGCCTCCAGATACACCAAGAATTTTGCATTTCAGTGTTCACCTCGCCGGGACACATTTCCTCACTCTGAAAAGTGTGAGGACCCCTGGACTACAGTAGATATGAACACAGAAGTAAGAAAGCATGGTGATTTAAAACTTGTGTGATTCCAGCTGCATTAACTTCATATAAATTACACTAGCAAGGGGGCAAAACTGCCTGTGTACCCACACTGAAATAGCAAATGACATCAGGACAAATAAAGGGCAGACAGACAAACTAATTCAGGTGTAAAGCTATCTCAATCCAGGAGAAGTGCAAAACTGTCTGAAGTCATTCTCTCCAACTCTACAGAATTTCCACTGAAAATAGGAACTATTTCTAGAATACAGTTATTCTGTTCCAAGGCTGGAATAAAAGACAAATGTAATAAATAGATTTTCTGAGTCAAATTGTGTATGAAATTAAAATCCCTTATCCACTAAAATAAAAACTAATCTGAGAAAATCCTTTTTTTAAAAGAAAGTCTTAAGAAAATTTAGTTCATTCATTTAAAGACATAGGTCCAAATAAGACTATAAAATACGGCTTCTTCAATTCAATGCTGAACTTCTCTGCAATTAAATTTACACAGGGTCAAGAAGGAAATTCAATGCACGTTTATGAGTTGTATCTGCATATTTTTTTCCTGATTACACTAAGTGATAATTTAATGTTTAAAAATTAGAATTGTACAAGATCTATGCAAATCCCACAAAGCACTATCAAACACACAACACCATAAAAAGAAAAATAATGCATCCATTCCTGTAGTCTTTGACTGCCACAGCAAAGAACATCAGGCAACAGTATCAGACATAAGTGTATTCTTAATTTCCACCTATCTTCATAAGTTTATTTCAAATGCCTCCTATTACCCTGAGGTGTGAGTGCTAGGCATAATTTGTTACGTAAAACTTTTTACAATTTTTTTATTAGTCAATCCAGAGTGAAAAGTTACAATTAGAGGGAGAACTGATAGCACTGTACATTAACACTACCACCATTTGCTATCAAGAAGACCCCATTTTCAGTTGCTTAGAACTATGACAAACTTTATTTGCAATGTTATTTTTTTATTATTCAATATTTGTCTCAGATAGAATTGAAGAACATGGCTAAGGATTTTTTTTTTTTTTAAATTAGACTAGGGAAATATCTTATTTGCCCATAAATCTAGAAAAGATTGTTGGGTTTGAATGGCTTAGAAGACAGAGAGAGACACAAGGAAATACAGGGAACAACTGAGAGTGTTAGGAAACTGAGAGAGTGGGGGGTTTTTTTCAAATATGCTGAGTGGTGATATATATCAAGCTGGGACTGAATATATAGATCACTTCTTGAATGTAAGTTCATTATACAGAATGCGATTCCTATTACGCAGTACAGATACACAATTTGTGTTTCCCTACTACAGTGTAATGATTGGAACGTTGGAAATTTGGACTGGGAACCAGGAAAAGCAGAACTAGAAGGGCTGAGACATAGGCAAAAAGCATTGGAATTAATCACTTCCATGTGTTGCCAGTTGAATGGTAAAGACATGGACTACAAAAGGCTACTACAGGAAAAAAAGGATCCACTTTGTCTAATCCACTGCCAGTTCCTGTGCTGTATTATTATTGAGTTTACAAGTAGCATGAGTAGACACACTGTCAGCTAAGGATCTGTCATTTTAACCCTGACTATCAGTCTCTTAGGTAGCTCCGCTACCAATGTTACTATGATGTAGCTTCCTGTGTCTCTAAGGACTCTGCTAGCAAACACGACAGTGTGCTGNTCCTGTCCCCTGTCACTTAGGAGAAGAGGCTAGCTCCCTCCTCTCTACAACCTCCTTCCAGGTAGTTATAGAGAGCAATGAGGTCTCCCCTAAGCCTTCTCTTCTCAAGGATAAACAACACCAGCTCCATCAGCCGCTAATCATAAGACTTGTTCTCCAGC
>WAAB01010519.1:166789-225077 GCA_013389865.1 Piaya cayana | reverse complement strand
ACCACACCCCCCACAAGTCCTTCGACCAAATGTAGCAAGAGGAACTACAGTGTTGTACCTTTTTAGTTATGTTCATGGCAGTGGTTTTCCAATGCAGATGAGGTCCTTACAGAACAGAAAAGCTTAGGTAATGCTCAACAGAACTCTTCAAAGCATTGGAAAATGAACAGATAGTTCTCGTCATGATGAATGATATTTTACCTGCAAGCAATGAGGTGTGGACTCCTTGTTCCCTATGCAGGGTCTTCCTTTGTTTATCAGCAGAGGTTATGGGAACAAGATCAATGAGAAAACTCTGTCCATGTGAGTATAAGAACTCCAACAGCTATGTTTTGTAGCAGCTGGACACTTTTCCAGGACTTGTTAGGGAGCTATAATAACCTTCCATTTATAACAACCTCGATAATAGTAGCCATGCTCTAAAAGGCTGGGGAACAATACCCCGATCACAGAAGTATCTATTGTTTGAAGAAAAAAAATGGTGTTGGAGTGTTCCTTTCAAATCCCAGGCAGCATTTGAACATATCATTCGTGCTCAAGCACTGTAACTAGCGTAGAAAGAAAAAGGACTGTACCACAATTATAACCACATGCTCTGAGTCATGCAGTTGCTGAGTTCTGGGGAATTATAAGGCATCCAGTTCTGGGCATTGACCAGACAAGATGACAGTGTCAAGAAAGCCCCCATTGATCACAGGGGCAGAACAAGAGAAAACAGCTGTAACAACTAAGAAAAAAAGACTTGACAGCTCAATGAAGACCTCTGCACAGTGCTCAGCAGCAGTGAATAAAATAAGCAAAATGTCAGGATTTAGAAATGGCTAGGAATTGTAGAAGGGGATAGAATACTGCAGAACACAAGATGTTAGGACAAACTTCTCTTGTAGGCATGTTATACCTACATTTTTCAGAGGCTTCTGCATCTTTCAGCTGACACAAGGAGATATGGAGAGGTGATAAATGATTAGATGGACCACTTATCTGATCTAGTTGAGCAATTTTTCTGTTTGTGTCGGTTGACTGGAATCATAAAGGTAGCCTGTGGCACAACCTGGTATTAAACCTTTATCTCAAGAGCCCTTGTTCAGTTCCTTTAACCACAAAACCATCCTTCATCTCCAATTTCCTCTTTCCATTTCATCTGAAAATATCAAAGGAGCATAATTTCTCCTAATATTGCAGCATTCCAGTCCTGACCAAAACCAGGAAGTGAGCAGCAGGTGAATAAAAATTAAGCCGACATTTTCAAACTTCAAACAGAGATCTGTGTAGGGAAGGAATGATTCTCTTAATTTAATCCAAATTGGTTCGCTTGGCTCTGGTGATAATCTGATCCATACCATAACAAGCTTGAAGTCAGAAGAACAAAATAATGTTTGAATTATGCTGAACTCAAAAAACACACAGAAGCGGGAAGGAGGGATGGTGAATAAGATTCAAAAGTGGTTGGCCTGGTGCTTAACAGCAGTGGGGGGGGGAGGGAGGGAGGAAAAGCAAACAAAACTGAGGCATGAATAAATAGAGGTATTGAACATAAATCAGAGGAAACATCCTAGTGCTATGTAAGAAACTAGTGAGACCACATTTGGAAAACCATATGCTGCCCTAGACCTCCTGTATTAAAGGCATATTATACAAACAGATTAACTGTATTGGAGGCTGATAAAGTGGCTATGAAATAGCCAGAGGAACAGAAGTCATTGAGGGCTTAAAAGCAGCATAAAAGTTACTGAGAAAAGCATCAACTCAAAAACATGCAGAATATCTGAAAATAAAAATGTGGATGTTCCAGTGGTGAGTGGTCTATTCATAAATATCCAAAAAGAACATAAAATTTAGGGAAATACAAATGAACCTTACATAATTGCATACTCTAAGGTCGAAACTCTTACTATATTTTTATTCTTTGTTTATTTGGGTTCACAGTGACTTCAGCAGCACTCATTTGTTTATGAACTGGAAACAGTAGGTCAGATCAGGCATTTGAGAACTGTGTGTGCAGGCAGATGTCACCGTGCACAGAGTTTTTCATTCCTTTATGAGTATTAACTACATTCAGTACTCCTTTTCCACCCAGTAGTGAGACACTGCAGTTGACTGATTTGTATCAAAAATACCTCTCGTGCCCTTTATTTCTCAGTATGTTATGGGACTGCATTTCACACACCACTTGCTGGTGATCTGTGCTGCTTTTGCTTCTCCTTAGCTCTTTGGGAATTTATTGCACTTGGTTCTTGCGTGGGTTGTGGGTGGTAAACCGAAAAGAAAAAAAACCACAAACTTCTTTCAGTCTTCCCTACACACATCTGTGTAGGGCCTGTAAATTCAGTCTTTTGTATCCTCTTTAAAGTACAGGACAAAAACTCCTAAAGATATCTCCCAGTAGGCACTGTCAGGTTGCTGAATCAGTATTAATATAGATCTTCCTAGTCTTCCCAATTATTCATACTAGAAGAACGAAAGCTATAATTGTTCTGCTATCAATGTCCTAAATGCTATATAAAAGTGAAAAATTAGTGAAACTTAGTCCCTCCATTTTACATGGAAACAACTTTTAATTCTTTATGTTTGCTAAGACATATTTTAATGCCTGTAAAAGTATATAATGATAGCCATAGGAAGGTTACTGTAGTGTTTATATTTTTAACACAAGCAGCTACTTCAAGCCTCTAGTCAAAACTATATTGATCCCTTTTCCTACCAACCAAATGCCTTATTCATCTGCTCCAAGTTATTTTTTGTTAATCATTTGTCATTTACATAACACTGAGTAACCAGTCTTGGAAATGTCCTAAACTACAGAAAGCCTCTATAATAATTTCTGACACAGGGGATTTAATGGAGAAATCCTTATATTCATCAGCTGCAGATTCATTGCACTTTCTGTTTGCCTAACCATTTCCTAGTGGAACACTGATATTTTATTTGGCTGGCAACAGCTTCTAGTACAGGAGAACAGTTGTATTCTTGAAACTGGCTATTGGAAAGAATTTCCTTGCTTATTTTTCCTCTGTGTGTATGTGCCCACGCATGTGTGTAAATGTGTCCACACACATGTATGCAGGTATTTTAATTAAATATGTTGAATGAAAGTTCTACTTGACACATCTCTGCTCATTAAAGAAAATAAAATAAAATCAGTGTACTATAAACATTGTTCCTCTGTGTATTTAAGTAATTTCATTTAGAATGCTTTTTTCCTCTCTTTTGGTGTATGAAGAGATGCACTTTTAGTCAGATATGAGTCTTGATTAATATACATGCTGTTCTGGTATTACTTGTTCCTTCCTATATTCTCCACAAAGGTTTCTATGCATAGATTTTTCCTTACATTGAAAAGAAAATTCATGTAAATTATCATTGATTACTTTTTCTACTGTCCTAAAATATGACCTCCAGTGATGCAAGAACAAGTTTTCACCTAAGAGAGTAATAAAATGTCAGCTAGCATCTTATTTTTGTTACTATCTTTGTCCCTTTGTGTTTCTAATTATCTTCCTGTCTATATAGTGCTTCCCAGCAGGAAGAAGTAAGGAGAAGAAACTGTAAATAAGAGTCCTTAAACAACCCTTTCTAAAAATGAAAAAAAAAAAAAGCCAAATCATTTTATTAACTTGGGATTTTTCCAGATTCATGAAAAGAAAATGTATTACAAAACCCATCTGAGGTTAGGACTTATTACTGTAAGAGATTCTCTGTGGAATCAGGTTGTCTCTGCCCCTTCAGCAAATCTGGGCAACCTCAGGCTTATCCTTTACCTCCAGGGTGGCACAATGAGGATGTTGAAACCAGTCATTTACTTTGAAATTCTACTGGGTTTCCTTTGCATCCTGAAGTTTCTCAGCAATTTTAGCACTTACTTTCTTCTGTTAATACATTTTAGGTCTCAAATCTTTTCTTTTCTCCTTGCTTTTCTCTTTCTTTCTCTTTCTGAAAGGTTTTATTTGTAAGATTTTTTAGAAAGAGAGCACATAGTTTTAAGATATTACGTCTTCACCCAGCTGTGAGTATTAGAGGGATTCTTGCTTTCTCACAATTGATGAAATATTTAATGAGACACAATAGAGGGAGTTTTTCAAGCCATGATATGTGACATTACCTATGTGGATATGTATTTGCTTCCTTTCTTTCTGTTCCTTTGTTTCCACTTCTTTTTGCTGTTTGGCTGCAAGCTGAATCCAGTTCCATTGTACTAGTCACTCCCACAAGAATAAAATTCACTTGGTGAATATCTTTTTCCATCTACTTAAAATGTTCTGTTTCTGCAATTATCTCGTTTTTTAAATACACACACCAGAACAGTCTGGTCAGCCAGCATAAGACAATATGGACACAGCAAAAAGTTAATTCAATGATTCTGATGAAAACAAACCTTTGCACAGAATTTAACCTGCTATGAGGAAAATTCTTACATTCAGTGCTTAAAAAACTTCACAAGAGAAGGCGTAAAATACTGCTAATATTTCCCAGAAACACTACAAAAAGATACCTGAAAACATTTAGCACAGCAATGGATCAGACAGATCTCCAGGCAGATGAGGTGCCAGTGCCTAACCATAATTCCCCTTCTCCCTTGCTACTATTGGGCAGCCAGATAAGTTTAAAAAAAAATGCATGGAAGGGGAAATCTACTTCTTGGAATCCTCAGGTATTTTTTGAGAGTGTGTTTGTGTGTATGTGTGTCTCCTCCTCTTGGTCTTTTTTTTCACTCAAATTTAAAGCAAATATCAGTGATTATCCAAACTGAAATACATCCCTGCTATAGTCTAGTCTTAATCCCAGTCTATCTGGCAGAACATTTTGCTAGAAGAGTTTAATTTTTGGTAACATTTTCCCTCAGTGGGAGCTACCTCTATCCAAACATTATGAATGAACTTCCTTCTGAGTTCCTAAAAAGTTCACTCTATCGTTCACCTCCTGTCAAATTAACTCTCGTTATTTGATATCTCCTGTGCAAAGTAAAGGGGGTAGTTCACCAGTTATAAACTCACCTTATTTTCAGGTCTTTTAGACAAAGTTCAGATTTCCCCTGGATCTTCAACTTTAACTACTTCAAATTGTTTTACCATTCAAATTTTCAGTTTCATACCAGACTTCTGCCCACCTTAGTTACTTGTGGATGTATTTTTTTATGATTAGAAAAAGTTAACTAAGCAGGGTTGCTGGACTTTATTTTTCATAATCAGTTAAATTTAATGTATCTCTCAAAATATTTTCATCATCTGAAAAAAAGGATATATATGAAGTTCCTGGACTACTATTCATTTGCTGGTAACTTAAAAGCTGTGTTACATCAGACTACATCCACTTCCCACTTTTTCTTTCAGAAAATGGGCATCTATGAGATAGAAAAAAGAATAAACCACATCTCATTGCTTGTACCTTGTGGTCTTAACCCAGCCTTCGCCAGTGGAAACTCACCTCACCATTTTCAGCTTGTGGGGTTTTTTTTTATTTTCACATTTCCTGAGACATTTCACATTCGTACACACATCCTTCTAGGCATAAAAGTAATGGTGTGGCAGAAGGAAGATTTAAAGGAGAGTGGAAAAAAATTTATATCCAGATTCTTTGAATATAGCAGTACTTAGAACGCATGGTATATCTCAATTTTTGCATTAAAATGAAGGAAAGAGGAAGTTTGGGGAAAATAAATATGTGGTTGAGCAATGTTTTACTTGTGCACTACAACAGAGATTCTCAGGCCTGGATGTTACAAAGAGATCACAAGAGACATCTCCATATTCACTGCAATCTAGGTAATTTCTTCTTTATCACTCCACTACTGTTATCTCACTATCCACACATACCTTACTCTAAAAACCGTAGACATTTAAGAAAAACATTTGCTTTGACCTTCTCTGGAATGCCCAGTGAACTAGATACTAGTATAAGAACCTTTCCTGAAATGAAGTAGTGAAAGAAAAGAGGGAAGAGGTGAATCGCCTAAGACTACTCAGTGCCTTTCTTTCCAGCCACTTACATTGCCTTGTTAACAGTTTTCAAACATCCTTTCAGATAATACCAGGTGACTTGTCACTGTCCCAGTGACACATTATTTCCTTCCACAAAAATTGTAGGATGCAGCCCAAGACATTTGAGCACTTGGATTATGACAAGAAATCTAGTATTCCATTAAAAGAATGGCAGAAATCCTTGTACTAAGTTTAAAAAAAAAAAGAAAGCTATACAAGAATAAAATGAGGAAAATATTATCTGCAGTGCAGATTTGATGCATGTAAAACAAAATACTTTCACTTAACATCTATTTATGGTCCTTCTTGTTGATATTGTAAAATTCTACTGCTTATAAAAAACAAGGAGTTATTCTACAACAGCAGTCTAGATTTGATGATGCAATGAGGCCCCCATAGGCAAGTTGTGGTCCATCAGCAGAGAATAAACAGGCTGCAGTAGGAATGCTGCAGCCACGTATTCCTCTGGTCTCCTGTCCTCCTCCCTGCCTCCTCACCATCCAGAAGGCCACTTTTTTTCCTAGGTTGTTAGGGACAGCCACATAGAAGTCACCCAGATTTAGCTCTGGTCTTCTGCAGACTAGGGCATTCCTGACATAAGAACCTGATGTTTTGTGTCTCCCACAGATTAATAAGCTATGTAAATATTTTAATTCTGGCCTTAGAATACCTTTTCTTCCCTCTTCCTTTGTCCCTTTCTCCTTTCTTACCTCTTTCCTTTCTGTGTCTCACTCTTCTAAGATGTACTTAATTACGTGCATAGAAAAGAAAATGCTAATATCAAAAGAGCAATTCCCTCTTTTGATTTCTAATTCATTTTCCCCTCTCATTCAAGAGAATAGAAATATACAAAGTAATTTCATATATAAAATTATTCCCCATAATTTTAATCCTTTTAAAGTGCTTGTGGAGATTATCACGGTTTGATTTATTTTGACAAGGGGTGGTAAAATTGTAAGAACAATAGTCTACTAAAAATGTTTTAAGAGCCTGTTGCTGTGTTACGGGAATGAATGTTTCAGGTGTTCCATGGGTTTGGGGGATGCTTTCCTAATGCAACTAAGTGAATTAAAGTAGCACAAGGACAAGCATTCACAATAAGTAGAAATGGACACTCTTTTGACACTGCTTGAAGATTTTTTTCCAGCAATGAAGCCATCACCATTTTTCTTTGCCTTTATTGTATTTTCCTTTCCTTTTTGCAGGTCAGGCAGCTAGATTTCTAGTGATTTCCCTGAGCTACAATTAAAATGACAGCACTGCTGAAACTCCTGAGACACAGGGTTGTCCCTACCAAGGATTTGGGCATGACACAGCACCCAACAAGTAATTCATTCCCCAGGCAGAACCAGAGAGTGAGAAACAGAGCCTAGACCCATGCTCTTACACCACCTCTCCTGTCTCCCAGATTCCTTCATTTTATGCGCTGAAAATTTGTCTAAACTCTGTTTTGGACTATGTCTAGTACCTCAGTGCCCAAAAGGACCTGCTGTGGTGATCATGAGGGGTGTAACAGTGACAAAGGGCATTCTCACAGTAAGACTTCAATGAGTGGCTCAATGACATGGTGGTCTCATAGAATAAGGATGGGTCTCTCTGCATGACATGCTACAAGGCTTACTCAGCCTTATGCAGTGAGGTTTACTCATCATTGACATGAAAAGTGCAATGATCTAAAACCCTTCCATGGAGATACAATCATTTGGCCTGATATGTAGGTGGCAGAATTAGGAATACTACTATCAAAAAGACCTCAATGGTAGAGTGCATACAATCTTACAGGGATACATGTTCAAATGTACCTGACCCCTCCCCCTTCCATCACTGCAAACATGTGGTTTTCCCCTTTTAACTGGCCTCCATCAACCAGCTGTTTTGTGACCATGGTGCCTATGGTCTTACACTGGAAGAGAAGGAAAATGAAATAGAGAAGCTTATTTTTTCTAACACAAATAATACCATTACACATGCTAAAATCATCCTGTCTAAGGTGCCACATCATCCTGTTGCAAGAAAATATCAGAAATTAAAGATGAAGTTTTCACAATAGTCATGTCTCCTTGTCCTGTGTTCATGTTTGTAACTTTGGATCTAAATTTTGCTCAGCAATGATTCTTGTTGTTATCTGTGGTGGATAATATACTTTGGTCAGAATAAACAAAAGCTTTTAGAAAATGGAATGTCTAGAGAACTGAACCTCCAAAAAAAAAAAAATGTACTGGACATACTACTGGAGGAGCTTAACTTTGTGAAATGTGCAACATAAAGAATTCAGAGAGCAATCAGATGCTGTCAGAGTATCTGTTTAACTAATAAATCTGAATTTCAAACTGTTTCAAAGAGATGGTGCACTTTAGAATTACATTAAAACAGCAGAAAAAAATGAAAGGAGGAAGAGGGTGAATAACAGAGCAGGCAAATGGCTGATCCTTCTGTGTGGTTTTCACTCAAGCACGAGAAGAATGATTATATCCCTACAGCAGTCTTCAAAGTGTTGGAGTCAGACAGTGGAATAGAAAATGAACTGCAGTTCAGTGACCCTCTGTGGCCTGAACAGTGGGAGCTGGTAAGCACAGCATTTCCACTTTATTCACTTCTCTTTTTTTTTCCCAACCACTGACAGTAGAAGGCCTTCCCACACACATGCTTTTGCATCATTATTGTAACCTGAAAAGAACTAAATGTAGCACAACTATCTATCTATAGGTGGATATAATCTGTATGGAAAGATGTCTCAATACTGAATGTACACACAGACTTATTAAACATGTGTATGGTATAGAAATTATTCGCTACAGTTTTCCTGAAGAAAACTGCTTTCCCATTTGAAATAGAATATATACTGCAAATTTTTTTTGTGTTTCATTAGGGATAAAAACCACAAACTGGTCTGGGTCTTCTTTAAGAGCAGATATAAGATATATCTCTCAGCCTGGTCTTTAATTTTCTCTCTGATGGAGATGCTTTCTTCGTAACACATTGGCAAAATACTCTAGCTTTCAGCCTCCAGGAAGGGAAAAAACCTTACATAAATATAGCCACAGTGTGATGTCACTTAAGAGATGCTCAACCTTGTAATCTTGATCTATTCTCATCCTATATGTAAAAAGGTTAATCTAATGTTTAATAAATTATTTCATGCACATCACATAGTTGTCCATAAAATCACACCTATGCAATGGCATGATAAAGTTGCATGTAAACACACCCAGGAGGTAAATCCACAAGATGTTACAGTGTATGTATCCGTCAAGATAAGTTAAGTCTATTGATATTGAGATACTTTTTATTTTGTTTTGTAACTGGAGATCTCTTGATCTTTGAAAGGGAGTTCAAGGCTGTTCAACATGTTTATTTTAAGCAACAAATGCATCCTTAATCACATCTAGATTTACCAGACCTGTTTAATGAGGTTCACAAGCAGCTCAGGAAAATTATAATTTAAGTGCTTAGGGAAAGAGAGGAACTTGATTTTTTTTTCCTAGTAGGTTATTATGATAAATTTTCCTTTATCTGAGAAGAAACAACTGAGTGATTCACTAAAGACTCTTTGTCAAAGGAAAAAGTCTAGTCATGACCCTTCAAATTTCCTTGGAACTTCTTTTCAGTGAAGCATAAGTACAGCATGATGCTTCTTGGACTCTTGGAGTTGGAAAGAGAGTGAACAGTTGCTTCTTCCAGCATTATAGATTGAAAGAATTACAGAAGAGTTTGGGTTGGAAGAGACCGTTAAAGATCATCTAGTTCCAACCCCCTTGCCATGAACAGGGGCATCTCCCACTAGACAAGGTTGCTCAAAGTCCCATCCACCCTGCGCCTGAACACTTCCAGGGATGGAGTATACAAAACTTCTCTGATTCACCTATTCCAGTGATTCATCATCTTCATTCTAAAGAATTTCTTTCCTGTACCTAAGCTAAATCTACCCATTTTCAGTTTAAATCCATTACCTCTCATTACATCACTGTAGGCCATGGTAAAAAGACTCTCTTTAAAGCCCCCCCTGTAGGTAAAGGAAGATTGAAAAATGGTTTCCCTTAAGCCTCGTCTTCTCCTGATTGGACAACCTCTACTCTCTTAGCCTTTCTCTGCAGGAAACGTTTCAGCCCTCCGACCATTTTGTGGCCCCGTTCTAGACCTGCACCAGCAGACCAATGTATTTCTTGTACTGGGAACCCCATTGAATATAATGAAACTGAAAAGAATGAATGTTCCATTAAATAAAGGGCTATGAAGTATGCTTCCAGACAAATCTAAATAAGAGTTAACAACCAGTGTAAAAGACGGAGAGTATACAGTTCTTACTGCCTGTTATATTGTTCTTGTGTCATTTTTCTTTATTGTGACTAAGGACTACAAGGCAATAAGATCTATTTTAGTCACTCTCTATAACAAAATTTATCCTCAAAGAACTTCACAGAGTCTCTTGATCATATTGTGAAATGAGAGCCAAAAAAACTCCAAAGCTAATATATGTTTTTTACAAAAGCTTTCTGAGATATGAAAAGAAAAATAATTGTTTTATAAACCTATCAGAATTTTGTTGTCTTACATATTTTTACAATGTTCTAAAGTTATACTTTTCTTTCTAGTATTCCATTTTTATCTGAAAAGACTAGATACGTATTTGAAGAAAGACATGCAAGGAACATGGAATTTCAGTCTAGCAGTCTGTGTTTTGGAAACTTTTTTTTTTTATTTAAGGTTTGTCTATTTTCATACAATTTTCATTTTAAATCCTCTGTAGTGTTACAAGAGTCTAACTCTTCATTCCCCTTACATTCTAAATCTGCATTTTACAAAAGAAATGCCTAATATAGTACTCCTGAGAGCCCGACAAAGAAACTCCTAAATGAATAATTAAGAGGTGAATTAATGTTTTTATGATTCAAAATCTGGGAATATATATGGAGGCAAGTTGCGTCATCATGTGGGCTGCAAACAGAATAAAGAGTTATGTTAAATGAACACTGAAAAAAGAAACTTTGCCTTTTCCTCTACAGTTCCTTGTTGAAGTCAACCACTTGATAATTACTCTTGACTATTTGCAAATCCTATCACAAGAAATGTCTTTTCCTTGGCCAAGGAATCCTATTTCACGTCTGCTCTAACAAAAGAATCAGACCTTTCTCCCTGGACTCATCCTTTCCTAAACCTGGTATTACTATTGAAACTTGTCCACTTCACCCTCAACAACTGTGCTGTTCAAAAATCCCTAGGTCTTACACAGCCTGCTTATATTTATACATAAGAAGAATAATTCAGTCCCTCCCTATGTGTTGTGATCAAGGCCTTAGATCATTCCTTGCACAACTAACACTGCATCTGAAATGATGTTCAAGGACTCCTGCTGGCTTCAAAGAAACAGATTTTGTTTATCATTTTAGCAGAGCAGCTTTACCAAAGAACAGCTCTGCAGCTTTGGAGCATGGTACTCTCTAAAATAAGTGGGAAATGTAGAAACTGTATCCTTGCTTCATAAATTTCATTCTGTCTGAACTCCTGATGTGTGTTCACACCAGTGGGCTCTGTCAGTTAGTTTTGCATATCCAAAGGCTCCAGCTGATAGGGTCTTTTTATACACAGTTTTCTCCAATGGACATACCACCCATTCAAAACACCAGTTTTGTCCAACACTGACCACGCATTTTATGCAAAGGTGACAGCCACGTTATAGCACATGATGTTCATGATGAGAAATCAACTCCTGCATCTGTGAGGTTGAAAGGGAAGGGAGCATACCTTATCCTAAACAGCAGGAAGAATAACATTTTAATCCCTTTGTGTTGCCCATAAATAATTGTAAACAAGTGATGTCAATTTCTAGTGATACAGTGTTGTAGTCTGCTTTATGGGAACTCCACTCCAGCAGTTTCAATAATTATTTAACAATAATACTAAAGAATATAAGCAGTACTGTCTCTGCTCTATTTAGTGCACCTAATTTGTCACAACACAGGAATATCAGGGCTCTGTTCCCTACACAATGGATGTATTTCTTTGCATGTAACAACTCATCTACAGTGGCTTTTTGATAACTCAAATGTACTTCTTTGGAATCCCCCTCATCTTTATAGCATTGGAGTTGTCTTTCTCTAATTTTGCCACTAGTTAGTTCAAAGTTCTTCTCACCCTTTTGTCCTGACTCTAGTAAAGGACTTTGGGTCACAACCTTATCAGGTACATCTTTCTTGCTTCCCAACAGTGCAATGAGATACACCAAACACGTCTACTTTTGACTTACTGGTGTCTGATTTTGGACTGCCTTGGTCTCTGCCAGTGTGTTTGACTGACAATTCAAGTTCCTCTACTTCAGGAGCATAGTATATGTCCTTTACAGATTCCTCTGCTAAGCCTGTGTAGGCTGTCCCTGGATGAGTGCTACAGTAGGTCTTTCTGATGGTTTCTGTTCCCTTGAATTGTACTTGAGAAATGTTATTTTTCACAGGCAAAGACACGCATAGGGGATTATGACTGCACTAAGCAGGTTATTCTGATCTGTCCTCAGAGAAATAAGTCCCGCAAGCAAAGTGTGTGATATATTACACGTGTATCACATAAAACTAGATGTTAAGCAGCTTATGACACCTCCTTGAGATGGGCTGCATTATGCGTAAGGTTGGCCATAAACAAAAGCTACATGTAGTCCTGCACAGGGTCTCAGGCCTCCACGTTGCTCAGTCTGTAAAATAATTTCACCCCTTACAACATGTCATAGCACCCACAACTTCATTACAATGAACTGATGTGGCTTTCTAAGGTGTTCTCTTAACCACCAGTTCTGCCTGGGTTTGTTTTTTTTTATTCCAGTGCACAGTCTATTAATGTTGCTCAAGGCACTTCATTTGCCAATGCCAGCCCTGCTTCTGTCTTTGAAATAGTCTTAAGAGTTTTTCTTCCCTTCTCATGGTCTCCTCCCCACTCTGAAATGATGCCTCACAGTGGAAGCAAAGGGTTTTTAAGTGGAATGACTGCTGAGGATGTCATAGAGACCTCCTGCTATCGGCTGGCACACAGAATCACTCTGTCATTGCAAGGCTGTCCAGCTGTGGGTAAGCAGAGAAGAGACCCAAAAGCAAGGCTTGTCAAACAGCCTTTGCCTCCTGCTCATTGATTCCAGGAAGGACCAAAGTGAACTCAGCATGAAGTATTTCCTACTGTTTCTGCTGGCACAAGCAGAGAATGTCTCCATGCTACACTGCAAAGCCAGCCTTGCCTGCAGCCCTAGGAGCACCTGGAAACTCAAAGGATAAAGAAGAAATTCTGAACCAGTGAATGAAGGACTGGTGCTGAGGAGTACTGGGATGTTTTAATGTCTGATTGTGGGTTTGGATTGTGATTTTTTTGTAATTATGTGCTAAACAATCTAATGGGTTGGGTTTGGGTTTTTTGTACTGATAAAGGTGTTGAGAATGCTGTCTGTTGAATAGCTGCCATCCCCATAGTTAAGAGATGGGAGTTCAGAACACATTAGCAGACCCACATAAAAGCCAATTACAAAGGAGATTTTGTGGGCAGAAGTGTGGCTACTGAGATAAAAGCTTTAAAATATTCAAAGGCCTTTTTCTTTTTTTTTTTTTTCCCCCCACCTAGTAGTGGAGTTTACGCCTCTGTAAACACAATTTATTAACATATGTTGCTGCTCAGTCTGAAATAACTCCCTCCAGTTCTGGCTGGAAAAAATGGGCTGTGCCTAACTGCTGCTAGAAGAAAATAAAGACAGGTTCTCAATCTAGGGCTCCATGAAGGAGCAATGTGACTAAGCCTCTTTTCTAATGTAGAGTGCCTTCCCTGTAAGACAGTTCCAGTGAGTGGATCAGCGTCCTGAAGAGCAGTGTAGAGCCAAAGACCTGTATTTGTGGGAAGCGAAGGTGAAAGTCTGCCAGAAGATGTACCCCTCTCTGCAGGCAAATGAGTCTTAGCAAAGGAAGGAAAATGGAGGAGTCAGAAATATCTGTATATATTACAAAGTACACTTCCTATGAAAAGTGTGAAAAAATGTTCCCAATGGTCATGTGAGACTAAAAGAAAAGAACAATTACTCTATACATTTATATGTTTATACACATGAAAAGTGATGTATATACACATTCAGGAACATATATCTTCACTAGTAGATTAAGTTGATGTGGAGTCCAACTTATCTTTGTTTATCACATGTAGTTGTCTCCTTTGGGGTGAGCTTATGAGTCCTCCAGGCTGAACTAACTGTATCTCACACATAGCCAGCAACCTGTAGACACCGAAGTTTGAGTATTTTAATCAGTAATTTAAGTCTATCTATCTCACATGTTGATATAAATTACAATTCTATATAGTTACATATAGAGCACTTGTCAAGTAACAATTTCACTTTATGTCTCTCAAAGCCAGTTTATTCAGATGTGCTTAGATTTACCTTTGCTGTCTGAGGAGCCCTGTTGCAGCACACCGTCAGCCGTTTACCTACCTGCTACAAGTGCATGTTTCTGTTACCAGGCTCACATTTCCATGGAAGATTTACAAAGAGCTCCCATCAAAACACCTGCATGGCAGCTGAACTCTGGTCCTAACTAAAGGCAACCACTGAAAATAAGGAACAACCAGTAAAAATATCTTGACAGCGGTATTTATTTCTTTACATGAGCTCACACTGGCACACTGGCCACCTATTTCAGGTTCAGGACATTTCATGGTTGTATTGCTTTCTGCACACTTTTCTTTTGCTGTTTACACCATGAACTTGTTCTCATTAGTGGTTTCATCTGATAAGACCCTCTTAGCCTTTTTCTTGCTAGCCTGGTAAGGCAAAAAAGGGAGAGTGATTTGCATGGAAATAATACCTGTTAAAAATGAGCTCAAGCAATTTAAAGAGGACATACTGGAGCTAATTGCCATCATCGTAGCTTGAATTAGGCGTTGGCTAGATGTTTCTTAATGTATTGTGGGAAACTGATACTGGAAAGGCTGGATAAGAGACACAATATTAAATATAAGGAAAAAATATGTAAATTCAAGACACAGGTGTGGTCAAAGGGAACAATTTTAAATAAAATAAATACCTCGTTGTTTTAAAGAAGTAAAAGGAAATTTATTTCTCTACAAAAATAATTAAAGATCTACATTGGTTCATCATTTTTTTGCCATATAAGTTAAGTTATATTTTATATATGGCACAAGAATATATAAGGATATCCAGCACAGTAGTCTATTATAACATTTTGAAGTATGGTCAAATAAACAACTCAAAAACATTGATATCAGTGATTTATCTATGCCATGATTCAGTTTACTTGAAACTGGCTTATGAGTTTGAAAGCTATTATGGACCAGACACACATGGGTAAACACGTATTCACTTATAAATTAAGTATACCTGCTTAGGCCTCTTTATCTTAGAAGTGTAAGAAAACACTCATTGAGATTTGTAAAAGGGACTAGCCATGAGGATATCTTTATCAATAACTAAAACAGGAAGAAAAGATCAGTATGAGAAACAGTTACAGAGGACACAGAGGACAAACTTGAAAGTGTCTCTATCTTGCCTCTTTTAAAGCATTGAAAATCACAAATTCTTTAAAATACCTGAAGCATAAACATCAGGCGTCTAGAGAACTTTAACCAAATACACTCTTCATATACCGTAAGATGAAATAAATTAATATCCTATTACAGTAATAGGTAAGTATCCCTTCCTGTAAATAAGGACATTACCTTATTGGGAAATGGCTATGACTTAGGATATATTATACTTACTTTATGGTAGTCCACTCATACCCTATTACAATATAGTGTATCATCAAAGATCCCCTCTGAAACAAAAAGAAATTCCAGATTCAAAACTTTACAACAGCTGATCTGTAATTCATATGTAATTCAGATCTAATTTCATCCTATAGATTTTCCCTTCTCTCTTCAAGCTTCAGACTGTGAGACAGTATTGTGGAAGAGCAATATGCAAAAAGCATTCTCTCTCAGCTTTGCCACTCACGGGACGTGCATTTCTCAAAATATCATGTTTACTCTTCTAGCTTCTGAGGCTTTGCTACAAAGTTTGCTTTGGCTGTCTCAGTCTTTCGTATCTGAATAGAGAACCACTAAGGCAAGATGAGGAAAGCTACGTTTTTTCAACAAAATATGGGGAAATTGATTGTTAGTGGCATGGAAATGTTAACGTAAATCTGAGCTGCCATCCTGGCTTACATACTGTTATTGTGGGATGCTGAGCTGAAAATCACTGAATACAAGTAAATGTCCTCCACTGACTTAAAACTCTGCTGAACTGTTGGACTTGAAGCAGGAAAAGCCTGTATTTTCTTTCTGATCATCCTTTATTTTCTCCTCACATTAAATTTAATGGCAAAATCTCCCCTGAGCCTATTCCTGAGACCTGATATTACATACTGATCTGAGCTGTGCTTTTTCTTGTAGCAGAAGTGGTTAGATTAGTTGAGGGTTTGCTCTAGAGACTGGCACAGTGCTTTGTGCTGACTGGAACTTTCTTACAGAAAACACCATAAAAAATGTAACTGTGTTGTCCCTTTGAATGGACCAACCAGTAACAAAAGGGTCATAGAAGGACAGATTCTTGCTTTTTAAAAAAATCCTTCATAATTCACATTATTTATCAAAGTGTTTGGGTTACTCTGCAGTACTTTTTGTTCTTTTAGTCAGTGCTGTAGAAACTACATGGAAGGATATGTTTGAATAGAGAAGAGTTCTCCTTGTTTAGTTGATTTTATCACATTGTGTAATAATAGTTTGTAACAGGAATTACTTTCAATATAAAACCTCTTGCTATTTTGACCTGTGTATAATTTGTGAGCTTGGGATTTAGCTGTTTCTGTTTCTTTTTCTTTCAAAAATTACCCATGAAAAATGTTCTTCTTGCAAAATCAGGCAGATTGCTCAAATTCTCCAATGAATACTGTTCATTATACACTGCCATCACAGGTACAGTGTGAGGAAGAGTTTAAATATCACACTTACTAGCACTTTGATAGCATACAACAGTGTAAAATGTAGCAATGTACTTTCCTGGCTTGTGAACATGAACTACCCAGGGCCAATTTACAAATAACACAGTTAAAAATCTAATTGCCCAGTGTGAAAGCTGCTTGAATATTCACTCCACCCAAAACTAATCATTGTGCAGAGCTTTTCTTTTTTATCTCTTGAAAACTTGTCTTCTTAGTAGGGAAGCAGGATGCTGTGTGGGTACCAATTGGAGGAGATTACAACAGCAGTCATCTGTTCAGGCTACACTCATAGTTTTCCTGCCTGAAGCTTCTGGAACAAGGAATGGAGGGATGTGTCCACTACGGTACTAACAAGGCAATTAGGTAACAAAATCCTTGACTTTAGGCCAAAGCTTCCCATTTTCCCAAATACCATTGCCAGATGTCAAGATTTTTTATGAAAGACCACACACCATCACGACTTGAGGGACATGGTTTAGTGTTTGGTGGGAATGGTTGGACTCGATGATCCGGTGGGTCTCTTCCAACCTGGTGATTCTGTGATTCTGTGATTCTGTGACTTGCTGTCCTTGCCACTGACAATATTGTGTATGTGCTTACCATGACCTTACAATTCTTTCATAAATTTTTCTGCTAATCGCAAGATATTTCTATTTTTTTAATAGAGATTTTTCTGTTTCAAAGCTTAGAGTAGAGGTACAACAGCACAGTTTACCCCAAAACTTGGTCACTTGCTGAAAAGTTTCACAGAATATTTTTACAGTCATGAAGAAGGACAATCATGGTAATTCGTGCTGACCATGCATGGTATCACGCAGATATGTCCTAAAAATATATTTGGACATCTTGAAAAGTGAATTTACATATTTGTTTGATTTGGGGATTCTTCAGATTGGTATTACCCCTTTTATTATGTCAGTTCCTGCTGTATTATCTCTCCTGGTTCTTTTTAATGTGTGTGTAAATTGCCAGCTTTTCAACATAGTCAGTCTGTTTCATGATAGTATATGCTTTGAGCCTACTGTCTGTCTTCTTTTTCCCTCCTTCAAAGCAAACAAGCTTTGTAAAGTTACTGTATGAGAATTTTTCCTTTCTATTACAAACTAATGAAATCCTACTATGTAATAACACATGGGACATGACATTTTAGAAACAGATTTAACTCTTCACTAACTAGGAAGATCCTTCGACTCTAAAATAGAGAACAGGTCTTTGATAACATTGAAGATTTCATTAGTTTCAAAATAATAAATTACACAGTGTACTCTAAACATTGATTTGCAAATGAAAAAAACCACAAGTGAGCAAATGATGAGTGATTAAGATTTTGTTTGTTTCTTTCAATTACTGCCTGTTAAATTTCTGTTAAGTAATTACAGTTAATACATGGTTTGTACTACTGCATGGGATTAATTCATTGATATATTAATGATAGCACATTGTATTTTTACCATGTGAAGATTAAGCCACTGTTCAGTTACTGAACTACATGAGCTGTATTTTACATTAACAGAAAGTATTTAGTTAAAAATAGCAGAGGGTAATTATATTTGAAGTTAACGCACATAAGGAAGTGAATTCTAGTGACTTAGTACTATTTGAAACACTTATAAATGTATATTGAAAGTTTTGCATTCAAAGATTCTTGCCTCACATATTTTACAGGATTAAATCTCTGTGTTAAGAAAAAAGGAGAGGACACCATGTTGATGGATATATAGTCATCATACGCTATTCTATCTATACTTCAAACATGTATGGTATTTTCAAAATAGGATGATGAAATAGTATATATGAAACCATTTTTTTTCATATTGTCAGAATATTATCCAGAATTTGGAAGATAAAGTAACCAAATAAAATTATTCCTTAGTATGTTGGACACTGAAAAAGGGGTGTGACGATGGTGTGTGCTCTTATTGCACTTGTCAAAGCATGAAAAAAAGGTTAAAAATAGTGAGCTCTGTAATCAAGCTCCAAATAGAGATTTCATCCTTAAAATGGCATTGAGGGAGTTGTAAAGGAAGAATTTTATTTCAGGTTCACCTGTAATTAAAAAAAAATTATCAACCTAGTCTTAAAATGCAGCTATATTGTAAAATAATATTTAATGAAATGGTGATTGATTTTTTTTTGTCCATTATTATTATTATTTATCTAGAATTGTAAGAATGGTAATAATTATTCATTCATATATGTATTTTGATAGGATTGGTTTTTTAGTATAAGGGAAAGATTCCATTTTATGGTTTCCCATATCTATTTTGATGAAATCCTGAACTACTCACATGAAGAATACAAGCTTAGTAATATTAGCCAGTATGAAAATGAATAATAAAGAAGTAAGTCTTGCCCGAGGAAGTGTTCTGTCTGCAAATCCACCACTGAGCACTTGTAGAACTGTACAGCAAATCTTCTGTTCTACTGCCATACTCCATTGTTACTTCATTTTTTTATGGAAGATGCATATTTACTTAAATGGGCTTTCACACTGAGACCTTTTCATATGGGCAAACTCTTGTGCAACCACAGAGATTTCAGTCAAACTCCACCCTGGATGGTCTAACACTCAGATGAAGTGCTACTGAAGTGATGAATTTTGTAAGCAAAAGAAGGATCCTGCTTAGCATGATTCCTTCTACTCAATATCCAGTACAGGAATCAACAGAAGTTATTAAGAATCAATCCCTTCAGTGTACTTGGTGAACTGAAATGGCCAGAGTTCAACAGAACGCCACACCAGTAAGGTGAGGTATACCTTCATAGGTATATAACGAGATTAAATGCTAATTGTAGAACCATTACACAAATTAGGAATGTATTTTCTTCATCATCTGTGAACATGGCAGCAGTCACTATCCAATGTTAAAGCATCTGAAAACAGTGTGAACTGAAATTAGACTTCTCACAGAGAAAGACTTCTCCGGGTCCAGCACTCCATCGCAGCTTCTCTTGAGAGTCATTCATGACACAGTTGAAGATGGGGGAGGAATAGTGAGACTCTTCTTCACTAGTCCTGTGAATGTTATCAGGAACCTATCCCAAGGACAGCAACTGGGCCCTCTTGATAACCACTAAAACTAGTTCTTTCCTTCAGGTGCTCAGCAGCACCATTGCAATGCCAAATATTCAGGACTTAAGTGGTAAAATTCTGTACATGCCACAATGGGGTTTTTTTCCCTTTTTTAATTAAAATTAAGAAATACACTGGTAAAATTTCATTAGAAATATGCATTTTTAAAAGTTTTTAGTATGTAAAGTTAGAACTTTATTCTAGTATAGTAACTAGAGTTGGTTTTAGCAGATTATGCCAAGAAATAGCATGAAGGAATCTGCAGCTTTTTTGCCAGAGTCAAGTTTTCTAGATCAAGAAAACTAACTGAGTTGCCTCTGTACTTTTGAAACATTATTGCCTCATCTTCAAGCAAATCCAGTTCTCCCTGATTTGGAGAAGGGATCTGAACCTGAGTTTCCCTAATTGCAAATTAGGGCCTTCACCACACTGGCTAAGGGTCTCTCAGCCATGTCTTGCAGCTATTTCACCTTGTACAAGTTATAACGGTCTCTCCTTATCATCCAAAGTGAGTCAGGCTTTACTCTGTTGCTAGAGTGCACATCACACATCATTCCTAGGGTCAAGATCTTGCTGCAGTTATCCCTTAGTATTGAATAGTTTTGCCAAAACACATCAGTTTCAGCATGGTCACAGTAATCTTTGGACTGAGCTACTAATGTGGGACACAAAGAAGAACAAAGAGGTTTGAACTTGGGTCTTCAGTATCCAGAGTGCTCTGTTGACCACCAAGCAGTTCTCTCTCACTGGGAATTCTGTTGCAGAACCTGAAGAAAAGGATCCAAGTGTTAATTTTTGCTGGTTTATGTTTGTTTGTTGATTATTTTTAGCAGGCTCTTCCCTGTGACAAGATCATGCTTTGATGAGTTGAACATTTCTTGTGAAAAACTACTTCATGAAAAAGATTCCTGACCAGTTATAATTAATACACTGTTTTGTATTATATTGTTTAGTGAAATTCTGAAAGTATGGCCTTAGGGATAATCTTTAAACAGTTTCCATTAATCGACAGTGTTATTCAGACATCTTCCTTCTACCTCAACCCCGGTAATATGCGTGAGAGATATTAATGTAGTAATTATTGAGATCGCTTCTTAAAATTTCCCCATTTTTTTCAAAGGGCTTTTTTACTTAAAATGTTTTGTGATGCTTTTATGTCTCTGACTCTTTCTCAAGTAATAGTCTTTTTCATGTATTATTTGGAAGGAGACATTTCAGAATCCCTCTAGAATTATTCCATTTGGAAAACATCCTACAGACATAATTTGCTGGAGGCAAGCTAACACTACTGATTAAAAGTTTACACTAAGACAACAGACAAACCAGTACTACTTTAAATCAGGCTAAAAGAGAAAGAAAAAATATTTCTGCTAAGTCTGAAAGACCTTTGTTTAGTATCTTCTCAAAAATTAAACTGTATTATTACAGAACTAGAAAACTATTGATCTCTCTCTATTTACTACAATGTACTCCACTAGTATTCTGTTCTTACTGCTAGAATGTGGTCTCACACATTCTCAGAAATACATTTTAACTTCAGAAGAATTAGATAAGTGATTCATAGGTGAAATCAAATTAAATACAAAGGAAAAAATATAGGTAAGAAACATACTGACATTTTTTTAAAAAAAAAGCCAAAACCCCACATTTTAAGTAAATAAATGGAGAGCTTTAGATCTTCCTTTATACCACTGTGATAAAATTAGTCGTTTCTCCATGCTCTTATCAGTACATCATGATTTATTTCAGAGGAGGCTACATGGGAAGAGCAAAGCAGATTACTGCTTAGTATCTACTCTGACTTGCTGGGCACTCTAATTTATAAAAATATGTATACCTATACACATATGTATATATATACTTAGTTGCTGTTTTTTTAAATGTAAGGCCTTTATCTTAGTTGTTTGTCTTAAATGAAATTTGTCTTAAAATGAAATGCTAATTGTCATTGTTTCTTCATAAAAATATCCAGTGCAGTGCACTGTTTTATGTGGTGCCACAAATTAGTAAGAATATCCAAATTATAGAATGAAAATATGAAGTTAATATTGTACTTTCATCCTTAAATCACAAAGATTATTTTGCACATGTAATATTCAAAGAGGTCAAAACAAGCCAGTATTTCCTATGAAGATCATAGGATTGCATGTCTTAAATTTTATCTGCTCAATTTGAGTCACCTAAAGCTCGAGACTCCCTTTCATGGTATTACAGACTATGTCATGATCTGCCTTTGTGTCTGTACTGGTTTTGTCTGGTATGGAGTTAATTTTCTCCACAGTAGTTCAGATGGTGCTATACTTGAATTTGTGACCAAAACAGAGTTGATAATACAGGGATGTTTTTGTTATTGTTGAGCAGTGTTTGCTCAGCACCAAGCCCTTTTCTGTTTCTCACCCTACTAGTGAGTAGGCTGGGGGTCAACAAGAAGTGGGGAGGGGAGAAAGCAAGGACAGTTGACCCTAACAGACCAAAGGGATATCCCACACCATATGATGTGCTCAGCAACAAAAGTTACAGGAAGAAGGGGGAAGGGGAGATGTTTGGAGTGATGGTATTTGTATTCCAAAAAACTGTTATGCGTGATGGAGCTCTGCTTTCCTGGAGATGGCTGAACACCTGTGTGTCAATGGGAAGCAGTGAATTAATTCCTTGCTTCACTTTACTTGCATGTGGAGCTTTTATTTTTCCTGTTTAACCATATTTCTCTCGACTATCAAGTATTCTCACTTTTACTTTTCTGACTGTCTCTGCCATCCCATTGCAGGTGAGTGAGAGCGGCTGTGTGGGGCTGAGCTTCTGGATAGAGTTAACCCGCAACAGGTTCCTACCAGGAAAGCAGTTCTTCAAACATTTAAGCCTCATGGAAGTGCCAGTTCCAGATCACAGGAGAAGTCATTCTCTGCTATCAACTTTTTCCTTGTAACGGGAACATTCATGTAGTGACTTAAGCCAAAGTGAGGAATGTGAAACATTAAATTAGATCTCTGTTCTTTATCAAAAGCTAAAAATTCTGGGTTTGTATCACTCTTTTTATTTCAGTGTCTCTATTTTCATGCTGCTTCTTACATTTCCTCGGAAAAAAAAATGTTAAATTAATCACATCAAAGCTTGAGATATGACCAGGAGACTCTCATTGTTAACCAATCCTCCTAAACCTTCCAATGTTTACTTCTTATTTTGCCTAATATTTAATTGAATTTCTAAAGGGTTCCTACTTAATCAAATAACTTCCTAAATCTCAGCAAATTATCTTCCTTCCTGTCTTCACCTATTTGCATTTCATAAGTAACATCCACATTGAGCCTAGGGGCTTAACATACTCAGTCTTCTGTTATTGTCCATAGTTAAAAGGATAGCTGTGTTTACTAATAGCAAAAAATTGTTTCTCAATTTGCCCTGAAAGTGAAAAATGCATAATCCTCTCTTTTTTAAAACTTTTCAGCCCTAGTTGCATGGAGTAGCTGGTCACCCACTCGGCTGTGCCATCCTGCATGTGCACACACCACTGCCATGGTTCCTCTGGCCCTCTGGAGCCACACTGCTAGGACAAGACTCTGATGTGATATCAAGATAAGGCAAAATAAGGCTGATGGTGCAACAATGGGGAAAGCAAGTGGCACTTCCATTCCCTGACATTTACGCCAATGCTGCTCAGAGAAGATCTTAGAGCACTTTACCAGACATGTAAGACTCCCCCTTCTTCTTCTCCTTTTTCTGTGTAAGATAGGAAATACTAAGAGACACTGTAGGAAACCTACCTTTATTTCTATACCGTGACTGAAGGAGTTACTGTGGGTATCATGCTGTAGAATGGACATCTCTTTGAGGTCTCCAGGACACAACATCCTCACCATTAATGCCGAAAGAAAGACAGTCCAGGTAGAAAGGTACTAAGGACGACTCTCACTAGTTGAGAAGGAAAAGAAATCAGAAAACAGATAATTGGTGAACAGTATTGACTGTATTGGTCTCAAATAGTACTTCACAATGCCAGAGGAGGAAAGTGGTTCCTTGTGGTGCCATTCCTTTCTTCCAAAGCCACAGAGAAAAGATTTATGCCATTTTTCTACACCCTCACTGCAGTCTTGGTCGTCTCTCTTGATTTCAAGACACGGGATTTTCCTCCTCCTTCAGATGCCTGTTCTGACTCTGCATGGATCTCACCTCCCCACTGTGCAGCTGCTCTCATTTCAGGGTGTGCTGCCACCAACAAGCACATTCGTCTTCACATGATAAAATAGCAGGCAATCGTTTCATTGATGCAACACAGCAAATGGACCAAAAAGGCATGAAGGCTCCTAAGATTTCTGTTTCCATATATCTTGCCTAAGGCCCCGACTGGAGCTGTCCTAGAGGCCCCATGTACAGTACAGTACAGTATATTCCCAGCTTGCTTCTTTAGCCAAATAAATTTTGTTGATGTGTCATGTGGGCACTGCAGATCATTTCAAAGACCCATCTGGCAGGATAAAGTCACTTGTCTTCAAAGTATAGTGTATCTCAAAAGGTTCAGCACTTGGATTTGGTTTGAATTCTTGGATCCTTATCTGAATTCCTTGAGACTGTGTAACAGGCTTTCTTGCAGAATTTTCACCATTTCTGCTTCTAGTTAAAGACACGCAATAACACAAGAAAGCTCTTTCTCCTGATATTTCTGTCAAAATCACTAGTATATGTCAGGAGGTGGGGAAAGAGGAAGAACTTGAATCTATCATAACTTTGAATAAGATTTGGCACAGGATTTATTCTAGAAACAAACTGAGGGTTCACTTTATGACTTGGCTGTTGTTTAGGTATTTATATTATCTTAGGGACTGACTCATTTTATTTAACAATAATTTCATATGTCTTATGCTTTTACTAATTAATCAAGTTAATTTTTGTTTATGTTCCAACCTGGCAGCTATATCTCCTAATGTGGTGATCTTTGATTTGAATGGAGCCTTGAGTTTCAAAATGCTACCTATATTCCATCAGTTCTATGTTACTTCTATTCTTCTAAACTACTTCTATTGCAAATGTGAAATGCAACAACTTTTCAAAGAATTAATATTTGAAAAGATTATATTTAGTAACTCAATCATCAGCTGAAATCTCACTATGCTAACCTTTTCTAGAAAGATTTAAAGCAATCAATGAATACTTACATGTTTCCCATCTTCTATGGGAATATTTGTAATTTTTTATCTGCATGAGTTTGGTTTAGCAAGCCAATTATTATATTTTGCATAGGTTCCTGCATGGAAAGAACACATCCAAAACATTTGCTCACACTTATAAATCTCTAGATTAAACGTCCACCTTTGTTTTTAATTCCTTCCATTGGCTCTATGAATGCCTGATCTTTTTCAATTTTTATCACTTAGCAGATTAGACCTAAGACAGAACATGGAATATCTGGAAATGCATTGCAGGCTGCCTGTCATTACTCTGAGCTCATCTGGATGACTCTTTTTGTTCACAGCTGCTGATATCTAGAATCTGATTTTTGGAAATACTGAGTATCTTCTATTTCAGACAAAGCAGAAGTAGAGGTGGTCAGCACTAGTTCCATAAATCTCTCTTCTTTCCCTCACAGGACAAAGACTGTTATGGTATACAAATGCAATAAAATATCTGTTGGCTAGGAAAGATAACAAGTTAAAATTTTGAGAACACTCCCAGGGCTGGATCATATCCAGTGTTTCTGAGTGTATATGCACACCAAATAAGAGAAAGGCCATGCATCCCATTTATAAAAGACTAGTTCTGACTACGGTTTCTCTTCAAAAAGCAGAATGAACTGTTCCTTGCTAATGTACCAAGCACTGTGAGCTGATGAAGAAATAAGATATATCGGAATGACGAATATCCTATTAGGCGCAGTTAGGGTTTTGAAAATACTTTATTGTACCCTGCCCTAAAACAGTCTCTATGTGCTTTGTTCTTATTTCAGCAATGTGTAAGCAAAAAGTAACATGGAGAAGCACATTAGGGGCAAAGCCGTATTACCAAATGTTTACAGTCATCACGAGAAAAGTAGAAAGGGGAGAGATTAGGATGCTCATACGCAAAGCAACATTTTACTTTAATCAGTTCTGGAACAATGCACTCTTCTGGATCTGTGAAGATAGTGATTTCATTGTCAGCATGGGCATTTGTCTATATTGGAAATGAATTGCTAGAATTTCTTAGCAAAACTACAAGCTGGTCGGTCTCAATATATTGTTATAGAGGAAGAGAGGAAAAAGTGGCATAAACTTGTTGTAGGCATCGCAAGAAGATCTCTACAAATTACTTGTTTCTTTAATATTATTTGGCAAGGTGATTACTTGCTTCTTTAATACTGCTTGGCAAGGTGCAAACCAGTGAACGTCATAAATACGAGAAAACCTGGTGGGGGAAGAGGAGGAGGCAGAGTTAAGACTTAGTTTTTCAAACACAAACCATTATGGTTTTAAGTGGTTTCATGCTTAATTTCTTCACATTATACTCTCACTTCCGAGTGCAAACTTTGCCGATGGCAAAGGGAAATGCAAAGTGTTGACAGTTAACTATAGCTGGCCACCTGGCCATCCATTACACCCCAGATGTGAATTGTGCATTTTTATGTTCTTTCTGTTTGAGAAAAATGCTTCCTCTGATGTTCTTGAGCAACACTTTTCAACTGGAGAAATCCACAGATTCTTAGTTTGATGAACTTGCCATTGCAGTGTAGACCTATGAAAGACTGGTGGGGACACAGAAGAACCAAGGACTTTGTGGCATATTTTTGCCATCTGTCTGCTTGTAAATTGGATACCCTTTTTAGTAACTGTCTGATCCATAGAGGTCCTTTTAAGTCTGCAAAATAGTTATTTCATAGGTGAATTTTCTTCCTTGTGTAATGCTTGGTGGGCAGTCCAGCTGGGCTTGTAAAAATCCTTCCCCAATGAGAAATAAGATATTTCTTGTACAAGAAATAAGAGTGAGCAAAAGTGTATCTGTTACCTATATATCTGGAACAAAGAACAACTGAAGTGAAAAATGCAATTGCTGATCCTGTACTCTATGCAAACACAGGAATAGTCTTTATCTAACAGAAATAAGGCTGAAGTACTCCTCCTCACTCTGTGTGAATGACATCAGAGAATAATGTCTCACCTGCTGCCCCCTGCTTTGCCAGGCTAGTGGCAAATCCATGGCTTCCTTAATGTGCACAGTTGGAGCTGCTATACTTTGTGACCAGTACTTAAGGGAACAACCTGGTCATTGTTTTTCTGCCACTAGATTAGGCAAGCAGTCCAACTATGATACACTGTTTATTGTTGGGGTTTTTTTAACGTTCATAGGCGATGAAACAGCTCCAATAGGAGTGCTCTGGACACCACAGTCTATATGAACTGATGGTGATGGCAAAAACATGGGATGTACTTTGATTTGTCAATCAGAGTAAGGTTCAGCATGATTGTGAATCTTGATGCCCTATCTCATGGATGAATGATCTTGTCCTCAGGGCAAAATTATTCTCTCTTACCTGTCTCATGAGTTTTAGCCCAAGCTGTAATCCTTGTGGTAACAAATGTAACATATTCCTGAGAATGGATTTTAGTTTCTGACCCAAAAAAACCCCAAACCATCACCTCTGACCAGATCACGTACAACAAAACCCCAGGAAAACAGATGAGAGAAAAGCGGCATTATCTGATTTACGAAGTTGAAATAATGGAAGTGGTTATCACTCCAGAATGATACTGGTTTGGTCTGCCCTCTCTTCTCTTTTACTATTCAGGAATGTGTGAGCAAAAGCAGTGACCAAAAATAATCTTCTCAGGGTATAGGGAGGGATGCAACTTGGATGGGAAGAGAGCAGAAAGATAAATTAATCTCCAGTAAGGTTTTACTGAAGTCTGTTTTTTCCTCCATCTCATTAAAATTCAGTTTAAAAAAAAATCACTTCCTCTATTAACCATTTATTACCTCTATGACCAGATTCTTGCTTTTTACTAAGGTTCCTCCATACATTTTTGACCACAAACTAGAAACAAATTTCAGTGCTCCTTGGCACAGTCAGAGTGGCAGAAAGTATCTGAAGTATCTGTAGAGTAAATGAGAATGTCGAGGGACTTTCATTTTTAAAACCCCACAGTCACCCGTCTCTTTATCTGCCTCTTGCCTCTTCATCTAGTTTTCTTCAGAAGCTCCACTTAGCAGCAGTGGCACCTACAGGACAGAAAGCAGTGGAGGCTGCTACATCTCAGGCAATCATTTTGCATGATCAGAGAGATGCTCTACTGCATGCTGACAGTACACTTGGCATTAATTCCTAGTCAATGCACAAAATTAAAATGCATTTTGTAATTTTGATGCAATATCTGGCACACCAATAACTTGCTTCTGCCTCAACTCCAAGCTTAAGATATGCATAGCGTTTGCTGGAAGGAAAGGCTCTGTTTGTAGGCAAAGCTGAAAATTTACCACAAGACACAAGCATCATCCAACTGTCAAAACCATTTTTTTTCTGCCTGGCAAAGAAGATCTTTTTTTGCCCATTTTTTACCTTTCAAACTTAACTATGAATTATGGTGGGTTTTTTTTTTTTAAAAAAAAAGGTCACTGTGAGATAACCTCATGAGATGTATATTTCGTCTGGCATGATCTTTTTCCAGTACTCAGTTTTTTTATTTTCTCAATAAAGTAGCACTTTCCCCACTGATTACACCACTACTGAAGCATGAATGTTAGGACTTGTAACATTAGACTATTTTTATTGCTCTCTGTGAGTTTGCAGTGGGGACTTCAAGGTCATTTGGTCACCAGGGTTAACTTTGCAGCAATGAAAAGCAATAAACACTTTCAGGGTAGGTGGGTATTTATTATGAACATTTAATTTCCCCAAAACTGCAATACTTGTTAGAAAGTATTGAAAAAATAAGTTCTTGTTTCCTTTGACATGTCCTTTCTTTAAGCATTCTTCTTAACTTACTGCCCCTGTGACCTCCTTAGTAGCAGATACAATTCATTTCTTATGCAGACTGACAAAAAAGATGCATAGTATATGGCACTGCATATCTTTACTTCATTATTTCCTCATAGCAAAGACTTGAAACTGTAATGTGTGAGAAAGAAAAGGTGCCAACATGACATTTACTACTGCTAATATGAATCTTATTAATTCTACAACAAGAAACATCATCTTAACTCTTTATCTTCTTGTGTGCATTTTTTGTTTGAACCAAATTGATAAATCAGAATATTTTGACAAATAGCATATACTTGCAGCCCTTGTTGAAGCAAACAATATCACAACCTAGTCATTTTCAGTAAGTTTATTATAAGGAAAGCAAGAGGCTGTCTCTTAACAATATTTACATTTGCCTACTAAGCTGAAATCTGTTTTATATAGTTCATTTACAATATATTTAGTCATAGTTACACTTTATTTTTAGGAGAGCACAGTGAAAGTCAGAAATAGTTTCAGTGTGCTTCACCATGCCTTGTTCTACAGTGTTGTGATTCACCATCTTCAGTGAAAAAGACTTTCTCATAAGGAGGTGTTACTGAAGCCTAATTTGTCTGTTTGTGCCTTTTCCAGTTACTCACAGTGCTTGCTTTCTGTTTGGAACTTGTGCATCCAAGAGCTGACCCCTTAATATCTCAGTGAATGCACCTTTTCTTAGTTTATGCAATCAAAATTATTATAATGTATTTTATTTAGCTTGATGACTTGTTTTGGTTATGTACTTTAAAAGAATGTCTTTGTCTTCCCAGTTATTGGGGGACAGTATGAGAAAAATTAACTGTCATATTTTCACATACCTCAATCTGATCTCTTACTACATGCAGGTTTGGTTGAAATGATAAGAACGTAGAAACTGAAAGATACCATAGAATGTACCAAAGTATATACTTATAGGGAAAATGCTTTTCATTGAAATGAAGGGTTAAAAAAGAGGACTGCATAGTAAGAAAATGGGGGGGGGAAGTATTTGATCTACATACATATAAAATTTCCCTTACATATAATGTGTATACTTAAACATTTATGAAAATTTAAAAGAAATAACCTAGAAAATTTAAACACCGTGATATTTCTGAATGCAGGGTGACAAACATCAGATTCTGATATTTGATGACCTTGTGAGCAAAATATTTTCCTTGGATTAATTTCTTTTTCTTCCTTCATTGTATCAAATTTAAAATGTCCATGGAACGATTACTGTGGAGGAAAATAGCTGGCTGTTAACCCAACTGCCTGGCCATAAAATACGGAAATGGGAAAAAAAAAGAAAGTAGCAGAAAAAGAATTTATGAACCAGTACTGGAGGAGGGTAAACAGAATTTTGCCTAAGTCCAGGTTATTGGTAAGCAAGTGAGATTAGGACTGGGTTTTGCTTTGTAATACCAAAGCAATACAAATAACTGAATGCAAGCAAATGACACATAGGTCAGGATTTTAAATGCGAACACATGCTCCAGAGGAAACCATACAGGAATAAAAGTTGTTCCTGTTTTGTTAGTTTAGATTCTGAAAGAAGCTTTTGTGTGTAAAGATGTAACACGATCCCATGCCTGGAGCCATGCCCCATGGTACACAGACTGCTGTGTTTGTCCCAGAGTACCAAAGGTAGAGAAACTTGCAGCCTGTGTACCTCCAGGCTGGCACTGGCTTTTGTGAAATGTGGTTTACTTTTACCAGAACAATACCAAAAGGGACCTTTCTTACCATTCCAGGGGGATATTTAGCAGGGAGAGTCTGAGCCCTGTGGAAGGTAAATCTTGATGATCTTTTTTAAAAAAATAAATAAATAAATAAAATTAAAGAGCAGTTCTGTTTCAGTATTATAAACTCTCCTCTTTGAATACCTTCCAGAAATCTGCTGGTTTAATTTCTTAGTCCCATCTGTTTCCCTCTCACTGGCTATATTTGTTAGTATTTCCTCAAGCAGCATGTTGTACTGCCCTTACTGTGCTGGAGGAAAAGGTCATAGATTGATCATTTTACAGGACAGGGAAACGTTTATTTTGGGCTGGAATAGAGTGCATTTCCTTGCTTCCTACCCAGAGTTATAGAAAAAAACTTCTCCAGGAAAAAAAAAAAAAGGGAAAGGGAAAGAAAAAAAAAAGCAGTCTGTTTTGGTATACCAGGGAATAAAAGAGGCAGCAATGTCAGGAGGGCCATTAGGCTGCTTATCTGTCTTTCTACTTTGGCACGTGAAAGCTCCCAGCTCAGCATGCCATGTGTCAAATCTATCATTTGATATGTCAGGAACCATTATTCCCTCTTTTGTCACCAGTTTTGACCAAAGGATGAAAAATTGCTGTCTTACACAGACAAAATTATTGCTGAAAAAAAGGGCAACTATGGCACATAGGAGCAGGCCAAGGTGAAACCTAGGGAAACTCTCCTTAGATTAGGTCTGGGTTAAGAGAATATTGATCTGTGTGCTAAAAACTGTTGATCTCTCTCTGAGCAGAGGATGACAAATGGTAGCAAACAAAAAAATTGAGTGTCTCCAAGGACATTTGAGCTGCTCTCTGTTTTCTGTGTTTGGTTTGTGGGTTCTGCTCTAGAGATTTACACTAAAATAAGCAAATATTAAACAGAAAGGAAAGAGCTGCAAAATGATACAGGGAGAAACTACAGGAAGACTACATTCAGTTAGAAATTAGACGAGGTATTAAAACTGATAAATGGCTTAACCACAAGAAAATGCACATGTTTACTGCAACTGTTTAGCATACTGTAATTTTTAGGTGTTTGGGGACTATTTCTTTTCTTTGCAATGTTCATGCGTATTTATTATAGCAAATGGATCATCAACTATACTTCAAATATCATATTATTGTTTTAAATTAATTTCTGGAACATTCATTTCAAGCATTTTTAGAAGCACAGATTTCATGATATTCCATAGAGGGTGTTCACAAAAAAAATTTCTTAAGTGCAGTAACAAGCAGAGGTTTCTTAGTAGCTTTGGCATCTCTTGATACCAGCAGCAACTTCACATATCCAAAAATGAGAAGAGTGAAACAGAGAATCCAGCTCCTGTGCTCAGATCAGAAAAGTAGCAATAATAGTTGACCCAGCAAGCACCAAGAAGTAAAAATACATATTTTAAGTAACAGAACAGAAGAGGCAGGTAGAGGTCTTCAGGGAGAAGAGATAGTTTTGTTGGAGGAGAAAATTATTGCCAAAATTTCATTTTACTTCAAGATTTATCTGTTGAGCTCTGAGTCTGAATAAAGACAAAAATGATGGTCATGAAAGGATCTTTTGGCTTCAGGGGAGCTGAGGCATGTAATAAACTGGTGCCATATATAACCACCACTGGAACGGGGATTTGTTTTCTCAACTTTGAGACCCACAGCAAGTGTGATTGTTGAAGTTTGTGTTGGCATGAACTTTGGGCCTCCTAAGGCCATATCATCCAAACAATATCAGTGATTGAGAGTCCCTTCAGTGCATGTTCCTCCCCTCATTTCTGCATGCAGCTGCCAAGAGTTATGCTTCTCCTGTAACCTTTCTGCACTGGATAGTGCAGGTTTGCCATTCATGCTCTTCCCCATTTTCTGCACCTTCCCACTGGAGGTCACTGTGGAAGAGAAGTCACGGACAACTAATTTGGGCTTCCCACCAGTACAGGTACCCAAGAGTAGGTAGGGGTAGATGCAGCTGACATGTATCGTTTTGAACCCCTCAGTGAAGAGTAATAGTCAAAGGACACATGTCCCCATTCCAGCAGAAATTGTCTGGTTGTAACAGAGCTGATGTGAATACTCAGCTGGAAAGTTTGCTCCACTGAAAATTTATTACTTACCAAAACTGAGATGGAAATACCCCATAGTTAGTTCCATTTTCATGTAACTGTAGCTCATTCTTTGCTCGACTCCTGTCAGCTTACCCACCTCCTTCCTGGGCACTCTGCCTCTGAGCTGAAGGTAAGCTGTAACAGTTTACCAGCTCCTAAATTCCCAGGTTCTTTCTCATTCCAGCATCTCACCTAATGAGCTGACACAGAGCGGAAACTCCTTCCATGGATGCAAACTCTTTGCAAGTTAGCACTGATATTCTAGATGAATGTTATGTAGTCTCCAGTGCCAAGCATGGTATCTTAGCACAGAAAAGTAATTCAGTTCCACAAATCTTTCATAACTAACATTGGGGTTAACTATTTTGAGGCTGAACAGACAACTTCTGGAACTCTTTGCAATTGCCCAGAAAATAGAGGCACATAAACACTAAAAATGGTAAATCATTGTGAGCTGATATACTTAGTCATGTCTTGCTTAAAGCTGGTAGAAATTCTTCGAATATCTCAAACATATTTTCAATGTAAAAATTATCTCACTTGAAACTCATAATTTGCCCACATAATTCCATTGTGACAGTTTCACTCCTCCTCTCTTATTTTTACAAGAGATTTAAAATATGGTGAAAAAAATATTTTGTTGTTTAAAACTAAAGCAAGCCAAAATGTCAGTTCAAATAAAATACATATATGTTTATTTCATTTCTGTTTTTCTAGATCAAAAACAACCAAAAAAAAAATCTAATCATTTGCTTTCCTTATGTGAAATAGATGCAAATCAAGTTTGTAGGGCTTTATTGGTTTGTTCATTTGTTTTCCCTACAAAGACTAAGTGACCAGACAGATGTACTTCCCCTTGTGTTTGTATTGTTTCAAGTAAAGTTAAATCCAGGCAAATGAGGTCAACAGAGAGCAACTCCAAGTACATTTCTATTGAAATATTTAGATTCACTAGAACACAGAAGCCATAGAATGTCCTTTGTTGGCAGTAACTCTAACAATCTCTGCAGAGTGTTAACATTTTACTTCCCTAGGAGGGAAAAGTACAAGCTCACTGTGCAAGGTAGTCGTATATTCTTGTGGACATGCACTTGTGATTGGTTCCGATTTTTGGAAAGTTCTCATTTCAGTCTAATACTTTCATAGAGGTGTAGAATATTTACCCTTCTAATTTACTATTACAAGGTTCACAGTGAGGCACAAGGGCTGAGCTGGTGAAACAGCTCATTACCCTCAAAGAGAAAACGCTGCCTCCTGCTCCATCCTTCTTTCATCTTTCATACCCATTCTGGCACTCTTCTGACCCCTTTGCCAGACAGCCTGGCTCACTGCATAGGCAAAATATCATCCTTGATTTTGGGTGGATTCATGCTCTGGTCAGTGATATGAACTGATTTACCAGGAGAGGAGAGGAGAGGAGAGGAGAGGGCAGAGATGGAGAAAAGCTGACTAGCTCAGATAATCTCATGGACATGAAGGTACTGTGTTACTCTTATGTTCTCATTGCTCTGACTCATTTACGCTATCATTGCCAAAGGGTCATTCCATGACCACAAAACGTGCTTGAGAATGCATTTGCTTACATAAGGATGAACATAATGCAGTTGTACACTTAAAATGAGAGATAAATTGGAGAGGAGAGAAAGGGAGGATTTTCCCTGCCCCTTTTCCTGATAGCCTGTAGAGTAGCATGATGCAGCTTATACTTACCCTCCCAGCTCTCCCAACCTAGACTGGCACCCACACCACAGCAGGAGAACAGGCAAAAGGAGCTAAAACCTTCTACTGTTTTTCATATTAGGGTAATCACCACAAAGGCTACCTTTGAGCACCTAAATTATAGTGTCTTATCCTTCTTTAATCATCCACAATTAGTGTCACAACTGTGAAATACACATAGGAGGATATGAGAAGAAAAGAAATATGCTTGTTGGCCAATGGTTTCTACGTATGGAATATTTTCTTTTCAGCTCTGGAATTGCTCATATTGGCTGAGGGGACAGAGTCCTACAGAACAGTCTCAGTGCTGAGTTCAAGGCACTCAGCACTGAGTTCAGTGCTGAGAAAGGCTTCTTTGAAGTACAGAAGGGCTTAATCCTTCCCATACACTCTTGCCACAGTTTTTCTGAAACCTTCAAAGGGGCAGAGAGAGATCAATGTTGTTACTTGCAAATCCTTACAAAGGTAAAAACATTGCTTATCGAAAAGGCGGAAGCAGTGTTCCTCAGGTTTGGTGCTTCTCCACCGTCTATGAGTTTCTCAGAAATGAATCATCCCTGTGTCTACAGGATGCACTGTGGTGTCACACGGAGACTTAATACTAGACAGTGAAGAAGCATAGACTGAACTTATATGTATGCTGAGAAAGTATAAATCCTTGTACATTCCTAAATGACCTCCAGGGAGTCCCTAGATAAGACCTCAACACACATGGAACAAATTGAATCTTGAAGTCAAATTTTCTATCAGAAGCTTCTAAAATGTAGCTTTCAAAATACATATATTTCTAGATGTTGAAAGAAGAAATGTAATTAGATAATTTCTACTGTGTTTTAACAAATTAAGAGAGATACTCCAGTGTAATTGCTATCTTTATGTGTGAACATACTAGATTCTTCCCTTTTTCTCCTTTTTCAGACATTGGTCACAGTTTAAAGACATTATCATGTCTTTCTTACTGACTGTAGTCTATGAGTGGCATGTTTTTGTTTGTGAGATAAGGTAGCTCTAGATCATATATTCGCAAATATTAAGATTTGGAAAACACTTACTAGACCATCATGTCAGTTTTCCTGATAGCACAGGATTGTTCTCTTCAGCTTCTTGGAGAGTATCCATCAATATGGTATCTGAGTGTCTTCTAGAAGTGCTTAACTGACAGCTGACATGTATGATTCATGATTTCTTCAGTTTTCTTCTGAAGGAAAATGGTGTGCATTAAAAAAGAAAGAATTATAAGGAAATATATTTCAGCTATATAAAGGTAATATAACCTTCTCTAGGCAAGTGGCATGTCAATAACCACACTCCAGCTGCAACGTTAGTTCTGATGCTCATGTTGTAGCTGCATCTTTAAGTCAGAATATTACACAACAGTTCAGTTATAGTTTTCCATAGCTTACAGTTCACAGCTTGAGCATTAAGTCATATGCTTCTAATGTATTATTCTATGTATTATTTTCATATTTGTGTTTACATGCTTCAGTCTACATTTTTAATGGTTTTTATTAAGCAGAAATAAGCATTTTCAGCAGAAGTACATACACTCTTCAGAAACTTAAATTTTCATTAATTTACGAGCTTGTATATGTAAAAGAATGCCTAAAAAGTATTCCCAGAATGTCACCCTGTCTCACTTAGCAACACAGACACAGTTGACACATAATCTTCAACAATGCTTCACTGTTCTTAGACATTCCCTCAAAATCCTTTTGTTATGTCATAATCTCCTTATTCTTAAGAGAATTTAGATGTCATAATTTCCATGACAGCAAAAAAAATGTTTTGAAACAATTATTAATGTGATAATTATTATTATTCATTATGAAGCTATTTATCTTTTATTCAAATATTAACCAGATTAAGAAAACTTACAACATAGAATGGACTCTTGGAGCTCATGGCCTCTAAATTCCACGGACGTGTTATCTGTACAGAAATATACATTACCTTTCCTCTCTAGGCAAAAAACATATTTTAAAAGTCCTACACTGCAGTAGATTACCTCATTTTTTTCATTTGTTCTCATATACTGTGGAGTTCTACTTGTGTGGAGAGGGTCAGAAAATGGCTGAGGTACCACTTTTATACTATACAAATGATTTCTCCTTTTCTTGGTCTTCCTCAGCTCTTATGTGTAAGTATATGAATGTGTCCATACTCTGTACTTCTTTAATCTTACAACACTGGTGTGTGTTTATTGCATATGGAATGTAACTTCATACAGAATACAGCCAAATTATTTTCAGCAGTGATGTATAAAATATTTATCTAAAAAAATTTCTAAGGAAGGTGAGGAATTCATTAGTATAAAAAAGTGTGGGAATAAATTGTTAAAATATTTGCATCTGGACATTTGTAAAATGCAAAAAGTAATCGTAACATGGCTTTACAAACCAGTTGGTCTAATTTGCAACAGTCACACTGTGCATTTTTGTGCAACACTTCAGAGAGCAGTTAAGTTATTCCTACGTCTTAGCTGCATTTCTGTACCCAAATACACTGGGATATCTTTTATGTTCAAGTTGACCACTGAATTTCCTGGGCCTGTGAGATTTGTCTTGGGGAATACTACAAAAGCCCTAGCATACTTTTTTTAGGTGAAATTACTGATTTATCTTTTCTTTAAAATGGTCTTTTGGGCTGTTTTCATTGCAGCTGCTGTTAACCTTATAAAGACTTGTTATCTGGTCCAATCTTGGTATCTAAGCTTATTTTCCAGTCTGTGGAAAGAGAGAAGCAGAGGATGGGTTGTTCCACCTATTTTAGAAACACCTATTTTAGGATGAAATGACCCAGATATTACTGTCTCTCTTCACTGATCTCAGAGGGACCCATGGGACTTGGGCAAAACTCCTAGCTCTTCAGGAGGTTAAATTAGGTGAGATTACTGTTGCTTCAGTATTACAGTTTGTGTTGAACCAAGCTCTGCTCTCAATTCCATACATAAGGGTATATAGAGAAGCATTGCATTGCCTCTACTCCAACAAAACATGAGGTAGACCTGTTCCGCATGCCGTGTGAAGGCAGCAACCCCACACAGTTGACTCTGCCTCTCACAGTGACTGATCAGTTGGTCATTGCACTACTAATACAACCATGTGATATAGGCACCCCTCCTCCCAGCTCATACATGGTCCAAGGTATGTGGATTCTTCTACGCATTCTGGACCTCTTATCTCTAAATGCAGAGGCGCATAAGACTGTATTAGAGCAAGGTCTTTTGACAGAAGCTTCCTCCATGTTGAAGGCTTATAACTGTCATCAGGTAGAGCTGTACTGAGTACATTGAACTGAGGGCTTATTCTCCCTCTCTACTCTGCTCTAGAGAGACTGAATCTGAAGTATTGTGTGCAGTTCCGAGCTCCCCAGTTCAAGGAACACAGGAAACTACTGAAGAGAGTCCATCAGAGGGCCATGAAAATGATTAGGGAACTGCAGTATATCTCTTATAAGGAAAGGCTGAGAGACTTAGGTTTATTTTGCCTTGAGAAGAGAAGATTGAGAGGGGATTTATCCAATGTTTGCCCAGGGCAGGTGTCAAAGGACCAGAATTTTCTCAGTGTTGCCCAGCAACAGGACAATGGACAATGGGAACAGGAAGTTCCATCTGAATGTGAAGAAAACCTTCTCTGCTCTGAGGGTGACAGAGCACTGGAACAGGCTTTCTAGAGAGGCTGTGGAATTTCTTTCTCTGAATATATTAAAAACTTGCTTGGATACATTCCCATGCAGCCTACTGTAAGTGAACGTGTTTTACTAGGAGGATTGGACTGGATGATCTCCAGAGGCCCCTTCCAATCCCTACCACTCTGTGACTCTGTGATTCTGAGATTCTGCTTTTCTTGAAAGACTTTCACTGACTTACCCAGTATGGGTCTTTCTGTCAGCACTAGAGTTTCCTGTCTCACAAGAATCTTGCAGCACAGGGAGTCCTGCACACATGTTTCTACCAGTCTAGGCAAGCTTGTTAAGAATGAATTTCTTCTGCTTTCATAGAAGACTTTGGACTGCTATGTTTTCTTTTCAAACATACTTGTGTTCTCACTGTGCAAGTCTTGATACTTTCACTGGCTTTGCTATTCTTTGCTAATTCTTGGTTTCAGGTTCATTTTACCTGATTTAGGTGCCAGAATTAAGCAGTTTAAGCTGGCTAATTTAGCTAGGAATAAATTGCTATCTAAGATAGCTATTTTAGGATGGGATTAATCGCCTTCTGGAAGCACTTATCTGTATCCATTAATTATAGAGGCAGGCTAGATGACTAGCTTAAAACAAACATTTAACATTGATGGTTAAAGGTAAGTGAAATGAGTCCAACTCTTATGCAGGAATAAATTAATGTAGACGATGGAAAAACAGAGCCCCTCCACTTAGGGCAGAGTATTTTCCCTCTCACGTTCTGTGACTGGCCAGGAAACACAGCCTGTTACAGAGGGTTATCCTAGCAAAAGTCACTGCCATACAGTACGTTATTGTTGCTATAGGTATAATTCTAATCTTTTCTAAAAATCCCAAGAAATTATCCATTGAAGAAATTATCCATTGAAGAAAGATTCATTAATCTGTAAACTATTTTCAGTTCTTTAGTATTCTCCTTGGGATTTCTGAAATGGAACTTAAGGAAAGCTAAAAAATTACTTTTTTATTCTTCTGACACTGTTTCACAATTTCCCCAGGAACCAGCCCGTGTTCCTTCTTTGAGCTTCCGACTGAACAGCATCATGACTCTTTTCATGAAATTAGAAAGGTTATTCATCTCTTTCTATCAGTTACTCCATCAGCAGGTTGGGTAAAATAATGTCATAAATCATACAGGATGTTTGTGATAATTCCTTGGCTAATGCTTCCCAAGTGTTTTACAGTTGAAAAGGAAATTTGGACTGTAAAGTATAGTAATAAATTATAGTCTTTCTGATTTCCTGTTTGTTAGGCATGCTAGACAGTGACTCTCAATGTTTTCTGAGGTTTCAAAAAGATCATGGTTCATAAGGTGTATACTTTTACTGATTAAGTTACTCTGTGGGACATGTTGCTCCTAGCAATATCTCACAAGACAAAAACAGATAATGTTATGTTTATTTGAATAAAGTTAGAACAATACCAGCTAAAATCTATGCACTTTTTGTTGGAAGAGAGAAAAATTCACTGTTTAATGACAGATTTGGGGAGAGAAGTTTTGAAACACTGAAGACTGTATGTGTGTAGACAGAAATTTATCCTTTTGTCTGTTACTTTTTCTGTCCAGGAGCACAACTATTGTAATACTCTGCCATCACTTAGAAAGGAAAATCCTCATAAGTAACTATCCAGAAGGCCTCTCCTAGGGCAAGAAGTATTAGCATAACAGTCTGTGTCATTTGAGAGTTTTCTTCATCTATTTATTTATGCTGTTTTAAGTTTGATGTCTTAACTCTGCTTAGTTTTCTTTTTCGTGGTTGTACCATGGGACCATATTTAGAAAAGACTTTTGGCTGGCGTTTTTCAGGATCCATTTAAGATTTGGTGTGATTTATGAAAAGTGGGGTAGCATTCAGATGTTTTATGCAAAATATTAGAGGGCTGATTTTAAGAAGGAAGAATCTCACAACCCAATATAATTTCAATAAGCTAAGTTCTTAAAAGAGCTAAGGGGAACTACTATAATATAAAACAATCTGGATATCTGATTATACCCTAGAACTGAAACATAAGACATCATTTACCAGCAATCTTTTTTTTTCTCTATTTTCAGTTAACCACTATAAATTATAATACTGAGTATGAAAAGTAAACCTAGTTAGCAAACTTCTTCAGGAGCTTGCATGGAACTGAGGGCAGAGAAAAATGATAAAGTGTGGGCTGAGTTTTTTGTTCTGGAATGATTTTGTTTTCTAGGTTAGCAGAACAAAATTGATACAAGGGAAATAGTAGCCTAGATTGAAAATGGAGCTTGAGATCTCAGCGATCCCTGATCATGTAAGAGAGGTAGTCACATATCATGTGTGATGCAATCGTATATGCATAATATTAGGTATGGCAATCATGAAGAAATACCAAGCCTTTTTCTTCCTGAAGGCCAAATAGAAGTTTCACATACCTTTATGGGTAAAGTTGCCTTTGACATCATCCAAAAATCATTAAGAAAAACCTAATATTTATCACATTTACATACTCCCTAGGTCCTCTGTGATCTTACCACAATAGCAGTAGAGCTGTGGGCTGAGGCCAGGGCAAGACACATACTGTTTCTTGCTCTGAAAGAAATCTATATACCCAAGGTGCTTTTGGGGGGTTGGCGAGTGATGTGTGGACACAGCTGATCCCCTGGGTTTATTAAATCATGAGCCCAGTAATTTTTTCCTTAAAGAAGTAAACTCAGTGACCCTGAATATATACTAGAACCAAGGGCAGAAGAAACTTCTACTGAAGAGGCTGCATGTGTTCAGCTCTTTCTACTAGATGGTCTAACAGGCTGTGGTGGGTGTTTGAGCAGGTGTTATAAAAAGACCAAACTAAACCACTAAGTTTTACCAGTGGCATGTGTTCAGTCTTCTTTCTGAGCGGCAGCAGGGTCTGTCCTTTGACCTTCAGAACAGGACCCAGCTCCAGAAAAAGCAAAACTCCTTGTAAATAATCTCTATCATTTTGCCAGCTGCTCTGAGCAGTTAATCTGTCTCTTAAAACTGAAAAATTACAATTGCACCTGATGTTCCATTCTTTCAGGTCAGCTCTCACTCAGGATCTCAATGTGTTTTTCCTGGCTTAGACTGGCTTCAGTGTTCACTTGTTCATTGCAGAAGCTCATTTCATTTAAACTGCTATGAAGTGCCCATTCCAGCAACTGACTTCCCTGCACAATTCCCATTCAAAACAATAGGAAGTTCACAAATGAATTAAAGGCATGCAGATTTCTGGTTTTAGCAGATTAGAAGCCATTAATTGCTACAAATAAGGGCTAGTCCTCATTTCTTCCTAAAATTATGATACGGGGACATTTTGGGGAAGCACTCTGTGTATGTGAGTGCATGTGTGTGTACTTTTGAAGAAGTGACTGCTGTGAGAGCCATCAAACAGCGCTGTGAACCTGCACACAACTTTTCATTAAGGGGATTTCCCACACTGCAAAGTTTAGAAATTAAATACAAATTAAGATCATTAAAGGATAATTGTTTCAAGGTTTCCTAAATGTCTAGTACTAGCAGAACTTGTAAGGACATTTTACTACCCTTCATATTAAGGACATGTACACAGTATAGGTGAATAATTGCTTCTACATCCATTTATCTGGTGAAATTCAGCTTTTTACTAATTAAAATATTCTTTGTCTTCCTGCCTAAAATACCATGTGAGGCTGCATAAAATCACTTGTTTAAAATATGAAATTGAATCTAGTCCTGGCAAGGTCACAATCTGAAAGGTGGTCACTGACCATTAATAAAATCTTCTCATTCTCACGTATCTCACAACGATAGATGCCTTTCCCAGGAATAAAGCTGTAGCAAGCTGTAGGGATGCAGGTCTACTTTATTCTAGCCTAGTGTTTACTAGTTCTGCTTCTTGATGCTTCCAAAAGAGGCATTTAATGCTCTGCTGGAGACAAAGCAAGCAGACACGCTTCAGCGTTTTACCCTACCTTCAACTACAACAGGATTCACTAGTAAAGTCTACAAAATGCTTAATGGCATGTCCTGGGCCCATGGCTTCAGATCTATCCAAAACTTATGATGGTGCCTGGCTGAACCGAATGCATCCACACATTTATTTCAGAGGCAACAGGTGCAGAATCATTGACTGTATGGACACAGGACTACACTTTCTCTGGGATACTGTCTGCAAAATGGAATGCTGAAAAAAAAAGGATGAATGAAGCTATCCTGTCAGAAGCACAGAGCACATGCTTCCTAGGGAATTACTGAGGCCAGCTGGTGTGGATGAGTGAAATAGAATTTCCACTTTGCTTCTTGCTTTGTACCAAAGACACTCACAATCTTCAACAAAATCAGTTCAAAAGTTCAGAAAAAAAACAAAAAGGGAAAAAAAAACGCTTAGTCTTCTTTTTAGTGCTCTTTTTTTCTTTTATACGTTTGAAACTTTCTTCCCTAATCTACAGAGATATGTTAAGCTCTCTGAAATTATACAGATACAGATAGCCATCTCTAGGTCCTACAATACGTGAACGTCACAGAGGAACCTTATTTAAAGTGCTTGCAGATGAAAGCGTTATTTTAACTACAACCATGTATTTTTCTTTATCATCTTTTTACTCAGATGGTATTGACTGAACAGGACAGGTTCTTTGTTAAGAAAGAGTAAAATACACAGCATCTTTATCCTGTAAATTTTATACACATTTAATTACCAATGCATTAATCCATTCAGATATACAACCTTTCTTCCTAATATTTTCTATTTAAAATCTTTGAAGCTAGCTATAGTCCAGTATTTTTTTCTTTTCTTAATCTTCTGATCAGTCCTTGTGTACAAGGGAAGAGGGTTTTCTTGCAAGGCTTATTTGAACTTATTTTCCATGTATGATATACATTATTCAAGTAATGTAAAATACTACCTGAACTGAACCAACATTCTTGAGATGGAAGCGATTAAATGCAGCTGCTTACAGTGTGTTCTGTGTAAAAATAAGAAAGCAGACAATAGACCCCAACACTAAGCAAAGCATGCTGACCTACATTTTAAAACACTAAAGTCAGAACCATACCTCTAAAGCACACTCAAGCTTAAGCAAAGAAGGTCTGGAGCATTCCTATAGGTTATATTAGTTATAGGTTATATTAGTTTCTAGGAGCATTATATGTATCCATAGGTGGTCCAATAAATATAAACACTTCCATAGACTTTGTGAAGAACTGAATATGACTTACTATTTGTTTGACATTGATAGGCTTATTACAATGGAATGTCCATACAGTGTCACGCATTTACTTACATATACATGATAGAGGTCATCTTAGCTCCGTATTTGTTGGACACATTGAATATCTTTCCAGATCTCTTCCCATACACAAACATCAAAGCACATAAGGCAGTTTACAAGGTTACTGTGGGGAATTAATTTGTTTGCACAAGAGTGTCATCCAAGACAGACTTTCTTATGTAGACAGCATGACTAGAAACTGTTCCTTCTCAGGACTTGAGACATAACTATTTTCCACTCCAACACACCAGGTAGTTGATTCACCTCAAGGCCTGAGTCATGAAAGCTGATTCAATAACCACAGAAGGCCTGAGATTAGGTGCCATGTATCTTTGTTTGGGCAAAGGAAGAGACATTGTGCATGCCGATGTGAAGCCAGTGAACTTTTGCATGTGAACATTTAATGTATTGATTAAGTCGATTTGAGTGCACCAAGACTCCACATAGCTTTGCTGTCAGTAGGAACAATGCCGTGGAAGAGTGAGATACCCTGTTTATTGTTCATAGAAGACACTTATTAATGTGATGCAAAGACCAGTGCCAAAACTTTTAAGAACGTGGTGTGTGGGTTGTTCCATTTGCCCACATCCTTGAGGACCAGCCCTGACTTTGGTGATCTCCTAAAGTATTCAATACACTTTCCAAGAAGTGTTCAGTCTCATAGAAGATCAGATACAGGCTTTAGTGGTGCTGTCTTAAAAATGTTATATTCTCCTTTACAGGGAAGAGCCCACTGGCTTGAGCAGTAGGATAGGCAGAACTATGGGAGTAAGCCCTGAGGATGGGCTGTTCTTTATGCTATCAGACTCTACTTTTCAGTAAGGATCAAAAAAAAGAAGAAAAAGGATTGTAGACAATTTCTAAAATCAGAAGTCTACTGGAAAAAAAAAGAAGGAAAGTGGTTTTAAGCCAAGTCAAGTTGGGGGACACGTGCAGAGATTGTTGCCAGAGTGGAACCAAACTGCAGGTGTGGTGGGACAATGCAGGACTTCAGCATCCATTACTGCAGCAAGATAAAGACTGAAAATAAAATGGTCAACAATAAAGAAAAGTTATATTACTAGGGGGAGAAACAGTATAAGGAAAATGTGATAAATACTGTTAAGCCAATCTTTTTTTTTTTTGGTGCAGATAGAAGTTGCCACTATGTGCATTTGGCAACAGATGAGCCAGATTCATCAAGCAGCTGCCAAATATCACTCAAACTGGAGCTACAAGAAGTACTGAGAGATTAGCTTCAGGCATTGCTGCACATATGAGCTAGGTTGTATATGAAAACCCAGAGGGGCAATTATTTGCCTTTCTTTCACAGCATTTTCCCTTTTTTGAAACCCACATTACTTTGTTTTCAACTGAAGAAAAGAAGAGGCATCTTCCATGAGGCATGCTTTTTGCTCTGTGTGCTGTCACATTCCCATGTGTGAAGACATATTATCTATTTAGTAGTCCCAACTGTAACACCTGCTGCCACCCAGACAGTATCAAGGGGACTAACAACACTAAATTGCTTTCTCTTCATTGCTGTGATTGATAAGTATATTCATATGTCTAATTATTGAGTTATAAACACAAAGAATTTCTGTGAAGAAAGATACCTTGTTCCATGTGAATATTAGTAATTTAACTATGCTGACAGTAAGAGTACTTAATATTAAGGCCCTGAGACACTGAAAAATAAATACATATCTTCATTTATCTCCTGTAAACATTTTTTTAAGTTTTAGCAACAAATAGATGTTTGGTACCAGTGTTTATTGTGTGCAAGGTTTATTTCCTGTTTCAGTTTTTAAAAAGAGTAATAAGAAAACACTTGAAAGGACCAGAAGCCTGGTCTAACAGGTAAATGTGTCACAGGTGGAACACCACAACTCCAGCAAAACTCAGCAATACCAAGGCAAAAGCAGTAGGATGCACCAAGGTACCTAAACTCAACTGATATTCCAACAAATGAGACAAGTACATGCTTAAGCTAAGACTGAATTTAACAGTAACAGCCCTATCCACTAAGCAGTGAAAAGGCATGGCTGCAAAGCGTCTTTGTGAATTTATGATTTTGGGACTGAGAACCACTGTATTGCTGAGTTAAAGGTACTCTGAGACACTATAACATCAGGAGCCCAGACAGTCTTACATCCTATCTGTCAGTGCTGAGTTTTGTACATCTAGAAACATATGTGTTCATTCCAGAATTGCTTGGACTGTTATAATCTCCCAGTGAAACATCCAGATGTCAAATAAAGACTGTCAAATCATAGGCATGCAATGGGATCTCAGTCAGGTGATGGCCCCTGTTACCAAGTCATAAGGCTTCAGTGAGAGACTGTGAAGTCAATAGCAAGGGTAAATTAGCAGTCTCAGATCTTATTCTAGTTAAAAGTGCCCAGTTCGAGCCTGATTAAATATGCCATGTCACTACAGCCATTGTGATGACATAGAATGTTAATCAGGGTAAAAAAAATCTGTAAAAGTCCAATCCTTTTTCTATTAATATTTCTGTTTTCTGATTTTTATATACTGATTATTGCGGCATTTAACATGTAAAAAACCCACTGCTACTGTATCCTTAATTTTTTAAATAGTGTATACAATAACAATGACATTACTAAAGGTAATATTTATTACATTGTAGGTGATGGCAGTCATATTCAGTCTTACATCATCAGCATTATATCCCATAGATTCAAACCTCCTGATTGCCTTGGGGACATCTTTTTACTTTCATCCTTAAAATTGTGTGCTGCATTTCTACAGTGTTTATACTTGAGATTTCTCAGGCTTTTTAAGTGCAGCTTTCCCTGTACTTTGTATTCTTCTATATTCCACCTCTTCTTTCTAGCACAGTAGCCATCAGATCAGAGGATAATGTTTTATCCTGAACATGATGTTAGTTCAGAAGAAGTTCATTAATGGGAGATACTGGGGAGAGTTACAGGCAACTAAGCAAAGTTTTCAACAAATGATTATATATCAACATCCAGAGATTGCGCAGGAAAGTTTGAAATTCATTTTAATTTTGTTTGACTTCTTTTAATGTCACCCCAGATGAGATCCATGTGATCCACACATCCTCCTTTCTTCCATTCTTCTTATTCATCATGATGACAATAACAATTTCTCTTTCATACTGGTTTAGAGGAAAATAATCTTGATTTACATTTGTGTGGGTGAAGGGAAAGACAAATAAAAGATGAGTTTTACACTGGGGCATGAGTTCTAAGGTAGGTCTGCAGTTCCTGCTTCTTTTTAGGACAGGAAACCTGAAGTTTTGATGTGGCTTCTGTGAAGACTGTGCATCCTCTGCTCCATATTTCCTCCTCTCCAGCAGAGGTTTCAGAGCAATAAGAGATAGCTGTGTAGAGGGAGGTGATCTCATAAGCAAAGAGGCAGAAATCTCATATCACACTGAGAGGTTTAACTATCAAGATGGAGACCTTGAAGTGGATAAATGTGGCAATTTGCTTTGCTAAGCAGACATTCTATCATATTTTCCCCCATGTGGAGCTTTTTCAGGCCATACAGCTTAATTTCTAGGTCTGAGTTGCAGTAATGCAGCCTGGAGGTCACTAATGTAAGGATAACTGTGGGGTATGATTATTGTGCAGATTGTCATATAGCTATGACTCCAAGGAAGAGGAGGGTGCAACATGGCTATTTGGACACACAGTAGCATCAAGGAATCAAAAGGGATCTGAAAGCTACATATGGATTTCCTCAGACTTACAAGTATCAGCTTGAAGGAACAGTTCATTCAGAAATAAATAATTGTTGTAAAATGTTTTATTTGCTATTACTACAAGGAGTACCTACAGCTATTACCATAGACCATTTGTACATTTTTAAGAATTTTGCATGTATTTTTGCTTTTCTCCTCTAAAAGTTACATGTTCTTATCTCAATTTTGTATGCCTTTACTACAAACCACTGTGAGGAAGAAAATACTCTCTCTGTATATTTTCTGGTTGGAAAATGTCATTCTTCAAACTATAAACATTACTGAGAGGTTTCAGTTAGTTAAAGTATTAAAGCTGTATTTTAAAGACCTTTATGGCTGTCACCATGATTGGACTCCACTCCAAAGCTGACAGCATGCTTTCATAATTTGCTTTCAAGAAGTTTAGCGTGGTAAGATTTGTAAAACCTAATCTTCTGAAGATTTACAAGAGGGGAACGCTAAATGTCTGAGGGAGACAGCAATCTTCCATGTGACCAAATATCCTATAGTTGTTTATTTTTGGGGGTGCAGAGAAGAGGGAAATTTATTACTTAATTGTAAGAATGCTGTGAGGATATGTATAACTTGAAGAGTCCCATTCAGTGCAGCCGGGAGTCTCCATCAGGGTATTCTGATTCATTACTCTGGGGCTTCATCAGCTGATGGAACTAATTTTTTTTTTCATCAGCTGATTAAGATTCAAGATAATGAGTTGGAACATGCCAAAATTAATTCCCTTCAGGACTAGAGACAGGATGTTAACTTCCATATACATGTACACAGAAGAAACCACAAAAAGCATAGCCCCCCAGGTTCATTCAGTTGGTGAAAAAAAGTAAGAGTTTTACATGCATCTAAAAAATAAAAAGCAGCCCTGAACTACAGAGCTGCAAAGGCTGTCATGTTTTTAGCAGACTAGGAGTGGACACAAGACAGGTAAAGGAGCAATAGCAAAATATAGAAGCAGGATTTATTGCATGTGGATCAACAAAGAACCTAAGGAAACCTAAATTCCAAGTATTTGGGGCATATTACTAAAACAACAACAATTTTTCAGAATGCTTTTGATCTTTTTTTCCCACCTTGAGGTAAATGTATGTACACCTAGAACTATAGAAGTTTTTTGCAACAACTTGTTTGACTTCCTCTGGATATTTACCACTCTGCTAAGCCTTGACAAAGTAATTCTTTCCATTCAGTTTGAAAACCTTAATGTACACAAATGCCACTATATATTTTCTTTTGGGAAATATTTGAAATATTTCCTTCTTATATTATTCTGTGTGTAACTTGAAGCTGGGTGGACATCTTTTTTTTTATTAGGTTCTGTGTTTAAAGCTGAACAGTGGGAGGAAAGGGAGATAGGAGAGGACAAACAAGACTTGCACTGAGGTTGTAGCCTGACCAACAGTTCAGTGCTCAGTTACAGTTAATGGGGTGAAAAGCTGTGATAAGGCATGTGATCTGAATAGTTAATGTACTATTGCTACCGCTAGTGAAATTCAGGGCTTCTTAAATGTGGTTTATTATTCCAGAAGTTGAAAAAGGAATAGTCTCACAATATAAGCTAAGCTTCTTTAACCTATCCACAGAAATGTCAGAATTATTTTATTAAGTGATTCATAATATCTGTAATACAAAATTTTGTATTTTTTTATATTGCATTTTATATAGTAACTGGCAAATTACAGTATAGCATAAACTGAAAGTTAATGATTTGTACTGCGTATCATGGCTATGTTCCCAGCATCTTCAAACCACAGAGACTGGAAGTATGTAGCAATTTTAAATGCAAACCTCTGTTACCAGAAAAGAGGCTGAACTCTTACATGTATGATTAAGGATCACTTCTCCCTGCAGTATGCAGCTGATCTTCATGTTTCTAAAATAATCTTCTTGCTGGAACACTTTGTTACAATTGGATACAAGGTTTTAGGAAAAGGCAAAGTGCTGCAGAGCTAAAAACATTTATTTTTTGCTTTTTGCCCCACAGATATATCTATTCTGTAACAATTCCTAAACTGTCAGCTTCTGCAGACATTATCAGTAGGTATATTAAAGAGCAGGAACTACTACTATTGTGCAATTTACAATGCGCAATTGAAGCAGAGCAATTGTCATCCAATCTATAAAGACCTACTCATAAACGTCTTCAAAGAAGATCTTAATTGCTACATGATTTACTACATAGAGAGTACCTTCTCTTTTCTGTTTGGAAGCATTTTGCTGCAGGAGAAACCTTTTCAGCCTGGCTTTTATAGACCAGTCTTTGCTTTGGTAGCATGCATTTACTAGCTGTATAATTGGTGGCACAGTTCTTCTATCATAAACATTGTTATCAGTTAATTAAACTTGAAATGGAGCTTTGTTCCACAACATGTTTTGTCAGATTGTTTTCCTTATTTATTTATCATCATAAAATTTTATTTTATGACTGGCAGCTTCTCAGCCCTTCAATAATAATATAAATCAAAACAAGATTTTAGTCTTCATGCAATTTCCTTTTGGTCTCAAAATATGAAACCAGATGTTTTTGGCATGCTAAAGATGCTTTTCATCTTTTTTTAGATTCTTTCAATGCAGTCAAAGTAAATGCATTTTTAAAACCAACTTATGAAAGTTAAATTTCCTTTGTTCGTCTGGGTGTAGTCTGGTTTGCATTGATGCAGCAGCAATGAGAGACCTTTCAGATAACACACAGAATGCCAGTGAAGAATTACACATGTGTATCAAACTTCAGACAGCAACAGGAATTGTATTAATAGCAGATCATTAGATTTATATTATAATTTAAAACATTACAAACTTTTTTTGTGTGTGTGTCTAAAGGCCTTAGCAAGCATCCAAAGGAAGACTGGACTCCAGACTGCAGCCTGTATACAGTAAGGGACTACCCTAACATATTTGTTCACATTATCTAGCAGCCTTTTTTAGAGTTGAAACATTTTTTTTTAGGATGCCTTAATGAATTGTCATCAGTATTTCCTTTAAGCAGTCAATCCTTTTTCAGCAGACATTAGATCTGTGCCTAAGGCTATTACTAAAGGACCTAAACATTGCCAGGTGGCCCCTCTTCAATAATAACAGCAGCCTTTAGGGGATTTACTGATACTGTAAAGAATAAGAAGTAATAAACAGGAACTGGAGAAAAGTGGGACAGTTGTTATGAACATTTGCATGCCAGTCCTCAGAATCCTCTGTCCTATGAAAAGAATTCTGGTTTCTAACCCCTAGAAGCAAACATGGCTTTGGCATGCTCGTGCACAGTGGTGTGTTTTGGAGGTGTTTTGTCTGCTTTGCACACTGGGATTGAAGACGGGCTTCTTTGAATCAGCCTGGACCTCTGAACTCAGTGGAAGAAGTAAGCACCTGCCATTAACCCTCCTTTGGATTCAGGAGTTACAAAAACAATAAGTTTTATAGAGAGACTAAACATTCACAGCCCCACAAAACTGTAAGTGAATCCAAGTACCACACAAATTACAGAAGAGTTGCATGTTTGCCTGGATGTGGCATCTGCTAAGTCTCTGAGCCTCGTTTATTTGGGAAAAATAAGTTGAAGAAGAGATATGTTACCAAAAAAGAAAAAAAAAAAGAAAAAAAAAAGAAACCTGTAAAACAAAACTAAAATAAATGTTATCACTTCAGCTGGTCACTTCATTTACTTGCTCAGATTTTCTGGTTTTATTTTTGGTTAACATACCTAAACATTTTGTATTATTATTTCTCATCATTTTTTAAATTAAACTAACACCTGTAAAATAATACATATTTTAAATTTATTGCACATGAAATTTACTGCAGAAATTTACTGTATAAATGTAGTGCTTTTACTATTCTGGTAACATATCTTGACTCCTTACTTCAGTGTTTTCCCTATTCATATTTTTGAATGGTAGAATATAATTAGGAGCTAGGTCTGAGTTTCCAAAGAGGGCATAAACAGAGAAGAAAAGTCTAACATGCAAATGTTGGAGTGGGGGGCAAAGTGAGGGAATTTAGGAATACAGAACTGTCTGGGAGGAATATTTTTATTTGACTTTGGCAGAAATGGGGATGGATCCGACTTTTAAGTTTTCTGTTCCTCAAGATGGGAGATGAATGGTCCCAGAGACCAAACCAAAAGCTCAGAAATGCAGTGGGTGGGAAATGAGTTAACTAACAGAAAAAAAATATGGAGAAGTTGAAGAGGAGGTAAATGTGGACAGACTGTCAGTTTTCTAAGAGCTTTGATTTTCAGTGCTTTTATACAAAGGATGACATTTAAGTAAAACAGAATTCAGTGACTGTCAATTCTCTTCTGCAGAACTATATAACCTTCCTCTTCTTCCCCGTAAGAGCCGTATAGTCACTAAATTGTTATTTACTTGGAAAAGTGTTTGTAAGAAAGATATTAGGAAGAGGCATAATTGTTTTAGGGAGTTTAAGTAAAATTCTGTATGAATGCAAGCTTGGATAATTCTACAATGTTAATACTGTACAGGCAGTAGGTTCTTACTGGCTTCTGGTTTTTCTTTGTAATGAAGAAATGTGTCCATAGAAATGTCTGGAAACAAGAAACACATGACTACCTAGCCTTCTATGAAGCTTCAGCTAGATTTCCATGGACCACAAGCCAGGATCAGTTCACCTACTACCCTTAATGCAGCTGGAAATAATTTCTTACTTAATTTTGTTTCTCTCAAAAAAGTAAGTGCATTAGATATCTATATCATTGGAAATGTCAAGTAATCAGCGTCACTGGCCACAAAACTTTAAATCTTATATCCATGTTCCTTCTCCTTACTTGTTTGTTGCCTTATACAAGTTACTCTGTTGAACAAAAGGAGCCACCAGAGTGCAGATAGATTGCAGATATAAGAGGTTCTTTCTCTCCCACATTAAAATAGGATACTTGGACTGTTAGGATAACTTCACAGTGCTCTTATAATGGCCTTTTTTCGGGCTCATCATGGTGTACAAAATAAGAAGCAAGAAGCGTTATTTACATCTCTCTGCACAGGGTTGCTTATGTCTTTCTGCATATATCACCAAGCTGTGTGCCTTTGTATGTAGGAGTGGTTACCTTCTGCTTCATTTTGCAAGGCAGTGTTCCCTAGTCCTTGCCTTGTCTCCTGAACTCACTACAATACCCTGTGCAACACTGTGCTTTCTCTAGGCCAGTGAATAACATCATCATTTTACCCTATATTTTAATATTCAGATATAATCAAGTACAGCCATGGTTTTGGTGCAAAGAAATGGTTTTTAGTGTAAAGAAATTCCTATAGGGGAGATGTGTAAGCGTTAGAGCCATCAAATGGCTGCAAAACCTCAGAAAGAGTTTGGTTAGTTTATAAAATGTTCCATTAAAATCTTGCTAAATACACACTGCTGAGATTTGACATTAACCACCTTCATTCATCATAATAAACACACAAATTTTCCACTTGGAGTATCAAATCTGATTTTTCATAAGAAACAACTATGTTTATCACAGTTTTCTGAATGCATTGCTCAGATATCATACTAGATTCATAATGTTTTGATATTGTCCAGAAGATGTATGTTTTCTTTCTCTAGTCATATTTTTTCCATTTTGCAAAAGTCAAATAAGACTTAACAAATACCTCCTTCCACGTGGTGGTAGGTCAGATACCTGTGTTATATAAATCTTCATGCTGAGAGTTTACGACATTTTAAACTTAGAGCTTCATTCAACTTGATGATTTTGGCAGCAGCCAATTATGACATTAAACAGTTCATGGAACTTAACCTAAGACCTAAAATTATATAATTTTTGTGATGACTGATTTGCACCTCTCCCAGTTCATTTAGAGCAATTCAGTTCAAAAGTCTTACCCTTCTTAATTACTCCCTTTTAATTTGAAGCTCCAATCTCTCTTTATTTCTCTACTGTATTTACTTGTTAAAAATTATCAATCAAAAAAATCCACCCCAAACCTCAGGCTTACAGGAGCTATATGATTGTCCATATACATGCTATTTGAGCACAAAGACTGAAAAATTTTCGCTGTTACAACAGATGCTAAAGACAAGGGGTTTTTTTTATTGCATTATATTATTTTAAAGTGTGATGAAAGAGTTATTGCATTTCTGCATGCTTAGTATGAGAACTATGGTATTTTAGTGGATAAAAAGTGGAGCTTGATGTTGCATACCTCAATAATAAAATTCTGAGCACTGATGATGCTTAGACCCCTCTTCATGATACAATATTCTTCCTGTTTTCCTTTGTCCTTCTGGTGACTTAGTGACTCTAAAAGGCAGTTCTGGACAAGCTCTCAAGCTGAAAAGAGCAGAGTGTGACAGGTCACTCAGAGTATAGCATCACCTCCAACAAAAGTAGAAGGGAGAGGAAGTTCTGAAGGAGAAAGTAAATAAATGAAGATAAAAATCCTGAAACCACAGATACAGTAAAACGGGAGGTAAAATATTTGTTTGAAAGTGGGAGATAAGGACGAGGGTTGGAAAGATCAAGCCACAGAAGAAATGGGAAGAGGGGAAGACATACTGTTCCATAAAACTTGGAGCAGCAGCACAAAATTAAGAGACAAAAAGAGGTATGCCCCAAATTAGGAGATGCAGCATCCAGAAAATAAATTTGTGTAACTGTGTTGATTTACCAAGCCCTCTCTTCTGAAGTTTAAATTCAGCTTCCCTTTTCTGAACACTGCCCATTCAGATACTGCCAAAACAGATTTCCAGTAATCAGGTTTTAAAACTAGCTTTACACTGAACAGCTTATATTACAATGTACAGCATTGTTACAAAATAAGCTGCATGGAAAAGAAGCCATGGCAGTAGCTTGTTAACAGTATAGAAGGAGTTGTAATATTTTGCATCCTGAAGTAACAACTTCATAGTACTTGCTTTTCACACATGCATCAATGGTATTTGAAACCTGGTTTGAATATCTGCAGCATACACTTTGGCAGATCTTGGGTAAAATATGGCATCTTGTTTAAAATAGCGCAGTGTCTTGAGTACCTGGGAGGCATATTGAGAAGACAGAAAACCCCTCTTGTTAAATATTTACCACTTGAGTCCTGAACATCTGCAATTAGCTAAGAATGGTGATGTCGGTGGACACTTCCCAAGGTTAGCTGCCTCAATATTTGTTCAGATCTAATCTGAAGTCCTTTTCTTGAGAAGAGGAACACATCCAAACTCAACAAATTGTCATTGACAAATGATCACAGTAGTCTAAGGATAAAAGAAGGGCAAGTATTCAGTAGAGAAAGAGAGCATGAACATGAACATTAACAGAATAAACCTGACCTATTTAGTGTATTTAACCCTCTGGTTTCTCGGACTTGGACTATTTGTTAGCATGTAGAACTCAGTATTTTTGAACAGTTGTCATAATTTAGACACCAAGAAGCTGCAATTTAACTATGGGCTAGGTTTTTGGTCGTTTGCGGGTTGGGGTTTTTTTCCCTCTGAAAGGGTGAGAAAGACTCTGGGCACATTAAGATGCGGCATTAGGACTGTGTACTTTCCAAATGGCATTCCATTCTGTGTTAAATGGCTCAGTTAGTGAGTCTTTTTCTATCTTGGTTACACCAGTTTTGCCAACTGTATGCTTTATTGTGGAAGGGACAACATGAAACTGCCCCAGCCTCATGGCCCCTCCTGCATTGCACAGAGAGCCAGGACGCATGAATACAAAGGGAAAAAAAGACTGCAGTTTTGGTCATCACCTGATAGTGAAAGGCTTAGTGTGGGTGCAAGAGGTGTGTAAGCAGAGGTTTTTGGATGAGCAGCAGAGGTGATCTTTGGAGGGGTCCCCTGGGCACAGCGCCTGCTTACCTAGAAAGAAGGGGCTACAAACCAAGCGTGGCTAAGGAGTGTCAAACAAATTAAACAAGAAGGAGCAACACAAGGGCAAAGTAACAACAATGCTAGTCCCTACAAAACAAACTTGGTAGTCTAACAAAGATATTCAGGTTTAGAGTCATTTCTAGCCTGAGCTCTTTATTCCAGTGGAAAGCTAGGTGAAGAAACCTAGTTCATTCAAATTAGCTGACATAACCACACTGTTTCCCATCTGAGCACAGCCTGTATGAATTATTCGTCAGCAGAAGAAAATTAGATCTCCGTTTTTGATGTCAGTTTGCTGGACAACCATATGTAGACAGACAATATAAATGAGAAATCTAGGTGGCGTAAGGGGCGTAGATTTGTATCAGATCTCATAGCTCTAGAGTTCAAGCTTGCTGAAGTTACCAAGTCTATTAAGGAACATAAAGAAAAAGGCTTTTTCTGCTTGGAAGCAAGCTCATGAAGGCTGTTGCCTGTTTCTTTAATTTGCCAAATCATTTATGGTGGTAAAAATGAAACAGTTACGGCATTCTGGCAATCATACAATATAGCCAATTGTTACCTTGTTAGAGCTTCAATGTCTACTCTTTTTTTTTTAATAGAGTTATTAAATAAAAATCAGGCATAGTTTTAAAATTTCAATGTATTTAATGTGTTAAGACAACTCCTGTTCAAATCTTCTTTCTAGAATGAAATTAATGAAAACAACTTCAACAGAAAAAAAAGAGGAAAAAAACATGAAAAACAAAAAAAAACCCTTTTCTCTCTTTATTGCTTGTTTGTGGAACACATCTTTTGCCAAACTCCTTAGAGAGTGCACTTAACATCAGTTATCAAAATACTTATATGTTATGCTATTAAATGCATATATGTGTATAAAACAAAAGATTCTTATAAATCACCAGTTTTTATCAAATTTTCAAACATTTGCTACATAATATTTCTCTATACCACCTGTGAAATGATTGAGTCTCAAAATGTCATGCAGTATTTTTTCTGATTTTTGTCACTCTGTATAACAGCTTATGATATAAACCTCCAAATTTTTAAATTTTAGATGTTAAATGGGATGATGATTTCATCACCAGACTGCCCACTGACTCTATTGACAGAGTACCAAGTCCATAGAACCGTGTATCAATGGGATGAAATGCCAAAAAGATGTATTTAATTGTCTTTATTTTCAGTGTTGACTGTTTACTTTCTTTCAATGAAGCTAGAGTAGTTAGCAGTCTATGTAAATATGCACTTATCCTTAATGTTTATATTTAATACACCTCAAAAACCAATCAGAATTTATAATATATTTAGTAGAAAATAGTGTTATTGGATAGTGGCATTGTAAATAATTATATTCAAGATTTATTTTCCCCAGCTATCAATTTTTAAGAAAAAAGAGGGGAAATCCAGATATTGTGCCAGTGACAAAACAATATGCAGTTATTTGAGGGAGGAGGGTCCCTCTATTAGAAAGAAAAATACTCTAATTAGAAGAAATATGTTAATTTCAATAGCGTATTCTTCATATCTCTGCCCCCAAAAATCTTTGCACACACCTACATTCTTTTTATGGACAGTACAAAGGAGGATAATAGATGCCTATAAAAGTAACTAGTGAAATTCTGCATTAGGATAATCTGTCACCCATTTCCATTTTTTCTGAAGAAAGCAAGCATAATCAAAAGCCTAAATGACAAAGAGTTGACAGTAAGATTCTGTAGTAAATGATTCCAGAGTCGCTGGCCTGCGGAGATGCTGAAGAAGTCCCCAGCAGACCTGATTAATTCCAGTTTCTCCAGCTGCCAGGGGAGCAGAGGCTAAGCAGTTTCACAGAGAGGAGCCTATTACCACTACTAGGCTGAAATAGATCTAATCAACTCACAGCCGCTCAAAAGAAAACTTTACAGGTTTAGCTCACTAAGGCAGTGCTTTAAAATGATGACTACAAAGGATCATGGGAGTCTGAAAGCATTTAGTCTTTATTGCAGCTCAAGGAAATTTTCTGCTGTGGTTAGGCCATGCTAATTTACTGAACATGACAATGCCTCCCAGATTGTATGACATCATTTCAATAATGGCTCTGGTCCTCTTAGTTAAATTTCTACTACTACTTTTTTAATTCTAAATACTTTATTTATTGAAATACCATCTGTCTTGGGATTAATTATGTTTATTGATTCAAATCTATGGGCTAGCCTGCTTTATCATTCAGTTTGAATGATCATGATGCATAATGCCATGGCACCAACAGAAAAATTATATTTACTTTTTTTATTTTTTTTTTTTTAATTTTCAGAGAATGAATGGTGGAAGTATTCTATATCTCTGCTGTAATTTTTATGGTAGTTGTGCATTGTTTCAAATATCTTACTTGGCTTCACAATTACCTGTATTTGAATGATTTTAAGAACAAAAATTCCAACAGATTGGATATTACTTATTATGATAGTCAGCAATTTTGCATTCAAAACAAGAAACTGTCAAAACTTCTTATTTCTTTTGTTCATCCACTCATTTATTGTTGTTTTTTAAGTTCTCCAGTCCCATGGGAGAATGTCAAAGCAAGGAAAACACACATGTAAATTGTTAGATTAAGAAAATAATTTCATCAACTCTTTCTCAGTATTCAATTGAAAACCCTTCCTTAACAGAAATATCTGCTTTTTTACAAAACAGTTAGCACTTGGAAACTCCAACCCTAAGTAGTTATGTGATACAGTTTGCAAGGCAGTTCATTAAGGATGGCTAATACATTATTACTTGACCAGTCTGGCCAGTGGTGTAAGGTAGAAACACCCAGCAGAATGACATTTGGAAAGACAAATTACTTGTGACCCTGACTAGAGGGAATGACAGCAAAGAAGCAGCAATGAATCAGGTTGTGGAGGCTGGGGTCCAGGACTGAGAGCTGAGAGGTTGCTGGAAGCTGCCACTGGCCTAAATGCAGCCAACCTCACTAATCGTGAGGTTACCAGCTGCTCTGTGAGTGGCTGCTTTTGTGAAGGAAGCTTGGCATTTGCAATTTGTGGCACAGTGGAAAAGTGCTGTGTTGGAAGCAACACCATTCACATGCATTTCAGCAAGGAGCTAAAAGGCAGTGGAGATTGAGCTCTCCCTGCCCCCGAGCACAATGGGTGAGATTTAAGATCTCATAACTGCAAAGCTCCCAGGAAAAAAAATGAAAAGCTGAAAATAGAATGAAACTTCTTGGTCTTACAGCACTTATTCCATACAAGAAACTTATCCTATGTATCTATCTTTCAGCCAGTGTGAAAATTGGACATTCATATATCTACTACTAGATCTTTTTTATTCCAAGCACAGAACTTTTGAGAGTTAA
>WAAB01010519.1:141772-166783 GCA_013389865.1 Piaya cayana | reverse complement strand
GGGGGGGGGGAACCAAAAGAAACAGATTGCACAGCCCACTGATCCACTGCACAATAGGTACATGAAAAGTCAACTAAAAGTAAAGGGAGAGACTTAAAGGGAGAGACGTAAAAGGAGAGACAAGGCTTTATTTCACATAGGTTCCTGTGTAACTTCTACAAGTGTTTTAGTAAATTACGAGAAATGTGCCACAGATTAAGGCACAGCACTTGTTAGCAGCAGCAGCCTAAATACTGTCTGGAAATGAAAAGTAACCCAAACTGCTTCCTGAACATTCACTTTTATTTCCACAATGTTTTTGGAAGTAGGTAGGGTAAAGTACATTATGCACTGCGCTTCAGACACTGAATTGCAGTGGGAACATAAGACAAAAACCCATTTTGTCGGAGTCCAGGCAACTTGAAATGGGAAATAGTGGAGTATTGGAAATACCAACTGGTAAGCAGTGTATCTGTAATTTGTAATTACCAGAACAACTTAATTAGGTAGAATTGAGAACTGCAAGGCTTTTAATGTCCTCAGTCAAGTCAGTTGACCTGAGTGGGTTGACTGTAAAAGCTGGAATGAACCAGAACCAACCACAGGAGAGACAAGGCAAGAAGAAACGTGAGCTCTGCATTTAGCAAGAATTTAAAGTATCTAGCAGTCTCCCTGATGAAGGTAAAGACAGTGAGATGACGTTATGAGATGAGGTTGTAATAGTGGGAAAAAGAGTTCTCTGTTCTCTTTGTTCTACTTCTATCAGGAAACAGCTATAAATTGGGAGTGTGGCTAACTATCTTTTTTGCAATGTATGAATCCTTACCTCTGGTTCATTCTTTTTTTCTTGTTTTGCTAATTTGATTTCCTGATGTATTTTATCCAGGTCTCATCCAAGTCTTCTCTTCCACTCTAAGAAACAATCCTGTTGATGCTACAGTGTTAGGAAGGCACTTTGATAATTCATAATTTTGCACATGTTAGTGGCTTCTCAAAAACACACATTGCAGATTTAGACTGCTGACAAATTTTCCTATTGCTTCTCTGCTCACTATAACTAAAAAAGGAACAACACCCCTCATGATGCTCCTCCTTGCAGAAACCAAGGGCAAGACCAGTGTGTTTTGGACCACAATACTCCAAAGATTTCCACCTGTTTCTAACAATCCACCTGTCATGCTCCTGCTCTCCTAGCTGTAAGGTCTGATGCAAACTTCATTAAAGTCAACAGAAGGTTTCCCATTCATCTTAATGGGCTTTGATCAGACCCCAGAGAGAACCATCACACAAAGGAGGTAGGGTAGATAGGATAGAATAGAAATTCCCATTACAAAGGACCTACAGTGATCGCCTAGTCCAAGTGCCTGACCAGATGAGGTCTGACCAAAAGTTAAAGGACAGTGTTAAGAGTATTGTTCAAATTCCTCTTAAACACTGACAGGCCTGTGGCATCAACATCTCCCTAGGAAGCCTGTTCCAGGGTTTGACTACACTCTCAGAAAATACTTGCTTCCTAATGTCCAGTCTAAACCTCCCCTTTTGCAGCTTTGAACCATTCCCACACATCCTATTACTGGACACCAAGAAGAAGAGATCAGCACCTCCCTCTCCACTTCTTCTCCTCAGTAACCTGTAGAGAGCAATGAGGTTGCCTCTCAGCCTCTTTTACTCTAAACCAAACAAATCCAAAGTCCCTAGCTATTCCTTATAATGCAATCCTTCCAGCCTTTTCACCAGCTTTGTTGCTTTCCTCTGGATGCATTGAAGGAATCATAGAATCATAGAATAAACAGGTTGGAAGAGACCCACTAGATCATCAAGTCCAACTATTCTTATCAAACACTGAACCATGCCCCTCAGCACCTCGTCCACTCATGCCTTAAACACCTCCAGAGAAGGTGACACAACCAGCTCCCTGGGCAGCCTGTTCCAGTGCCTAATGACCCTTTCTGTGAAAATTTTTTTCCTAATGTCCAGCCTAAACCTTGTCCTGTCCCCTGCCACTTGGGAGAAGAGGCCAGCTCCCTCCTCTCCACAAACTCATTTCAGGTAGTTGTAGAGATCAATGACATCTCCCCTCAGCCTCCTCTTCACATCCTTCTTAAACTGCAACCCTCAGAAATGCACACAGCAACAGGGTGGAGGAAATATGGTTGAGGGCATTTCATGTTGTCTCCTATTCTACAAAAGTATTTTAGCTGCAAGGAGAATAAAGATATTCAAAATCTTTCAATTTGCTGCAGTTTTAGCTGATAACAGGTCAAGGTTCTGTAAAGGCAGTGGGTCCCTGTGATTGGGACAATCAGAACATGATCTCATACAGTAACAGTCCCACCCTCAGCCTGCTTTGAGGTGGCCCTGATCTTGGAGGGCAAAACCCCAGGAGAAGGGATGCACAAAGTGCCCCAGTGTGGAAGTTCTCAGTGGGCTACACAACATTGTACCCATTCCTGGTACACACTGCAGAGCGACACCTTGTTTATTATGCACGTTATGATGTTGCTAATGTGTATTCAGTGTCTCCAATCAATGTCATACATAGCACAATAGCTAGTGAAGCAATAGAGCTGTCATTGAAGGAAGTGGTAATGGACCACAATGGGAATTTTAATGCACAACAGGATCCATTACTGGAATGGTAATGGCCAGGATGAAGGTGGAACAACAAATGTCGAATTTAGATAGACGTGTGTGTATATACATGCTTATATGTATATAACATTTATAAATACTTCTGTGTTCATAATACATTTATACACATATCTACACAGATATGGAATCTTAAAATACTGCCTGTATTTCTTCTTAAGGTACACATTAATTTACCTTGGTCAGTGAATTTTTGTGTTTGTTTTTTCTCCCCCATGACAATGTTATGATATCATCTGTGAACATGTATATGAGGTAATATAAGCTGTAAGGATTTTGTTGTGCTTTAAGGAGATTGAACTGGATCTATAAGAACAGGGGTGATGGTAAAGGAGGGCAATGTAGCATTTTTTAAATAAATAAAAAGTAAAATAAGGCTAAGAAAATATATTTTTTAAAACTGTTCTAAATGAAACGTGGATAGCCGATTTAAAGGTTCTGTTTTCTAATATATATAGTATATATTAACAAATGTCTTGCTTTTTTTTTTCTTTTAATGCCCCTTTTGGAAGCATCCTACTGAGTGTAATAAAATAATATAACTACCCAGCCATCTGTCAAGGTTCTCACACTGGCACCCATGACTGTAGAATCAGAATACTAATATTTAATAGAAAATTGCACTTTTCCCACTCAAAACCCTACAGAACATAAAGGTTTCTATCAACCTCACAAATCCTATTTGCTTTTATCCTTGTTCATTTCTTTTCCATACAGTAGATTTTTCTATACTGATTTCACACTATTAACTACATGCGCTAGATATGTTTTCAAGCTACTATTATGTACACATTCTTTTGATACTAACTGCCTTAAATACATTGGATGAGGTAACATTATAGAGACTTATTAACTTACATTTGATTTTGACACAACTCATTACCTAAGAACAGCACAATAAACAAAGATTTAAGTGCTTAAGACATCATTCATAAAATCCAGGTCCTGTGCCAGACATTACCAGAAAATGTAAAAGTTCTGCTTTCCCATTTAAGGCTCCAGAGCTGAGACTGACAACAGGTGAAGGGATTTCTGCATGAGCATTGCATCTCTGTGCACTTTTGCAGTCTTTCAAGAAGCTGCAGAAAATACCAAAACAGATATAAGTGAACTGCAGGCCTGTTTTAAAAGGCACCCTCCACAAGTTAATGCTGTCTTACCAATGAAATTCAAGCTAATACACCAATTCGTGTCATTACAGATCATAAGAAATTTTCACAAGACTATGGGTGTCAATTCCTCTCTCTTTATTGAGTCCCTCCTTTGGTAATTGTAGTCAACATGCTTAACTTCCCCTGCAGCTTCAGCTCTCTAAAGTGAGCTTCTCGCTTTCTCATTCTCCAGTACACGTTGCAGAAAGTTACTGGCTATCATGCTGGCTCCCAATTTATCACATTTGTATCACCACTGCATAAGTGCTTTAAACACAAGTATTGTGAAGTGCTTTAAAAATGTCACTTTGCTGCTTTTCTGTTTCTCCCCTTCTCCCCCCAACCCCCAACCCTCCCCCCTCCCCCGCCCCAACAGATCAAAGACCACCAAATTATATACATATTGGAAGGACTTGAATGGCAAAATTTAGTACTTCACATAGAATAAACAAACACATTGTATATAATGGACCTTAAAATCTTGTCCTTAAGAACACAATGTGTGGATGTTCTTGAGTTAAACTGAGGAATACTGTCTGATTTTGAAAGAGGGAGAAAAATTAATGAGGACCTAAGTACAATGTGTACATTTAGAATTCATGGTATTGTTGCATTTCTAGTTTATTCTACATTTTTAGTTCTGTTCACATATTTCCACATTTCCCTGAATGAAATGAAATTATCACTACAACTGCTAGCTGGCTATTGCCACTTGTTTTAGTTTACTTTTTTCCATTTCTAAAACCTAAGAGCAAGAAAAGTCAGCTATGAAAATGTCATATCTTGGAAAAGCTGCTTACTGCTGTAGACCCTATCTGAAAAAAGACTCTATCAAACAGAGTTTTGTTCCTAGTAGGAAACTCAGAAGTCCATTGGTTAGGAAGCCAGGAATTATCACAGTCAGGAAGAATCTCCTAATATGTAAAGTCAGAAAGCAGAATCTGAAGTCTCCAAGTAGTCTTTGTAGGTTTCGTTTCTTTTGTACCATAGAGAAGAAGCTGACATCTGGCTCTGTCAAGTTATAAATCTGCTGATCACAACCCTCACAACCTCAAACTTTATGGTAAAGTAGGATGACTGTTTTGATTGTAATAGGTGATCATATCAATGTGGTAGACATATATACATTAGGTTTATTGCTCAGTCTTGCACAGTACAGATTTAGCGAAGTAGAGAAATATAAAGTGTGTGTGAAACACCTTGAATAGATTCAAAGTAGTTAACTGATCTCACAAATATTGCTGTAAATGGTGTGTTTCTATCAAGGTCTCACAAAGATAAGCTGTGACCCTTTACTGTTTAACATATCAGCTACCAGAGAGAAAACGTGATTGACAAAGTTTACAGATGACACAAAGATTGGAGGAGAAGTAAATGATGATAGCTGTACAGCATTATTCCTCAGAGAGATCAGAACACCTTGGGAAGCCGGACCCCAGTTCAAACAAAATGCATTTCACTGCTGCATACCTCTGTGAAGAAAAGAGGTTGGGCATACTTTTAGGATGAGGAATTCTATTCTGAGAATAAATGATGCTGAAAAAGACTTCAGGCTACAGTGGAGAATCACCCGACTGTAACTTTCCCATGTAGTTCTGTGATTAGAAAGGCTAAGGTATGAAATCTGAATAAATAAGCAAGGAATGTAGAGATGCTGAGATTACACCACCTCTATTAGGCATTTAAGACAAGATCAGTGCAAGTGATCTTTGGCATATCTGTGAGCAGTTTAAGTCTTTCATTATAAAAATCAGACCTGTTTTGAGTAGCCACAAGTGATGTGACATGTTTCTGTCCACCTGCGTATGTTCAGAAATTAAGTTTCCCTATAGGACTACTCAGTAGTAGGAGTTTGGAGCACACGTACTGTGAAATTCATGGATACAGGTCTAATGTGCTGTTCTAGAGATGATGCCTGTTCCTCTTCTCTGCCAGAACTTGTTCTCCCAGGATCTTCTTAGATAATCAATGCACAAGGAAGACAAAACCAGAAGGGAATTATTTTTAAAAATGCATATGGATAATCACATAGCATGTGCACTGTTTTTCCCTCTTTATTAAAAAGACAGTGAACAACGCTTCATCTCCTCAACTTCAGCTAGACACTTAAGTCGCTTTGAAACGATTCAGCAAGAATCATTCTATTTATTTCAGGTATTAAGTGTCTATCACTTTGATATCTAAGCACCTACCTGAATATTACACTTCATAATGTTGAAAGAACATAGAAATGTTGCAGCACAATCTGTCTGTATTTACTCTATGGCAGCTTAATCACGGATTAAATACTAGTAACAATATGAAGATTGACACATGAGCCACGGGAGAGAGAAAAGTTAACTGCACAAAGGTGAATTGCTATAACTAAGAATTGTTTCTGCCCTATCCAGAGCATGATCTTCAGGAAGGGAAACAGCTTTCTTTTTCGAGTTGTCCCCCCTGAACTCCACAAAACCAACCAAGTGAGGAGAGTGAACAAATTTTTTGTCAACAGTACTTCTGCTGACAGCTAGGAAATAAGATATCATGTTTTGAAATACTACTCACTTTTAAAAACCGGAGTTCTGAGTGGAAAAGGAAATGGTACTTAACCACAGTTTGAAGGTTTAACTTTGACTGTCCCTTGAGTTTACATAATTGTAATGACTTGGGCCTTCCATGAACCCTTGCGAGTTCTGTTAGAAGAATGCATACTTGGGCATTTAGAATGCGTCTTTACCCAGCTGCAAGTCATAAACAAAGTTGTTTTCTACAAAACATCCACTTTTAAAATCTAATCAATGGATCTGATATAGATCTAAAGGATTAAAACATAGAGTTTTGATCCACTATAATAAAGAAAAGATAAAAACACATCGTTAATGTTAGGCTTGTACTGTCTTTTATTGATAGAAACCTGACAAAACATAGGTTGGTCTGGTCTCACTATCCCATAATTGCTGCTGCAAGGCATATCTCGCAGGCAGGAGGGACAGATACATATATAAATAAATGCAGAATTTCAGTGAAATAATAGAACAGAATTAAGTTGTTCTGAAAATTAACCGATAATTTTCAACAGATCAAGTTCTTCTGTAATATACATTTAAGAATTAAACTTAAATTAGCTCTTTAAAGTGGCCGTGTGACTTTAATTATTCAAAATGTACACAAATTTAATGAGTTTTTAAATATTAAAACTATTCTCTATTGTCACTACTGTGAGCTCTTAATTTACAGAGCAATTAAGTCAGGACCCTCATTTATCAGTACATGTGCATTTGTTGAAAACATAGTCAGTTTTTATTAATTGATGCTATAGAAATACTGAGGTAAAATTAATGTGTGTGCTTCAGAGGTCATGCTGGCGATAGTAGGTAGCCAGCAAGGAGCAAGACGTGAGATAAATAAGTAACTGCTGTTCCCTGATTACACTAGAGATAGCTGAAATATTAAGTGGCACAATGGGCACTACGCTTAGCCAAAATGCTTGCAAACAAATGCCCCCTGAGTTTTCTCTGGCAAGCATCTGTCATAGCAGTAGCTGCAAAATAGGGAAACTTCAAAGCTTTAGTTTCTGATTATTAGCAGTGTGTGTAGTGTGGCGTTCTCACGTTTTTATGTAAACTCAGCGTTGATGAGCTGAGAGGGTAGAATTAAAAAATACTTCAGCTTGCCTTTGTTCTTTGGGACACGGCTGACAGGAATGTTAGAAGCTAGGAGTCTCCGGAGTGTCTATCAGCTTGTGAATTACAGGGAGTACGGGGCCAAATTTGCAAAAGAATCAGGTGAATAACTACAGGATTGGAGCGCACTTTTTTTTCTACATTTTCCCTGCCTCCAGTGGTGCACCTATAAAAGCTCTGTGATGGTATGAAAAGTGACTGGAAAGTAGAATAGGCATAAATATGAGCACGGCCTGGGTGCACAGAGATTTTGGGAGAGGGCTGGTGGGCTGCAGAGCATTAGCCCCTTTGCCATTTCCTCTGCAGGAACACGCTGCAGCCATAGTTCTCATCTACCCTGCTATTCCAGCACTATTTGACCAGTAAATAAAAATTTACTGTGGAGACATTAAAAGCAAACAATGAAAGATTTAGGAAAAAAAACAGGAAAATCTAGCCAGGCTCTCCTGCTTTAGGTGGTTTTGTTTGCAGTAAAAACGTCTAAAGCCTTATACTTAAAATATTAAACACTGCTGTTATTTGGAGTCTCTTCCATGGACCTAAAAGGCATGTGAGAGTAGAAGTTCACTGTTTCCTATGAAGTTTCTGTAATGCAAAAGCTCGGATTTCAACTACTCAAATGCCCTCCTGCACTGTGCTCCACGAATGCAGCACACTTTGCTGGTTAGTCTCCGTGAAAAGGTGGGAGAGGTGGGAAACAAACTTCCTTAAGAACTCCAGTCTTTCTGCAGATCTCAGTAGCTTATTGAAAAAGTTCTGGCCTTCTCTTTGGTTGGCAAGGAATATCAGCAGACTAGAGAGAAACAATTTACCTTTTAAGAGATAAGGGAGTTTGGCTTCTTATGCCATATTCTGTTAAAATATTTTAATTTCTGGGTTTTTTTCCAGATGATTTACTTTACACTGGAAGAAAGTCAATTGATCTATGATCTGCAGATTGCCTATATGCCTTTTTGAAGACATTGAGAGACAATATGGTCTTTTTTATGGGAGACTGTTTCTTCCAATTGACTCTTTTAATGTTTATTTGGAAATTTTATAATGGTTGATCCTATTGAGTTTTTTTCTTCTTTGGCAGTTTCTTTAAGATTCTTTTTTCTTGACAACTTGATCTCTCATACCACCTTGTGTTTATTATCTGAAAATAATTAGCTTAGAGAAAGGCATCTCCATAGTGAGTGCAGATGCAAAGAAACTGCTTAATTTTATGCAATATTCTTAAATGTTCTCTTTATCTTTAGTGGTCCAGTGTCTCACCAAAACATTTGTGAGCTCTTTGAAACTATGTATGTACAATGGCAGGGCAGGGGGGATAAAGGAGATATATTTACAATTCAGAGCTGGGAAAGTACTGTGACGGCACACTAGCTGATTATTTACCAGCCAGCTTCTCAAACTCTTTTCCCTATTTATTCACTCCCCAGACTGTTTATTTTTGTTTTGAAGTTCAAGGTCAATGAGCTGCTGCTGATACACAGATAACATATGATCCTTGTAATCTTCCCACTTATTCTGGGAGCCAAAGCTATGTTGCTTATCAATATTTGCCAATACAATGGTTTTAATTGCTGCTGCAGTTTTCCTTGACGTGGAGCATATTACTGAGACCAACACTAAATCATTTCTGATATGGGGATGCATAAGTTTTAATGTTACTGTGTACTTTGCTGTGTTGTTTAATTTCTGTATCTCACAACTTTCCTGCCCTGATCTGTCCTGTAATATATATAGTTTCAGGCAAGAACAATGAATTCTTAGCTGTACAGGTGCTAAGAGAGGGACTACCAGTACTTTGACACTCCCTACAGATGTCTCACAGTTCGCTAGTGGAGATCCTAGTCTTCTTAAGCATACAAACGCTTCACTAATTCTTCAATTCTTTGCTTTTTCTCTGTTACAGGCACAGCCCCACAGATACAGCCCCATTGTAGTAAGGGCTGTACAGACTCCGAAAGTGGAGGAAAAAGTGAAAAATAAAGGGTATCCTTAGCCACATCCTTAGACTTAGATCACATCCTTATTGTGATTCCCTCCCAGTCCCCGGAATTTACTTTGAAGTATCTTCATTTCCTTTTCCTCACTATTGACCTGTCCATTTTGAGACTGGACATAGCCACAATAGAGGGCTATGGAGGCCGAGCACCTAAAGCTGTTTAAAATATTCAGTTAAGATTTAGGGTAATAGACAGAGCTGGCCTTCTCTCAAGACTATTATCCCATTCAACAAAACACACCACTCCTTCAACACACATGTTGCCTTACTTAAAGCTAACTTTCCCCTTTAATCTGTGCATTTCAGAGTGTCTCAGGAAATTTCAGAATCTTAATCATAACCTCTCAGCAAGTGATTTGTTATGCTTGAGCGTCCAGGGGTAGGTATATGTCAGGCTACTTTTCAGCAGCAAGTGACATACCTCATCCCACTACTTTAATGGTGCTTTGCATAGATCTCTTTATGATTCAGTGCAGCGTACCATAGTGGCTTAATCGAACTCACACAGAGAAACAGTGTCTGAAGTGGGTGTGGAGCCAAACCATTCACTGATGTGTTTGATATTGGCAATTCCTGCAGCCTACAGACACAACAGGCAAAACAGGGCACATGGCAAATGTTACAGAAGCAGTCCTTGCTGAGTGCAGCAGGACCGACAGAGGATGATACACTAAGAGTCTAGATGATTTGTTCAAGGCCATGTAACATCCCTGTGGCAGATCCTAGAAGGCAGGAACCCTATGAACCAGGTCATGTCAACTTGTGCCTTGCACACTGTCTTTCCAGGCAGACGAATCTCTCTGCTATTAAAAATAAAGTTCAGTGCACATGTCATTAGCGTGCTTCATTTATGAAGGATTTTCCTCAGTGAAAGTAATGTTGGTGCAAATAGAAGGGAAGATTAAATGGCTTCATACAAGTTTGGCACCTAGTTTTCATGATTCGTCAATATTTCTTTGGTCTATGGTGTATTAACAAAGATGCACAAACATCCATCCTCTAGGTCTGATGGTAAACATGAAACCAGCATAGCACAGACATTTCTGAAGTTTATCTACGTGACCCTAAAGGATAGCATGTCTTACTGCATGTACACTTTCCCATCTGCTCCAGACTGGATAGTATCCTCCTCCTTGCAACATCTTTCACTGCAACCAAGTTCCTGACTAAAGAACTAAAGTGACTCCATCCATTCCCAGCAGTTAAGGTTAAAGAGATGCACTTGGTTCTAAATCTCTGCTGCTAACGCTCTCTTGACCTTTGACTTGCCTTAGCACGGCGAAGTTTGATGGGCCCATGCCAAGCCGTCTTCTGTAACCCATGAGTTGGTTAATATACTCCCATTTCTCATTCAGACAGCCAACAGAGGCAAAAAAGGCAGCAGGGCAACAAATGCTGTCTCCTGCAAATGCTCAGTAATAAATTGCTCTTTCAGTAGTGCAGAAGACAGATTTTTCTTTCTTTTGCTTCTTTCCTCCTTTTGCACAGAAGTCACCAATGGGAAGCTCGCTTTCCCACCTGGCCCCAACTGACTGTGCCAATAAATTTGCCTATGCAATGTCTGTTTACGGGTCGCTGCCGGAACACGGAGACGAGTGCGTTTTCTAAGCACTGGGTAGATAATCATGGTAATTGATGTTTGGAGCTGCTCGCTCCTAGGAGCATAGGGTCTCTTTCTCCCAGTGAGGCCCCGCTCCATGTTATCAGTCCAGCCCATAATTAAATATCACTCTTTTACAATATGTTTCAGGCTCCTTAATGAGTCTAAAGCAGAAATATTCACCTCTTTCCCCTTTGAGCTTTATTTGCTTGTTATTAAACAATGTTATTGAGCTGCCTTCTTTCTCTGTGTTGCCAAACCTGCACCATTTCCGTTTTATAATTGCACAATTAGAGTCGGTGCTTTGCTTTCATACATCAGCAGGACCTGAGAGAGAGAGAGAGAGAGAGAGAAAGGGAAAAAAATCAGGTGTTCACAGACAACTCAAATGCATCTTATTTTCATTAACTACCAGATTTTGCAAAATGGGAAGCTATTTATCATGATCTGTTTTCTACCACCAGCCACCCCCACCACCCCACTCTGGTGACTTTCGCTATGACCTTGTGCTGTATTGTTAAGGGTCCAATTTGCTCATTGTTACTTGCCTGCATAATTTTATGCACCTCCCCCACCATCTTTTTTTTTTTCCCAAGCAAAATCCAGTCATTTATATTCTGAGACTAAATGGTATTCCTCCTCCCCTACAGCCTCCCCCAAAAAGGAAAAGAAAAAAAAAAAAAAGCAAGCCCTAGCAAGCCATATAACACTAGTAATTCCTTCTAACAAATTTCCACAGACACCCCCTCCTTACACACATGCACTCTCTCTCTTTCTCTCTCTCTCACACACACATACTCTTTCTCACACGCACACCCTTAAGCTGCTCTAAGCAGTGTATTAAGTAGCTGAAGAAAATCCATTCACATTCTGCTGTGTCGCTTTCTTCTCAAGTCATGAACCCATCACAGACTTTTTCTAGCTGTAGGTTGCCACGGTGAAGATTTACAATGCCAGTTATTCATACATCTGCCTTCTCTTTTTCCCCCCCTTATTCTTAAATCCCTTGGGCGAGGGCAACCTTGATACTGAGACTCGTAAAATTCATGCAGGCTTATCATCCTTGGTGAAGGCTTCAGGCATGCATTACCGTATCCAACTGCCTGCTCACCGCCATGACAGATCTGGGCCTATAGCTTTTATTTCTAACACGGGAAAAACGTATTAATGCGTTAACTAGAAAATAAAGCTTAAATGTTTTTGAGGAAGAAAACAATACCTAGCATTATCCATTTCTTTTAATGATTTTTTAAATTTGTGTTAATTGCCCCGATCCCTATAGAATAGCATAAATTTGTAACCTTGTTTTTTTTCTAAAGAACCCTTTAATTTCTGTGGAACAGTGTTCTGAAAGTCCAGTCACACTGCAGTAGGGAAGTACAGTAAAGCCTCTGAACTCCACATCAAAGTATCGAATACAATAAATCTAGAATTAATTTAAAATGTAAATGTTGAAGTCTTTTCCTTAATTTTTCTGTAGTTTTAAAGATTTGTCAAAAAAAGAAGTGCTTTCTAGAATGGAAGTGGACAGAAGACGGATGTATTGATTTTACAATTAAAACCAAAAAATTAAAAGCAGAACAATCCCAAACAAATTGCAAGTGTTTAGTTACAAAGTCAGAGGTTAAACACAGACTCTGCAAAAAATGAAAACCATTGTGACTATGATTTTGATATAATCATAATTTTCTAGAGCATTAATAACACTTCTCCATTTATCTGGGGTTTTTTCTGAGTATTGCTCCTACAGTTTTGAGGGATCCTCTATAGGGAGCTCAGGTGTGATAACCAGAAGGTTTTGTTTCAGAGTTTGGTTTTGTTTCTCTGTTTTCATTAGAACAAAATCATGCTAAAATCTCTCAGGCTTTCAAGGATACAAATTGCTGGGTACTGTGTTTAAAGACCTGCATACCTCTTCTGTTTTCTTTGCACGAACATGCATCGTTCTATGTCTACTATTTTGTTTTACTGTGGGTTCTGAAATTGGTCATGATTTTAGGAAGCTGAACAATGCAACTGAACTATAGGAACCCTAAAAAAATCTTTAAAAAATGCTTATTATGCCTGTGAAAGTGAAGCCAACATAGTTAGAATAGGTGAGAGTTGCAGAGAAAAAGGTATGAAGCTGGAGCACTGCCTTTAGAAGATACCTTGGTGTGTGACAGACTTTTTCTGGAAAACTGTGACTTACAGTTTCAGAAACAGGTAGTTTTGAAGACGCAAAATTATTCAAAAAGAAATGAAATCTCATGTCCTTTGAGAAGTTACACCCCATTATCTTTATCCTTTCTCCCCTTTTGCGTTTTATTGTTGCTCTAAATGTTTCAAAACTGTTTCAGCCATTATGCTGTCAAAAGTGTCTTTTCAATCTCAGATCCATATCTTCTGACATCCTCAGACAGCTACGACAGAAAAGAAGACTAGTGTTGATGTTACTCAGTCAGCATTAAGTTGTCACAAGTGCTGTCTCACTTCATCTAGGTCATGATGCCTAGAGCCCACTCATACCACCATCTGCCTGCACAGAGGTGACATCCCTGTTTGCATGGTGAAGCACTGTTTACAGGACTCCACTCTCAAGTCCACGGGACTCTGACAGAAGAGCATTCTACTCAGTGTGTCACCTATAGTCACCTGTAAGCAGCATTTCTTGGTGAAACAGCCATGCAAAACTTCTAATGCTTTGAATCAGAGACACAAAATAAAAACTCCGTGTTGATATGCCACCAGTGAGGCAGTTGTTCTTGCACTTAGATTGGTCTTACAAGGGGGTGCAAAATATTGTGGGTTTCAAACATGCTGTAAAATTACTTTAGGATCGTTCATCTTTTCTCGCTAGAGGAGGCGCTTTTTGGCCACTTCTTTCCCACGGAAGGGGGCACTCCATGATGCTCCCCAAGTGTGAGATCATATACCTTACGTAGAAACTACAGGGCAGGGAAGAGGAGTTTTGCTCACCCAACAAACCATGCGCTGATATACACAAGGAGGTTGCAGAGGCGAAATGCAGATCTTCATTCAAGGACATGTCACTCAGTCACACTGCAGACACATTGCTGCTGGGAATTTCCGTACTCTAGGCATACAGAGTGAGCTCAGACTGTTTGGAGGGACAGATTCACCTAGAGTACCTGCAACAGAGGACACTGCTTCTTTTTCTTAGAGAAGCATCTGCTCGTGTTCGGATTCCATCATGGTTCTTGCTGGTACCTATTGCTACGCCAAGGGGCTCACAGGATCATCAAGTCCAGTCCCTTCAAGAACAGGCCACTATGCAATCAATATGTCTAGCAAAGCAACCCCCTCATTTATCACAGGTTGTTAAATGCCTTCCAGCATCCTGCACTGAGCTTTAGACTGTAAGTAAAGAGACCAAAAGTCACAATTACAACCTGACACAGAAAGAGAGATTTCAAGGGCATCACAAAGTCCTTAACTTCCTGCTGTAGGAAACTGGCTGGAAGCCTGAGTTCCTCAACAGTGTAGGAGTTACCAACACTGCTTGCTGCCAATTAGTCTTTTTGTGTGTTGAGTATCCTCCCCCAAACTGGCTTAAAAAGGACTCACCTCTTAGATATTCCAACTAGAAATCCAGGCTGTTTAGCATAAGCAGCAAAGCTCATGCTTTTTTTCCTTGAAATGATGTAATTCAGCTGAGGTGGTAAGCAGTGAGAACCATAAACACATCAGTGATACTCCTACCAACACATTTCTTTGCTGCTAGGATTTACTCCAAACATCATCAGAAGCTGGTACAGATGCTCAGTTTGGCTCTTTATTTATGTTTCTTTGAGGACTAACACCAGGCCTAGTGATTTGTTTCACCACATCAATGGTCTTGATGGTTCTCATCTTTGTTTCTTCTTGCTGTTGTCCTGGTCCTCTGATTGATCCATTAGACTAGGCTCTCTAAACCAAAGAACACTTGAAGAATTGCTTTTGATTTAGGGAGACTTGACTGGTGGTATTTCCCAATATCATTCCATTCCAGTATTCCATGTGAACATTTCACTCTGGGTTGTACTACATGGGTCACGTAGTCAAACACTTTCAGTAAAGATTGTATATATCATTGAATATTAGATTAAATTGGAGGCCTTCAGAATATGGGAATTATAGGCTGCCAGAAGGAAAGAAGTGGATATATCAAAAAATTAGAGATCTGAGTAATTTCTTCTGAATCAGTTTGTATTCTCAGGCACATCCCTTATTATTAGTAAACAATGTGAACTGATGCTGGCTTTAATTTTTTTTAAAAACTCCATTTTCATCCTACTGCATCCCTTATGCAGTCTTAGAAGTCCAATATTTTGTTTCCTACCTGAAATTTACTTGAGCAACTTGCCTTCCTATTGGAGTCTACACTTCAAGCTAGATTTTATCAGCATTTCAAAGTAATGTAATAAAGGAGTTATGTGAAGTAAATCCCTTCTGTGTTTTTGTCACATCCAGGACATACTAAATGGTAGAGATACAACAGGGGTTGGGAGGTGAAGGGGGCAAGAGGGGAAGGGGAATCTATCCCAAGCATGAATCACTGTTGTCTTGGCAAAATTTTAAGTGCCTAGAAAGACAATCTAGATATGATGTTGTTCAAGCTATCTGATTGGGAATTAATGTACTTCTTATCTTAAGCACAAACTGAGGTGATTATGTGGAGGCTATCACTTCTCCACTTTGTTCAACAGTGCACAAATATGTTGGATCTGTGGGTCCAGTGAGCTGAGATGGGTGATACGAGGTGTTTTCAGTAAGTAACCTAGATGGTTTCTTCATGTGATGCCCAGGATATTTTTGAAGGCACCTTTGCCTATATAGAACATGCTGGATAAGGAAGGGAATTGTGGCCATGGGAGCTCATCAAAGCCTGTGATTACCATGTTTCTCATGATGTTCAGCAACTATTTGTGCCTTTCTTTTATAAAATAGCTGACAGCCAGTACTAAAAAATGGAGCTATTGGCCAGATAATAGGTTTCTGGAATGCCATGTGTAAAAATTCCAGATATAATTGCACCTGGAAATGCAGGGGAATATTTTACAAATACTTTGTTTACTGCACAATTCTAACTTCTGTAGTGGAACGGCAAATTATTCTGGAACACCTCAGTCCTTACTGGTAGTTGCAGAATTATAAACACTAAATACTTTTCAGTTTAGTCCATGCAGCAAATATATATACATGCATGCAGTATATTGAGATTTCACAAAGCCCCTTGCACTGTGTGGCATCCCTGCTTTGGCAGTATTTTGTTTATGTTATAACAGGAAAAAGAGTGACTCCATGAACACTTACTAGTCCCAAAAGAATTCATGCTGTTTCAGTAGTGACTAAGCAATAAAATAAAAGTTACTGTGAACCTCTAAAGGGTTTGTCACCTTGGAGCAAAAAATGTGAACAGTACAGAGCTTTGAAAGTTTTCACTTGTAGAAAGCAAGGAGATTTAGGATTAAGCTTCTCTGTCCTGTATTCAGATGTTGTAATTGCTGCATTCCACAAGCTAGTTGTAGTGCAGTCATTCAGAACAAAAGCATAGGCTGTCAGTCCCTATCTTTAATAACTAACAGCCTTTTTTAAGGTAATGTTCTCCCAGAAATGTTTCACATGTTGGGTTTCCTAGTTCATTGAGACTATTTGCACATTTAGAAACAATTACACGCATTTATTGTACAGAATACACTAACAAATCCCTCCAACAGTTTATCAGGTGGTATTCAGGAATGTCTTTCTCTTTTATGCTTTCTGTGTAGGGCAGATGTGATGGCTTTGTTCCACATTTGCTGGTCAGTAGAGTATTATTAGTCTAATATATTTTCCATACCTGAAATTTACCTGGGCAACTCATCTTCTTATTGGAGGCTGCATTTCAAGCCAGACTTTGTCAGAAAGAACAGAGCCTTCAGGCTGTATCACTTGCCACACATAAGTAAAAACCAGTTTTTGTGGGGTCTCTATATGCTTTTTACCCTTGGGTCTGGGTGGGTTTAGGTTAGTTGGTGGTGGTTTTTTCCCTTCCCAAATGTCCTGTATCTTTATTTCAACACTACAAAATTAACTAGTAGAACTTAAGGTACTGGCCATGATAATAAACCCAGCAAAGAAGAGAGAGAGGATAGTTGATCATGGACTTAAGGTTGGACTCTGCAAAGAAACTAAGCAGGTTTTTTCATGACCTTGCCTATGCAATGTAAGTTTAGTGCAGCACTAATGAGAGTTTGTAACTGCATGGGTCTTCAGATAGAAAAGGCCTTTTCTTGGTTTCTGCTGCAATGGGTTTTATTTCTTGGAAAGCCATGGGTGTAAGATTAAGGCTGCTTTACTTTACATTCGCTGTTAAATCCAGACAGCAGAAAGGACAAATATGGCTTCTGGCCACCTTTGCTCTAACTTCCCACTCTTAACAGATGATAGTGCTTCTTTGCTTCAAAGTGTTTACTCATAGGAGTAAATTTTGTGGAACAGGTTGTATTTGATAGATAGAGTTCTGAGAAGAAAAGGTGCTCTTTAGGGAAGAGACTGTGTACTTAGCCTGTCTCTTATATCAGCCTTGCACAGCAGTGCTTCTGAATAGAAAACTAATAACATATACTGTTCACATACTTGTTTTTACACATGCACACACCCCTTGAAACATGCATATAAGAGGGAAAGAAATACAAAGATTTAAAAAAAAAAGATATGAACACATACATATTTTGAAGTGATGGGTGGGCCATAGACTTTTGGACTTGGTATTTCATTTATTAAACTTTGGGTAACACTGTCTTAGAAAGCAATCATTTTGGTTTGTACTTTCTTTATTTGCATTACACAGAACACCTGGTAGTAAGGATATTTAAGTAGTGAAGGGCTTGCAGCATTAGTAATTAATAGGTCCCATTATGCTAACTCTCATGCAAGTTTAGGACATCTTAGATGCTAGATAAGAGATGAATAATTTGAAGTAATTTTCCTGTAATCATGCCAATCACTTCAGCAAAGTAGTTATTAAATGAAACAGTATTATGATGAATTATAGGACATCTATTGAATATCTTTTCTTATCATCTACTTATAGTGCCTGATGCTGAAAAGAGGCAAACATATGAATGCTCTTTCCCTGTAAAATATGCACACTTCTCACTGTAAATAATAGTTTGTTTAGCAAACCTTGTTTTTTTAATGAGGCATAGAGACATATCTCTACTAGTCTCATATTCTTTGCTGCTCCACTCTAGGAGATCGTCTTTACTTTTTCTTTAAAGGTAGATATTAGCAAGAATGAGTCACCACTGATGACAAGGAATTTTTCTAGTTCAAATTTGCTGAAGTGATTAAATATTATTTATCTAATTAAATACTCAAAACAGATCATTATTGAAAGGAATAAATTTAGTTGAATTGTTGAGCAGTGTTAGCTGAAATCTAACTGCACATCATTTGACTTTTTAACATTTTATTATATCTAATAAGTCTTTCTGTGCTTAATTAAATCAACTTATTTTTTACAGCTAATTTAACATGATTTCATCTTAGTTACAGCTTTTGCATCAGATATGTAGAAAACCAACTGTATACCCAAATTAAGCTTGTGCTGCTCAGGTGCTTTGCTGTACTTCTTATCTCCCCCGTCTCTCTCAGACTATTTTTTAGCATTTTCTTATCTTTTGCTGGGGAAAGGTTACTAATTTGTTATTTATAATCTATTTCAAATACTACAGAAAAAAATTATACCATATGGACATAAAACACTTAATAATTCTGTCATATGTAACAAACTCTGAAAATCAACTTTTTTTTTCTTGGCATAGATCTTTGCCTGGTGTCAGAAAATGCCAAACAAGAATGTAAGATTAATTTTACTTATGGCTGTCCCAGTAACTAAATCTGCATGTGTTTGGGTAAATCTAGGTGGGGACCTACTAGTGTACATAATGCTCTCATTTTTCCCAGGGTACACACAACCTTCAAGGTTTTTGCATGTAGTTCCGAGACTTTTGAATCTTGTTGTGTTGTTGCACTAAAAACAACTAATTGCCTTCGTCCCTTTAAAATATCTCAGAGTTTTTGCTTCTTCACTGAATAGTATCCCACCTGAGGGTAGGGTAGGGCAGGAGGTGAGAAATTCAGTTAGCTTGCCAGTGACTGCAGTTAGCTTGAATCAATGCCACTCCTTTGACTTCACTAGGATTATGCCTGGATCACACTAGCATGTGTGAGATCTGAGACTGAGGACATCTCTATATCAGTTTAAAAAGGGAGTTTTATGGATTTTGGTCAGCCTGCTCAGGGGCCAGCTGTTCCCAATGAGTTGTTTTAAGAGGCACTGTCCCTACTAAATCTAAAGAGAGTCAACTTCACTGAGTGAGTAGATGGGAAGTTTTGATAAATCATTGTCTAATCCAAATATGTTTTTTTCCCTCAAGAACACCTATATATTTTTCAGAAAAGCTCAAGAATGCTTTTCAAGCCAGCCCTTGAAAGCAGAATGAATATCATAGTGCATAATACTGTTTTTAGCTGTGTTATCAGTTTTTAACCTGAACAAAAACAACCTGTCCGCAGTTTTAAACTCCTAGGTGAAGGAAAGGACAAAGATATATTTTTGCCCACACATATAACACATTATTATTCCTGCAGTGGCTACCAATAACCATTTCTGCATATAGAGAATACCGCCTAAGCTTGGGCTTAGATTCCCCAGAGTAACTGTTCATGATCACAAATTTGGCTAAAGGATTTTTTTCATTACCCTCAAACATTTCCTTTCACCTCCAACCTCTAGGCAGAGCCATCGCTTTCCCTTTAGAACAGGGAACATAAAGCCATGGGGCCATCGGGGCTGGCTGTGCCTGACCCCGGGGGCCCTTCTGTCAATCACTGCCTCCCCATCCCTTGCTCTCTTTCACACCAGGCAGCTGTACCCATCGCTGTCAACCAGGTAACAACCAGCAAACAATAGAGGCCTGAATGCCTGGTCTAGACACTCTTTTAGCCACTTATTTGCTGCTCTTGGCAGCTGTTGAAGCATAAATAAGCAGTTTGTAATCAGAAAGCTGACATCATTGCAGCTCAGCTGAGAGGGGGAATTGTTGCTGTGCACTGAGCTGCTTTCCCCCTTTTCCTCCCCAGCCCCCAAGCACCCGCTCCCTCCCTTATTCATTTTGTGACTACAGATTCTGGGGTGGGGATGCGGATTTCTGCCGGGCTAAACTGGCTTTTCTTTTTGTTTCTAGACTACAATAATGCAGGTTGCAGAAGACAAGCACACATGTGGCAATGTAGTTTGCAACTTCCAAAATTGGAGGGGAAAAAGAAATAGAAGAAGGGGAAAAAAACCCACATAGAAAACCAGATAGAATTCACCTGTGAATAAATGGTGGAGTTCTTTCCTTATTTCCTACATGTGTAGAAAACAATTTGAGGCTCACAAATATTTTTAATTTAAAGAATAGTATTTTAATAGATTGACCATACTTGACATGTGGGCAGAGCACATTCCCTGTCCTGATTGGCATTTTTTACCCTTTCTTATTCATTTTTATCCCTTGGAAGAAGAGAAGAGGTAAAATCAGTCTTACTGGGGCTGAGCAAACACTTTCTAACCACTGTTTTATGCCAGCATGCCTCCATTTCTGCTTTCAAAATACCCAGCTATGCATCTCCCATCACTGCAAACATTTGCTGTTCAAGTACATTTCATACACTTTTAACACATTTTTCTACTTTGGGGCTCGATCATAAACAAGTTCACTGGGAAAATTTGACACAATATTTGAAACTCAAGCTGGGTTCCTCTGGCGGGATTGGTGGAGCGAGGCACGTGGCACTGCGGCTGCTCCCTGACTGGGGGAAGACGACAGCATACCCAGTGTAAATATTTGCACATGCAAATTTGGAATTCGTTTTCCACAAACACTCGCACGTATGACTTTCAAATTAGCTTTCTGCGAGCATTCATGCTGCTAAGAAAATCTAGTTCAAATATTCATAGAAAGTGAACATAAAAGGGCCACAGGTTTAGGTGATTTCATTTAATTTTTTTAAAGGAAACAGCCACAGAGTGAATATTTATGCCAAAGTCCTTGCAATGTTCATCCAGTTCTGTTGTTTTCTGGTTGTCCTCCTTCGGCGTTGAGAACCAACATGTGTTCCTGTGGTACCACACAGCAATGGCAAATTCTGCTGCCTCAAATATGTAGTTAAAACATAAACTATACAATCTATAGTGCCTTTGCTGCTCTTCATTGAAGGGGAAAGTAAAGCGAGCATGCAACCTTTAAAATATACAATCCACAATGGGTCCCAAATCCTTCCCCCATGTTTCATTTGGTCTGTTCTTGTGATGACTATGGCAATAATGGGAAGGAGGCAAAGGGGTTTTTTCCTGCGCCTTTTCCTGCAGTACTTTATTTATTTATCTGTGCACACAATCAGTAAGGGAGTTGAGCTTTCTTGTTCTTGTGGAGCAGAGCGCAGGTTCAACTGACAATGTGTTGAAGTCTGATCCAACTGCCTGTTGGTACACAGAGGCAAGGCGAATGCCAGAGGGTCTATGGAGTTTGCTAACTATCTGAAATATCATCAGATAGTTCTGCCTATCTCCAGTTTCAACAAGAAAGAAGGCCAGTTCAAAAATATTGACTTTATATGTCCCAAAGGCTTTCTAGTATTAGTTTGCTCTAAGTAGCTCATGATTTAGAGTACAAAGGCATTTCCAGAACGCATGTTTAACAAAATGACATAGCAGATAATTGAAATTTATTTGCAATTTTCAAACTACAATAAACACAATTCTCCTTTTCTTTCATTAATAATCGCACCGCTAATGCATAACAATCCCTCTGCAGCTTTTACAAGCAAACTTGAGCTGCTGTGTTGTAATAGCTGGAAAAGTTAATGTAGCTTGAACAAGGTTCCTAATTGTCCCTGTCTCTGTCATATTTGTCTACTTGAATGGTCCTAAATACCACAGCGATTAATTACTACAGAGCAGGTATTACAAGATGTTATCATCCTTCCCCAACTGTCTGGGTGAATGGAGAGAGGCAGTAGATTGTTGCAGTGTTTCATCTTTGCACTTCCTGTAAGGCACTTTAACCAGAAGATTTAATGTGTCAAAGTTAACTGCGTTCTCGCGCAGATATTCACATTCTAATTAAAGATTAAGAACGTAGTACATTACACTGTGATTTGTCATACATGGCTTGTTAAATAGGAAACCTACCGGGATTCCCTAACATTTTATAAACATTATTCAGGGCTTTTAATGTGGGCAAAGGAAAAGATTATTCAGCTGCTCTGCAGAGTAGAAGGCAGGTCATTTTTTTCCCCCATCCTCTTCCCAAGCTCCTTCCTCTCTAAATAAATAAATAAGAAAACTCCAATGGTTTCCAAACTCCAATTGTGTTGAGATCTCTTTAAACCATTTATCTTCCCTGCAAGTATGTATGCACGTGGAGATATATATATATAAATTATATATGTCTTAATTATTTTTTGGCATTTTTCAACTTTTGCTGTCAGCTATGTAAACTGAGGTAGGAAGTCTTTGTTTGAATTAGAGTGGCAAAGGAAGGAAGAAAGATGAAACAGTTTTTCAATATGCAGAATGTGCTTTCAGCTGATTCTAGCAATGCTGAGCAGCGTACCACTTCCAGTATTAGTAGCAGAGGACTGGTTCACATTCTTTGATTGCCTGAGGAATAAATTAATGAGGTTACTAGAGACATTGAACATTTGCATATTCACGGATGCTTATTAGGTATAAAGTGAATGCCAGGTGCATTGAATTTGGGGAATACTAGCTTTGGGTTTGGTCTTCTATTTTTAAAGCAATCACATCTTTCTTTTTTCCCTAAAGTGGGAAGTTTTGTAATTAAAAATAAGCATTTATAAAAATAATACCACCAAAAAAAATCAAATTAATTCCATACAGACACAGATTCGCTATAAGATATACATCAGAATAAATATGATACAGCATGAGGGTGGGGAGGTGGGGACTATCTGAATATCTTTTGTGGAACAACAGTTAGGATGACTACAAATATAAAAAGAGTTGCTCCAAGACATAAAGATAACAAATGTTGTATTTTTTCACTGTGCTTCTTATGTATTTCTAGCTTTAAATAGCAATAGGACAACTCACAAAGTTACCTTCCATAATGCCCAGTGCTTAATTTTACAGCCCTGATATTCTAGCACATTTTGTCATCCCTAGTCTCAAATTTGGCCTGCAAAGCACAGAAAATAGGATTACAAAATTTGCTTGACTGTATCTCCAAGGTAGACCTGCACATGGTTGCATTGTTGTCAGTGACTTCCGTCATTGCTGTGTGAAAACACATTATGTGAATGACTTGCACGGTATCTCATTATTCCTGGAAGTATTTATCTATATTATTTCTTTGGGATCATTATCCCTTCTGCATACTTAAAGATTTCATGGTGCTGGGGTTTTTTTGTTTATTCCTTTCCATTCTTTGACTGTCCATATGCTGGAGAGCACAGTATCTGCACTGCTTGTTTTAGTAGAGAAGTATCAATTGAAAATGTGTATTATTTGTTCTGCCTTTTGCTTTTCTTTTACAGTGTAAGCATCATGCGTTTACATGTGCACAGACTACTGGCTTACATGCCCTGCCCACAGATAAACACAAACACACGTGCTCACATAGATGTGCACCTACAAAATTATTGGTATCACCTAGATCCAAGTAGCTGGTGTAGCAAAATCAAGCAGAGATAAGTGTTTTCTTTGGATAATAATATGTATTTACAGTCTCCCTTCTGCCCCCTTGTTTCACAGAATACTGTGCTCAACTTCCCTCTCCTGGATGTTGCACTGCGTTGATGACTGCCCTGCCTCTGCAAATCCTATTTGAAAATCTCATTTGCAGCATAACTGACAACAAAGGCATTACATGGTGTATGCCCTGCATATTCGGTACACCGTTCCTTCCCTTTGTAAGTTATTTCTAACTTCTAATGGAAATACTGTGCAATCAGTTGATGATCTTTTTTATTTATTAATAATCTGTAAAATTAAGTGTGTCTAATCAAAGAATGGATCCTTTCTTAATAGTGCAAGGTGGAATGCATTAGATCAATGATACAAAAAGCAGATGTTTTTTACTGCACTGGGCCTTTCTTTGGGTACTCCAGAAAACAGAAACTTAAACAAAACATTAAATTGAAGAGGATTCTGAGGTGCAGTCACTGCCAGCCACTGCAAGATGCAGAAATCCTCTTTAGATATACATTTTCTCTGCATTTGTTTCCAAACTGTTATTCTGCTCTGTGTTTAAAAAAAAAAAAAAAAAAAAAAAGATTTGATGTTTCAGTCTCTCAGGGCAGCTTCTGAATAATTACATGCAAAATGATCTATTATATATTTATTGAAAATAGTATTGTGGAGCACAAACGTGCATTTTATTCAGAAAGGTCACTTTTTAAAACACCCATTGTAGCTGCTTTGCTAACGTCCAGGGGTTTTTGCCATACACACCGCACAGATTTTTTTGATTATGTAGATTTTTTTTTTTCCCCTTCCCTATTGCAGTTTCATATGCAAAGCATGCATCAGCCACATCCATGCTATCTCCTAAAGCAGTCATTCTGAAACCCAGTCTGGGGACAGTGCAGACTAAATAAAATTTCATTTTGATTTGGCCTCCCGCTGAGAATGGGACTGCTTTGTTTCAGCCGACAGAACCAGCAAGCCAGAAAGGTATGTCCTGTTTTGCATGGCTGATGGTGTGACTTGAGGATCACAATCAGGCCGTTCATGCTCTCAGGGCTCGGCAGATCTCATCCACATCCCGCACCGTCTTTCTCTTTTCCTTGCCATTTGCTTTCCTTCTGTGCCGCCTGCCGTCTACCTGCAGGGCAAAGCTATGACAGACCCTCTCACTATTGTTTACTTTGGCATATGTTTAATAGCTGCATGGCTGTTTCAGGGTAGGGTTTTTCTTCGTGGCTTTTTTTTTTTTT
>WAAB01010519.1:35000-141744 GCA_013389865.1 Piaya cayana | reverse complement strand
TTTTTTTTTTTTTTTTTTTCTTCCCCTTCCCTATCCACATTCACTTTCCTTATTTTCTAGGTCTTGAATACACAAATACTGACTTAATGGAAAATTATGTAAGTACCGCTTGCAATGCTTCGGAGATTTTACTAAGAGATTTGTAATGCAGAATTTTATTGTACATCTGAAGAAACATTTAACAGCTTTGAAGGACTTAAGGTTTCATAGCCCTTTAGAGCTATTTAGGCAGTAAAGCAGTCACCCATTATAGTTAAGAGAGAAAAAAAAAAATAAAAAGCCACTCTCAGGAAAGGGTCTGGCTGCTTTGCCATCTTCACATGCTTTATAGATACAGCTGCAGTGTTTGGCTGGGGAACATCAGTAAATATTTCTCTCTCTAAATATTAGTATGTATCTTAAAGCCAGTTTGCATTCCAGGAGAGGCTGTACAACAAGCTCCTTGCTGCTGCTGTTCCTGCTGCCCTATCTTTCAGAGGAGGCGTTGGCGTTGTGGGGAATGACCCCTGCTTTAGCCTCTGGAGCAGCTTTTGGACAGGGCTGCAGGATGCTTGAAAGACTCCTTACAATGTGAACTTACTCCTCAAAACAGTATTTCTCTGTCAAAGCTACACTACCCGTTGTATGTGAAGATTTTGGGAAGTAGAAAAAGATATTTTTTTTTCTTATTAAATAGAGTTAGCATAAAATTTACCTCAGAAACAGGGAAAAAATTAATTTTGATTACTATGTATTTTAATGTGGACAATGTCCTGTTTTCTTAATGCGGTAGAATACAATTATGACACCGAAGAAATACTCAATACTTAACGCAAAAAAGAAAAATATGTAGCAATTTCTACAGAGCATTGATATTATATGGAAATGTATGTCTTCAAGGTGATTTACAGACACAATACTAGTATTGAATGCAACATGCCTTTGTGGTAGGTGATATTGGCAACAATACATTGTTCATCAAAGTCTTTTGAAACGTACATGATCAATTATCACACTCACTTCTCAGTTTAGCAAGCTTTATACCCACCATTTATATGTTAGTACAATTCCATGACTTTTACTTTAGAACCAGATTCACATTTCAGTTTCTGAATTTCTGAGGTGGCCAGGGGTGCAGGCCCTTGGCATAACTGTGTGGTTCTTCATGTGGCAGAGTTTTGTGGCTTGGAAATTCACTTTCTTCCCATATTCTTTAATTTAAAAAAAAAAAAAAACGACCCACAAAAAACAAGTGTGGGTTTGGGGGCAAAGGATCATCCAACAAATATCTGGAGAAAAAGAGAGGTAAAAATAATATGTCTTAGTGCCCCCCTGTGAAGAAAAGTAAACCAAATTCAAGTTTCAGCTGCATGTATTAACATTGGCGAACTCCAACGGGACTGTTTTCTGCACATGGCAGAGGGCAGGATCTAGCCCTGAATGTTTTGTTATGCAGAGATGTTTACAAAGTAAAATGCAGCTTGAGAAGACTTTAGAGAAACTATCTGTAGTGGAAACATATTCTTTGACAATTTTAAGGCTGTAAGGAAACTAAAAGTATCTATATTTTTAAGAAACAAGAACTACAGCTTTATAAAGGATACAGTGGGAAAGCGATAAATTCTGTGTGGTTTTTCCTCAGGTTCTCTAATCCTCCTGCTTCACCCCTCAGGTATCATTGGGATGTTTTCCAACTTATCAACTCTGCATTTTAATCAGAGTTTATAAAAATGAGTTCCAACTTTACATTTACCATAATTTAATTTTAATATTTAAATTCAAATTATAAGAGAAACCAAACTCTAGGTATTGTACAACAGTGTGTCCTAGTTCCTTTATTCCAGAACTCACAGTCTTAGCAGGCTCTTTGTGGTACAAAGTGTATTTTCTATTATGTCAATAGCTGTATTTAAAAAACAAAAGTAAATACATAGGTACACATACATCACTTGGAAACAGAAAACATTTTTGTATACAATACTCAAGGAAATTAAAAGAAGTACTGATTCTTTATTTCCAGGGATGAAGTATTTTTAAAATAATTCATTATGTTCATTATGGTAAAGGAAAATAAACATAGCTCCAAAATGTTCTTACAGTTCTGGATACTTTTTTCTATTAATTACATAACTATTGTATTTAACCAGAAATTATCACAAACTTTATTCTGTCATTCTTAGAAAAACAGAGTTCTTTTTCTAGTTTGGTTTATAAGAACAGTACTTTGTGGTCATAATCTGGATCTGTAAAATAATTGAGTGGATTTTGGATGCTAGTTTTGCATTTATCACTCCTACAGAAAGAAAAGTGTAAAAATATTAGCCCAAAGTCCAGAAACAAAGACCTCATTCTAAGGTAGAATTATAAGGCTACCCTCAGTGGACTTAGCAGTACTCCTCCTTATTTATATTTGTGTGCTTGAGACAGGAATCAGATCCAAAATCCCAAATCACCTACCTCTAGCACAGTATAATTGGAAAGAAACCCAAGATACTTGAGCATATAACATATTGACTTCTATGCTTATTTTTTAAGTCAGAGAACTTCATAATTCTCAGTTCTCTGGCTTTTCTCTCTCTTTTTGTCCTTTACCTGAATGAAGTGACATGACTGAGATGTCATATCTGTGCCCAAAATCCTGTGGAGGAAAATAGATCATCTCAAATAGAGAATATGCGTCAAATCTGAACATAGATAAATGCACTCATGAGACAAGTACCTGTTTATAATTATATGTACATGCCTACTTGTATGTAAATTAGTTACATGATGCTAGTACATATATGTATGCATGTATAAATGTGTATGTATACATACATTCATACATATGCATACTTGCATATATGTAGGACCGTGTAACCAGGGTCACTAGGGCCCACCAATGATACTTGGGCAGATACCGTTACTGTGACCATATATAAGATGAGAATCTGCGTGATAAGTGTATCAACTGATCTCTAGCCCATAGGAAACTCTCAGCAACTCTGCAACTGATGGTCTTGGGAATTGTCCAAAGGAACATATTCATAGTTGTCTGATGTTAATATCTGCCTAAAAACTTGCAGATGTCAATAGGAACCCGGACATGAAGATTTGACTGCAGGATCAGGGCCTAAAGATTTGGCAGTAGCTCCTTAGGAAAGCCAGGACAGGCTAATCAACAAACTTTTGGAAAAAAATTACAGAAATCTTCCGTAACACTGGAATTCATCAGGACTTACTAGCAAAATTAATAGAAACCTCATTTGACTGAATATCCTCATGCTGATGTTCTTACATTATACACTTGATTTGACCAACACCAATAAAAAAGGTCTGAGAAACTGGTAGGGTGTACTATAAAACTACACATCAAAGGGCAATTGACTAGGAGAAGATAGTATAAAACTATATAATGAAGGAAAGCCATAATATCCTGTCAGCAAGAATGAGCATAGGAACCCATTGTGTTTGCAATCCAAAAGGAGTGAGAACTGCTTTAGTTTGGGATATTTTTACCAAATCTCCTTAGAAATAAAAAAAAATTAAAAAAGAAAAGAAAATCAAAGTTAGATTTTTATATAAAAGAGAAAAGGTAATCACAGTCCTACTGTTCAAGTTCACTGGACCAGCAGTGTTATAAAAAAATGAATGCTATCACTTAACTCTTCATTTAATAATATTTCAGGCTCTCAGAAAGTTGCCTTTCTTGTCCACAAAAATAAATCAGGGGCTTTCTCAGCTTTAAGAAGATATTCTCCACTATAAATTGGTATTCTTTGTTTGGGAGTAGAGGCAGAATCAGAGAGTTTAGCCCAGCAGCTGCTTGGAAATATAGTTTTTCCTGAGTGGAAGAGGAGAAGTAAGTTTGTGAATACTAAAAACAAAACAAACAAAGAAATCCCAACAAAAAGTGAACAGAAAGTCATGTTATTTGTAACTAATACAACCAGGAGAAAAACTACCATTGGGATTACTTTCTCAGAACAAAGCTACACAGAGGGACACATACTTCTTAAAAGAACAGATTGTGAGACATTCAAAGAACAGAAGAACTTCAGAGTCTTGATAATTCAGGTCTTGAAAGATTTTCTCAAAACAAAATGCACGTTGACCTTCCAAGTATCATAGCATATAAAGGTGTTAAAATTTTATTGGTTATATTAAAAAAATAGAGAATGTATGTTAGTCAGCTATTCACCAGTCCTTTATTATCAAAGGTTGAAGAAAGATATTTTTCTATAAAATACGGAATGAGTGATAAGGAAATACTAGTGAAAGTCTAATGAGTATCATATAGCACAGAAATGGACTACAGATTAACCATCTTCTTCACTAACTGTTCTTTTTCCTGTGGGTTGGAGGAGGTTAAGTTGTATATAATCATAGAATAACCAGGTTGGAAGAGACCCACTGTATCATCGAGTCCAACCATTCCTATCAAACACTAAACCATGCCCCTCAGCACCTCGTCCACCCGTACCTTAAACACCTCCAGGGAAGGTGACTCAACCACCTCCCTGGGCAGCCTGTTCCAATGCCCAATGACCCGTTCTGTGAAAATTTTTTTCCTAATGTCCAGTCTGAATCTCTTCTGGCGGAACTTGAGGCCATTCCCTCTTGTCCTGTCCCCTGTCACTTGGCAGAAGAGACCATTACCCTCCTCTCCACAACCTCCTTTCAGGTAGCTGTAGAGAGCAATGAGGTCTCCTCTCAGCCTCCTCTTCTCCAGGCTAAACAACCCCAGCTCTCTCAGCCGTTCCTCATAGGGTCTGTTCTCCGGCCCCTTCACCAGCTTCATTGCTCTTCTCTGGACTTTCTCCAGAGCCTCAACATCCTTCTTGTGGTGAGGGGCCCAGAACTGAACACAGTATTTGAGGTGCAGTCATACCAGTGCCGAGTACAGAGGGAGAATAACCTCCCTGGTCCTGCTGGTCATGCCATTTCTGATACAAACCAGCATTACATAGCAGCATTATGTCCTCACAATAAAAATATATTTAATCTCCTAACATCTACTGCAATTGGTTGTTCATTGTATATAATTTTCTTTATTTTTGAAACCCTCTCCTTCTACCAGCTGTCTGACAAATGTAAGCATGAAACATTCTGAAAATAAACTTTTGGAATAATTTGCATTCAATGGGAAAATTCCACTAGTAAAATAGTATTCATTACATTTTTCTAGTGATGAACAAATCTCAGAATATTCAGAGGACTGTTTCAGACAAATATAAAAATATGAAGATTTGAATATAGTGTTTTGAAAAAGCACCTCTACTACCACTGTACCCAGCAACCTCCAAATAATCACACTTTTTTGTTGTTCTTTAATGACATCTAGCTTTACTTCTGTATCCATCTGAGGTCCCTTTACTTTACCAGGAAGAGCAACATCTCCTCATGGTTAACAGACTACATTTCAGAGGAAATTGAATCATTCTCCAACCCATATTTCTTTCAGGAGTAATCCACAAAATCTTGATGCAGAGAGCAGACACAGGAAGTAACAGGAAATATTTTCATCTATAGTTTTGTTTTGGTTTATTTTTTTTCTCTCTCTACTCTGAATTAAAATTTTCCTACATACATTTATATTCCTTGCTCTAGTGGTAATAAAAGGTCATTCGTGAACCTTATACTGGGGTCAAGAGAGAGAGTGCTGAGCAAGATTCACAGTATCCTCTCAATTTCTTCTTGTTTTCACATGGGAAATCCATGACTTCACAAGGATAAGAAAAATAGAATATATAAAAAGAAATGGCTAAATAAGATCTACCAGTATCTCAATTCTGTTGGCCACACTATAAATGATAAACAGATTTTCATCTAATGGGAATGAACACTTGGAGCTACTTTTTAGTAGACTGGTGAGGAGAAGGGAGCAGAGGATCTAATTTTTGTGTTTCTACTCTCTCTCGTATCTTTTTTTTTTTCCTTAGATTCAGTTAAGATCCCAATTTGTGCTTTATGGCGGTAAGATGAAAAGACCGAAAGCTGCCTCAGTAGGATCAGCTAAAAGAGCAAAATAGATCTGGGTGTTATCAGGTTAACAATGATAACTCACCTTAAGGTCCTTAAAAATAGAAGTGAAAGAAGCACATCAGTACTGAAGAGCAAGGGGGCCAGAACAAAATTCTGAAGATCCCCATAATTAACAGGCAGAGGGTCAGATGAACACTTATTAAAATGCAACAAAGCGCAACGGGGTGTCTCAAAGATGGAGTTTCAATCTTAAACGTGAATTTCTTGGTTTTGTCAGCTACAGTCAGGCCTGCCAGGTTAATTTAATAAGATCTTTACCTATTACCTTTGAGAATTTTGGGGGAACATTTATTGGGAGAGTTAAAAGGTCGGTTTAGAGACAATTCAGGAGACAGACCTCCTTAGAAAGTATAGGAAAAATGGCATTATGGTGATATTTTAAAATGTATTTGTATCTAATAATTGAATGCTGTTAGATGAATGAATCAATTTACCCTCAAGTTTCAAAGGCAATATTAAGTCTTCATTAAGAAATAATGTTCTCCCAGGGCAATGTTCCCACCTTACCCTAATACTGTTAAACACTACATACTGTCATTCCTCTTTTTACAGCACCAATACGATACTCTTAAACTATTTTGGTCAGGTAATTTTGATGAAGATCAATATTTGGCTTTGCAGTTTACCTGTACCAACTCTCACCCTATCCTGATTCAAAACCAGTTGCCCAGGCAGCAGAAGTACATAAACTATCTTGAGAAAATGATTTTAAAGCTTTCCTATCCATAGATATTGCTTGTTAGCATGAAGAGAAGTATGTATTTTAAACCATAGACTTCATCTAATTCCCTCTGATTTTAACACCTATCTAATTTGGCTGAAGTGTTTTGGTTTGAGGTTAAAACGTGTTCTCAATATTGGCTGATTAATGATAAGTGAAAAGTGGGGCCAGTTGTAGGGGCCTCTGACATATGTAGGGGATCTAGAGGGATCAGAACAAAGGCAGGGCAGAAGGATAATGAATACTTCCTCAGCTTCAACAGCAGAGGGAAAGCTGTACCCCATTTCCTAATACTCATATGTGGTTTATGCTATATCTTTAATATATTGTTTATTGAATGTTTTTTGAATGAAATATAGCCCAGAGTACATTGTTACATCAAGATTTACATATATTTTCTCATATTATAATATGTTGGCAAAACAGGAGAACATTATGAGAAGCTGATCTGGCTTCAAGTAATCAAGTGCATTGCTTTGTGATAGTGTAAGTTTGTTAGTGTAATTAAGTCCAGCAATATTTTTTTTCCCTAGGTGTATTTTGAAGTGCAGTAATGTTTAGCTTCTCCTAAGTGGGGGGGATTTTTTTGTTTCAATTTTTCTTTTGTAAGTAAGATCATGGCATCTTGGATTTTGTAATTCCTTCATAAATTATTTTAAGTTTTCTTTGCATATGTGCATACCCACACACACATATTTACCACTTCTAGGACAAGTTGGATAAAGCAGAAGTGTAATATCACACCTCCCCTCTCCCAAACGAAAGACTGGCCGTCAGTGGGTAGCCAAAGTGCTATGTGCTCCCAGGAACAAAAAGAATAAAATGCTTTACAGGCAACTGTCAATAATCTGGTCTCAACTTCTCATTGCTGGGTGACTCTTAGTTCTCTTACAGCCATGGCTCAAGTAAGCAGCAGTGTTGTGGGGCACAAACAAAGAGCACCTCAGTCTTCCAAAATCCTGCCCTCCCTATTTGTTATGCTGAAACCAGTTCAGTTCAACCCTGACCCCAAACGCGTAACCACAGCCCCTGACAAACAGTGTGGGGTTTCCTAGTGGGAAAGGCATGGACTGTAGGTTGTTTAAAACTGACTGGCTTTGCTTTAGTGAAGAAGGAAGCAAATTAAGAGAATAGGAGGAAATGAGAGAAACAGTCGTAAGAAGGATCCCAAGACAAAACAGAGATATAAGTCCTTGGGACATAGAATTCATTACGTGGGTAAAAAACAAAACTGGCAAAAGGAGACTTTTTTGCTCCAGTTTCTCATATGATCAAGGAGACAGAATTTTTTGCAGCCTTTCTAGCAGAGTTGCACCAACGGTTGTACTGCATTCACTCCAGCCACTGCCCAGAGGCTGCAGTTCTACAGCACCATGATTTGAGGATCCACTTGAACCAGAGGTGTTAAAAATATTAACATCTGTCTGAATTTTACCTGTTCTCTATATTGTTCCTGCCTTTTCTTCTCCTCCTTCCCTGTGTGAGTCCTTCCTACCTCCCAGTTTGAGATCATTTAGGAAGGGTGTTTTAAAGAACTAAGATGAAAGAGGCAGGTCCTTGTAGTTCTGCTAAGAGCACAGGCATGGTTTCAGCATGAAGCCCATTAAGTCAACAGTCATTACTTTATGTGGAAGACTGGCTCTCATGCCACTTTCCAAAAGCACATCAGAAAGAAAGATGCTTTTGACATGGAGTGGTTTATGAATTTAGTATTGCAAGAAATGCACCCTCCAGGGTCAAGATTCTGAAAAGTATCAGTTTTGGGTGCAGCACTATTGCAGGGAAATCTTGTTTTCCTGAGTAGGAAGGCAGGTTTCCCCCATTATCTTCACAGTCCTCCCTGACTATCTGGTTTTATTTAACTTTGAAGTGGGACAACAAGAACAGTTCCTACACCCCTTTCCAACAAATCTCTCATTCTCTCCTTAACCTCTGTGGGTCCTCACCAGTCTCTTAACTCTAGATATATTTATACATGTGGGTTTTCACCGATCCTACTCTATTTTTTTGCCTAGATTTTTTTCTGCAGTGCTTAAAGCTGTCTTTCATAGTCATACCCTGTGGAAAGCCATTCCACATTTAAGAAATTAAAATCTACTGTTACCATAGGCCTGTAAAAAGACTGATATGACCTTTTTTTGTGTGTGCCAAGCAGAACTCAACAATACTAATTATTTGCTCATTATTTCCAGGCATTCACTGTTCAGTTGGAGCAATGAGCCACCATCCAGAAACCCTGGATAAACTGCCCCTTTCTTCCTAGCACAGAGGTGAAACTGACCTGTCTCTCTTTCCCGGAGGCTTTCTTTATTCCTCTCTTAAAATAATGGAGTTATGTTTCCCCATTTCTAGTCAGTGACTACTTCACCAGACTGCCAGGACTTCTCAGGTGTGATGGATAGTGGCCAAGCAACTTCCTCCACCAGTGCCATTAGGACCTGCAGATGCATCTTAACAGGTCCCACAGACTTGTGCATCTTTAGGCTTCTTAGGTGGTCTCACAACTGGTCTTCTACAGTAGGCAGCTTTTCATTGTCCAAGTCTCTGGTTTTGCCCTTTGCAACTCAGGTGGGTGCTTAAGACCTTGCCAATGAAGATGGAAGCAAAAATAGTTGTTGAGTACCTTAGTCTTCTCCATATCCTGGGTAACTAATTCTTCTTTTTCCGTCTAGAGAGGGCCCACATTCTTGCTAGTCTTACTTTTATCACCAATGTACCTGTAGAAGACTAACCTATTTATGGACTCAGTGTTGTGATGCCATTATTGGCACCTTGTGTCCTTACAGCCCCTGAAAACCACCAACTTGTCCAGCCTCAGATAAGACGCTTTTCTGTACAGAATATTACAACAGAACCACCTCCTCTGAAGTTTCATGCTCCCTCCTAACCTCCTGGAGAACAAGTTCACCAGCATCCCAACCCTCCTACCATCTGTTCAGTCTGTGGAAAGCTACTTTCCAGCAGCAGCTGCCTGTAAGTGGAAAGAGAACAATCCTGGGAAAGCCATCCCACAGGCTTGGCTACTGCACAGAAGGAGATTTCCAGGGAGAATTCATTTCCTGGTCCTCTTCCTGTTGGTAGAACAGGATTACTTCAGCAATAGGTTATCTCCTTCCCACACTGAAATGCAGGTGAGTATTTTTGGAACATCCATTAAGCTTGCTTTTCATTAATGACTTCTACACATTAAATGGATGGTGCTTGTAGCTCTCATACAAACAAACCACTTCTCACTGTTTACACAGACTAGACAGTAAAACTTAGAATCACAGCAAACAGGATTCTCTTCATCAGTTAGTCCAGGTAACTGGCAGAACCTTGAGCATGCCGGAAAGATGCATTACTTGTTCTTGAAATCTCCCAGCAGTGGAGATCCTACAGTCTCCCTGGGTGAGGTAAGTGTTCTTCCGTGCTTAACTTTTCTTATAATTAGAATTTTTTCTTAAAGTCTAACCCAAATCCCTCTTGCTGTGATTCAAGGCTACTACTTCTTGTCCTATACACATTGGGCTTGTCATACAGATTATTCACTTTCTCTTACATATCTCTCAGCTGCTATCATTTTTCTCTCAGTCTTCTTTACTTTTAGGTAGAATAACTACAGTCCCTTCATCTTTCATTCATAGGTCTTATTCTCTGATCTTTTTCATTCTCTTTTGACCTCTAATCTCCAAATTGTCCACATCTGGTTTTAAGAACAGTGATCAAATAGTGGACACAGTACATCACTGGAAGCACCACTGGTACCAAGAAGAACTCAGATCATATATTTGTTCTTTCTTCCCTAAGAAAAAGATGTTTCATTTGGTTTAATCCACAGTGCGTCTGCTCTTCTAACTGTGAAGTGTTTTGATGTAATAGTTAGATCTTTTAATACACTGTTTAGGCAACTAAGGAATGGCTTTTTAGCATTTCTAGCATTTTAAATGCTCTCCAAGCAATTCTTGCAGTATTTTGTCATTGTTAGTCTTTGTAATGTACTTGTAAGGCAAAGAAATATTGTTGTAAGCATTTTTCCAATGAAGTGGTTGCAGGCCTGCAAAATGTGGCCTGCAAAGGCATATTTTGTCTTGTGCCTTGTGAAAAGAAAAAGTGTTGCTGGATTCTTCTGTACAAGATTCTGCAGTGTAGTTGAAATCTCCTTCCACAAAACATGATTATTCAATGAGTGTGTTCATACTGCAGGTTTCCAAGCCAAGTCTCTCTTCTTAAGGGCTCTCAAAGGTACTTAACTGTAAGCTCATATGATTAATATTTTGTTCATTTCTGCATTTTCCATTTAAGTACCTAAGTTTTGGTCTTTTGTGTGCTCCAAAGCACTTTGCCAAAATCTTTTATCCCTCTTGGGATGGTTGGGAAAGGCATAAGAGGGGGATGGCAGCTGGAGAAGATAGGACCAGAAAAGAAATGTGGGAGAGGCTTCAAGTGTCAGGAGTTACTGTTTCTCTGAGTAGAGACAAGACAGAAGCATTCATCTCTACACCCAAACTCTACCCAGAACACAGATATTTTCTAAGTTTTGTTAATTTAAGGTGTTCCACCAATGTCAGCAAATACCTGAAACCCACTTAAAAATGTGACTTACTTCCCCCTTGTGAATAATCCCCCAAAAAAGATGGCAATCTACTGTTGCTACTAAGTTCTCAATAGCTCAAGTGACAGAGATCTTCATTGTGCAGCAAAGGTTTCCAGCTTTTAAAGTACAAATCAGAATGGTTCTGCCTAACCTCATTTGTGCCATGCCTGTTTTCTTTTTCCTTGTTTTTTGATCTTAGTTTAGCCTTCTTGTTTCTATGCATTAAATGCATAGATATGCATCATAAAATGTGATGTGACATCAATCTTCAGAACTGTTAGGGTATTTTTCCACAAGGTGCAATCTGGTTCTCCAGTGGTAAGTTCTCATGTGACATAAATTGAAATCACAGTGGGTCATAATGTATGACAACAGGTGCACCAAAATGTTTTAATGATTTCTATTCTTTTTAGAAAAAAATCAAGTCAGAATCAAGAACAATGGCAGCTATTAAATTATTTCTGCAAATTCTTGCAGGCAGAGCAGCTGGAAAGAGGGGATCAGGGAGAGGACATATTTTGCTATTTGCAAGGGAGATGCAAATGCAGTTATGCAGTGTAAACCACATATTATATTTTTTGTCTTTCATGTGTTGTGATAAAAGTAGTTTTCTTACCAGTATAACATGTTTCATTAATACAATGTTTAAATAATTAAATAGAGCAACTCTGGAGGCGATGGCTAAGATAAAAGTTTGTAGGCAATCCATTATTGTGATCAGACAGTACTTCTTAAAACCCATGGAGATGCAATTTAGTAATTTAACTTCTGAAGTCAGTTGTTTAATAAACTATTACATTTTAATATAATTTTGTTCTTGTCAAAGGGAATGATTCATTTCCCCTCTGTCGATTGTTCCAGCTGAAGTTATTAGTGGTTCCAGGGTTGAGGGGGTGCTGAGTTCCTGTTTGAATATCATTACCATGCTGTTCCTACTCTCTAGATGTTGCCACTGTAATACTACGCATGTGATCTTTGCTGGTTATAATTATTTTGTAAGGATAGTAAATGCCACCATTTGAGTCTTCAATATTGATATATTTCATTAGGTTTAATTCTGTTAGCAGAAAGTAAGATACTGGTTAAGGGGGATATATAATTAGTTGTACTAGGATTAAATTAATATTAGTACACTCTAATAATGGATGTCCCAGAAAGAAACCTGGCAAAACCATTAAACAGAGGGAATATAATAGAAGACAAACTAAATATTACCTCTGCTACTATCTGAGCTTGTCACAGTTTTAAAAAGATTTGTTTGCTGAATTTTCAATATGATTTTCTTGTGCATTTTTCTTTATTTAAAAAAAGAACTTTTATAAAAAACATATTCTAGAAAAACCAAAAAGCTGTGTTTCTCTCAATTTGTCTTTTCCCTCCTATGAAGATTTTAGTTATGTTTAGTTGGAGTGTAGGTTTAATATGGTCTGTTCAGCTCCTTCTTTTGCAAGTTGCTGACAGCTCATAGAAAGTCTTGGTAATCAGTTAAATCATTTTCCATATATTTTTCCATTACTCATAACAATCAAGAGTGGTGGACATTTCCATACTACTTCCACACAGAAATGCCACAGGAGCAAAGACTGGGACAGAAGCACCCACTGTCATTGCAGCTCACCTGCTGTGGACACTGTCCCAGTCCAGTGTGACAGATCCATGAAGATTAGGAAGTGAGGTCCTTTCTGCAAGCATTTGCTTATCACTGGCCTCACTGACACGTGGGATTATTTATGGCTGAATCTTTTACCACAGCACTTACGGTTCTGAGATAAAAAGCATGCAACAGAGTCCCCACCGCTTCTCCAGCTGCAGAGATGGAAATTGGCATTATTTGAAATTCAAGGAGTTTTTACTGTACACAGGAATAATCCAAATGTGGAACAGGATTTGTAAGTAACTGTAAATCCCCTTTCCCCTAAGAAAACCAGAGTAAATGCAGGAAATAAGCTCTCACTTATATACCATAGACACAATGCTTCATTGTCACTTATTTTAAAGTCACAAGTGAAAAGTAAAAGGAAAGTAGGAGCAAATATCAAGGTGTTAGTGGCATTGAACCTTCCACAGTGCAGTCACTAAGAATTTTTGGAGCTTACCTGCAACCAGTCAGAGAGGATTTTATATGCATAATATTTGATGGTTTATTCTCTAGTGCACGTGTTATTCATCCAAATCAAGGAGAGGGGAAATGTCTTCACCTCTTTTTTCATTAATACTGCTGCTAATTTCATAGTTATTTACACTTTATGTTACAGTATTTTAAGAAATTTTTAAGCATTTCTTTCTACACACAAAAAAATAACCTATATTAAAACAATTCCACTTATGTATTTCCAGAATGTCTGAACCTAATTATTACCAGTACTTGTGAGGCACATAAGACTTAATTAAAAAAAAAAAAGCTGCAAACAAAATTTCTTTATACCTGCTATAGAATTTTTGCTCAATCCAACATACGAGGTGCTGAGGGGCATGATTTAGTGACTGATAGGAATGGTTGGGCTCAATGATATGGTGGGTCTTTTCCAACCTGGTGATTCCGTGATTCAATGATTCTGTAACTCCATCATTGTCAAGTTTCCCCTCACAGAGGAACATTTCCAAAAACATTATTGTTCTGCCATAGTTTATGCAAATCCTCAGGAAAATAACAACTTTCCTTCATTGTATTTATTTCTTCTCTTGAAATTATATTTAGGAAAACCAGTGACACAACCCATGGCTAAAGCCAGCCTGGCCCTCCCTGCATCCTAACACAGTATCCATTGCACATATATCATATGCTATCAAACCCAGTTCAACTTTCCTTAAATGTGGTCCCAGCACTACCCATTCCACTCTTCTTTCATTTGTGTTCAAATTTCAGTTTTCATAGGCACTCTCTGAGTTTCAGTCTTGCGGGAGACAACAGTCAGAATGCACGTGCTGTACAATTTGGGCTTCAGACAAAGTGGCATTTTTTTCTGTAAGAATCTGCAGTAGTTACTGATCACCACCCATCCCACATTATTTTCTCTCCCTCGTTCTTGATCACTATCACTCAAACTATTTGACTCAGATAGACATTTCCTTCCAGCTCCTATATTGCATGCACTGTAATCATGCTGAGTAAATCACACTGAGTATTTGTGTTATAGGAACATTTGTCAATATCATTGTTGTCTTGTTTGGCATCGTTTTATTTTTCTTCTTGTTCCTGTGACTCTGCAGGGAAGACTTCCGTGCAACCTGTTGCATGTTGCAAAGAGTACAAACCTAAAGTGATTTAAATGTTCTCTATTAGAATTTCTTTGCTTATCATGCCCTAGAAGCTCTACAAATGGAGATAGGAGAATGTAGGTGTGGAGAAATCTACATTCAAAATGCTAGTCTAAATGTAAATGTCTACCAAACTAGATCTCCCTTTTTTCAAATTCACTTTAGACATATACACATAAATCTTTGCAAACTACTACACCTTGTATGTGGAATGCTGGAGGTATTGGGTCTGTATGCAATAACAAAATCTTCCTTGTTTTTCACAAAGTGGAGACATAAGAAGCGGTGGTGTTCTTGATATTTATGCATTGCTTTTAACATTATGGTAGCCTAGACACTGGCATAATAGAGGCATCAGATGAAATAATAATACTCAAATGATGTTTGCAAAGTTGAGCTCGTAAATGTCAAAGGTGATTTGAAGTGGACAAGAGTGAGTCTTAACAAATCAACCAGGGGCTGCTGGCAATTGTTTCTGTTCTTGCTTCTTATTGAAACTAATATTGGACAAATTGAAAGAGTGATTGCCTTAGAGCCTTCGCAATGTCTTCACCAATCTGTTGCCCATTTCCATAAAAAATGGGAGTGAAAATGGCAGCTGACTTCTTTTGACCTCTCTCAATTTCACTGTGGCTCCTGTCAGAGGCTTGAAAAAGCAGTTTTTCAGGCAGACCATTATCTGCCATTGTAAGTTAGTTCACAGAGAAATTGAAAAATATCAGTCAAATAATCTATTTAAGCCTGGTCTTTCTGCATGTGTTATGATCTGAATGGTAGCAAACCAGCAAAATATAAAAGCTTAGCTTGAAAGTGGATGGAGAAGTGAAGTTAGTTCCTTTACCAGATTTTTTTTTAAGCCAATTCATCTTTTGTCCCTATGTTGTCATGATTTGACTCTCAGCGTTATAGTAAGATGAGAAGCTACCAGAAATGCCCGAATCCTGGTCCTCCCTATCTTCCTGACTTATTGGATTCCTTTCTGGAATCACAGACCAAGAGCTGTTTTTCTCCACTTCCTTTGCTAACTCATCCCTTTTCCATCTAGTACCATCCCTTACATTCACCAAAGTGTCACCATTTTGATTCTGTGAATTAGCTGCAGAAACACCTCCATCTTCTAAGATTTTCATGAACTTTTTCTTCCTAGAAACTTACAATCCCACTAATGTTTCTCTTCTCTACAAAGGCCAAGACCTTGTCTTCCATAGGTATCAGAGGTGGCCTTAGACTTAGTTTCCCTCAACTTCCTTTGTAACCAACAAGAGAGATCTTCATTTCCCTTGAAAGGAGATCAAACTATCTGGTACAGATTTACTCTCAGAAGTTGTATTTCTCTTTTAGAGGGAATTTTACAGAACTAATCTCCTAATCTTCGTTTTTCTTTCAAGTACTTCATATTAGAGAACTGGAGGCTCCATGACTTTGGATAACCCTTAAAATGAGTGCCTTGGGACCCTAGCCTATACTGTATATCACTCAGTCTAACAGTGTTGCGATCACTCAGCAAACACCTGACTGCGTCAAGTGAACAGCTTAGATCCCATTTCCACCTCATCTGTCTTCCATCAAGCTGATTCTTTTTGCCTCAGCCCTATGTTGCTAGAAGGTATCAAGACCACTGCAATCTCCCCACCTACATCTTCCAGCATATAATCCCTTTATCCTTTCCCAAATTAACTGTGCATTTCAGAGGTTCTCTCACAACTGCTTCTAGCTATCACTTTGGGTTTCTAGTCATAGCTTTCTTTCACTGCAGGTCAATCACTAGCTTATTCTTACCTAGGGGAAATAGGTAACTTTCACTCTCGCTTTTCACAGAAGCTAGGCAGTTCATAGAGATAATCATGATTTCTTCTGGGAAAGGAATTAAATCTGGTTTTTACTAACCTGGGCAGGCACAAAGGACTCTTCTTGACTTAGTTTCATAGCTAGAAGTGTCCAGGTACTCTTTCTTAAAATTTCATTTTCTTCTGAAAGTAATCTTTTTTTTTTCCTTTTGCTGTGAGACTTAAAAAAAAGACATACTAATTGTCTTTGGAATATCTTAACTAAAGCATTTGGATGAAATTTCAGGGTTAGTCTGCTGTTACTGAAAAAAAAGATTTATTTTGTGAGTTCTGGGTTATTTAACATAGCAGATTCTTTTAAAAAAAAAACACATGCAGTTTTTCAGCAACAAGAAAAAAAAATGTTTCCTTTTGTATGAATGGAAACAAACAATATAGACTTCACAGACTTCTTACTATTCACCTTCTTCCATTCTAAGGAGCCACTGTGTTTAGTTAAGGACAGAATTACTGGGTAAACTCAAACAAAGACTATTAGAGTCATTTGGTTTCTGTCAGCAATCATAAGATAGCACTACAGAAGGAACTGTGTGAACAGTAATGACACTGAAGTAGCAAAAGTAGACATAGTTACATTCTGAGATCCACTGGATATAAGTTGTTGACTGGGCATGTAGCAAAGTTATAATGCCACAGCCACAGCTCAAGCTTTCTGCAGAACTATCCTAGTTTCCAATGGAGGTAATACATAGTTGCCGTGTTACTGCAAAATATTCTCTTATAATTGGCAGCTCATCAGTGCTGCAACTGGATTGGACCATTCCTTTGAGATCTTATTTCAGAAAAGATGATTTTCATGCAGGTGCAAAGTTTAAAGGTTGCAGTGGTTGCTAGGCTCACAATTTGACCTATTTTTTGGTAGTTTTTCACTATTGTGTGACTTTTCTCCAGCTGATTGTTTTCAGTTTATTTCTTTTATATTTATTTTGGTTTGCTGGGCTTTAGGACTGCAGGGCTATCCAACTAATAAGGGATAATGTAACCAGATTAAGTGTGGGTTCCAGCTAACCATGTTCTCCTTTGCAATGTTTCAGTGTTGTGAATCTACAGAGCCTGCAGGCCGAATAACATTATTTCATTCACAGACACACACCTACTCCCATGAGGCTGCTATATTAACCTCCTACTTTTCTGTTTGTCCTTGGTAAAATTCTGATTTTTTTTTTTCTCTACACTCCCTACACTGATGCTGAGAATGACCCAGTTCTGATTAGAGGTTCTCAGTAGCCAGAATCTAACTTTGGCACCGGAGTCTCATAAAGAGATGTCTGCAACTAAACTTGATCATGATTTTTATTACTACAATTATACTTCACTGCATGGTGTAATGCATACATGTTTCATATTTTTTTACTCCAGAATAATGAACAAAACAAAATATATATTTTTTTTCCTGAATTTGTAAGTGCTGGATTTATTTTGTGCAGGATTTAAATATCAGTCTACCAGTGATATGCAGATCACCTATAAAGACCTCCCTTGATGTTTAAGGTAAGAATCAGGATACAGCCAGGTCCGTTTACTTTCACTGAGGCCAAGTTTTTGATCTTGGTGTCTGGTTTTCTCTCAAGAGATTTTTCTGCATTGACAGAGGAAGACACAAGATTTCTGTATACATGTGTAACAGTGCGGATGAAACAGGACTCTGTTAGCTACTGCAGGCAGCTGGGCTGACCAATTTGCTCACACTCTGGGACAGTTGCATTCTGTGTCTTTGCAGACAGTTGCATTCTGTGTCTTTGCAGGTGTTAAGGAGTTAAAAATAACGTGGTTCACCTCTTGGACAGACATGGCATCAGATTTCAAAATCCTCAATCTTAGCACAAAACTAGAATAAAAGGGCATTGTGGCAGACAGCAGTATGGGAGGTAGGGCTCAGAGTGGTTGGAAAGTGAGCTATCTCTGCAAAGGTATTAAATGTGACATACTGTTCTCTTCTGCCATTTGCAATGCCGTGGTCCAGCAGGTTTGCAGTCTCCAGGATCATAAATCCATGCACACAGAAAGTTTTCCTCAATCCCAGTGGTTCTTTTTCTATAAAAGTACCATTTTTGTACTATCCCTCTATTGACCAAAGGACAGTGGTTGGTTCTGAGTGGTAACAAAATGTGGCAGCACTCTGGCCAAGACACAACTCATCCACGAGCTTGTGAAAGAGCGAGCAGGCAGTATTCTGCCCATCCCAGGTATGGGCACCAAAAATGCAGATCACTCAGGGGCACAACAAAGGCCTCCCCTCCTGTCTGATTGCTGGAGTCATGGTTTGCCTCAGACACAGCTTGGATTACTTTATTCTGCAGTACTTTGTGGGCGACAGGCTCTCTTCCAAAATGCCTCTCTCACACAGACATCTCGCCTTTCCAGGCATGCCACCCTTCTTTTTTCTATTTTCAAAACATTCTTTTCCGGGGGTTCAGTGGCAGTGCAGCAATCCCGTGAATGTGACCTTTATGTAAGACTGGAAAAGAGTAAAAATTACTCATTTTTACTCTGTTCTTTACAGTGCCTGCTTGATTTATAAAGAAACAACAGCCACTGAGCCTTCTTACTTTTATATTTCTTTCATTTTTAACTTTAGTAGTATCAAATCTTGATACCCTTCCCCCCTTTTCATTAAGACTTTCTCAGGAACTTTGCAACTGCAGTATGCTGAGCTCTTTCTCAAAAGGCTGACTGAGCCTTTTTTCATGTATTTGTCAGGAATTTAAGTCCTGTAAGTACTTATAGGGAGGGGAAAAAAACACTTTTAACAAGTATGATTTAAATGTCCCACCCTCCTGCCATTATAAAGCTTCCAATCTTTTGTTCCTTTTGATGTCATAAACCTACCAGTTCTCCAGACTCTGGAGGACCTATTTAGGAAAAACATGGAAAGTACCTGAAAAACAAATGAGTTTGAAGGGCAGTGGGTTTGATGATTTATTTATATATTTTAAAATTTAAATTTTACATATTTTACAAATATTTTAATATATTTTATATATGTTCTATATATATATTTCAAAATATCTTTATATTTATATATTTTAAAAGCNCAGTTGCATTCTGTGTCTTTGCAGGTGTTAAGGAGTTAAAAATAGCGTGGTTCACCTCTCGGACAGACATGGCATCAGATTTCAAAATCCTCAATCTTAGCACAAAACTAGAATAAAAGGGCATTGTGGCAGACAGCAGTATGGGAGGTAGGGCTCAGAGTGGTTGGAAAGTGAGCTATCTCTGCAAAGGTATTAAGTGTGACATACTGTTCTCTTCTGCCATTTGCAATGCCGTGGTCCAGCAGGTTTGCAGTCTCCAGGATCATAAATCCATGCACACAGAAAGTTTTCCTCAATCCCAGTGGTTCTTTTTCTATAAAAGTACCATTTTTGTACTATCCCTCTATTGACCAAAGGACAGTGGTTGGTTCTGAGTGGTAACAAAATGTGGCAGCACTCTGGCCAAGACACAACTCATGCACGAGCTTGTGAAAGAGCGAGCAGGCAGTATTCTGCCCATCCCAGGTATGGGCACCAAAAATGCAGATCACTCAGGGGCACAACAAAGGCCTCCCCTCCTGTCTGATTGCTGGAGTCATGGTTTGCCTCAGACACAGCTTGGATTACTTTATTCTGCAGTACTTTGTGGGCGACAGGCTCTCTTCCAAAATGCCTCTCTCACACAGACATCTCGCCTTTCCAGGCATGCCACCCTTCTTTTTTCTATTTTCAAAACATTCTTTTCCGGGGGTTCAGTGGCAGTGCAGCAATCCCGTGAATGTGACCTTTATGTAAGACTGGAAAAGAGTAAAAATTACTCATTTTTACTCTGTTCTTTACAGTGCCTGCTTGATTTATAAAGAAACAACAGCCACTGAGCCTTCTTACTTTTATATTTCTTTCATTTTTAACTTTAGTAGTATCAAATCTTGATACCCTTCCCCCCTTTTCATTAAGACTTTCTCAGGAACTTTGCAACTGCAGTATGCAGAGCTCTTTCTCAAAAGGCTGACTGAGCCTTTTTTCATGTATTTGTCAGGAATTTAAGTCCTGTAAGTACCTATAGGGAGGGAAAAAAACCACTTTTAACAAGTATGACTTAAATGTCCCACCCTCCTGCCATTATAAAGCTTCCAATCTTTTGTTCCTTTTGATGTCATAAACCTACCAGTTCTCCAGACTCTGGAGGACCTATTTAGGAAAAACATGGAAAGTACCTGAAAAACAAATGAGTTTGAAGGGCAGTGGGTTTGATGATTTATTTATATATTTTAAAATTTAAATTTTACATATTTTACAAATATTTTAATATATTTTATATATGTTCTATATATATATTTCAAAATATCTTTATATTTATATATTTTATAAGCAAATTAGTACTTCTTACATATATGTGTGTGTGTGTGTGTGTGTATATATTTATAAAAATTTAGCTCATGTTCATCTGTACCCTGATGTTTGCAGACAGGAATGAAGAGGCAATTTTAGTATTTTGCTTAGTAACACAGACTGGTTATCAGAATTCTAGGGCTTTTTTCTGCACTGTATTCTGTTGTGGAGGGGTTTTTCTGTACTTATACATGTATATCTGGCACAATACCAAATGCTGTGTAAAATTCCATAGATCTGAATTGCATTTTCAACTTGTTAGTTATGTCAACTTTAGATATGATGATTTCCCCCTTACAAAGTCTTACTTTTTAAATATGGATATAAAATAGCAATTAAAGTACTATGTCATGCAGTGTCCACTATTTCAACCTGCTACTTTCACTTAGAGCAGCTTATGCATTACACTCTATTCATGCTGTGGAACTACCATGCCCTAGAATGAATACAAACTAGGGATAAAAAAGCTTTTTGTTTCAAGGCTCCACAAATGTGGAATCAGTTACCAGTTGATTTAAGAACAATTGGGAGCTTTTGGTGTTTTAAGATGGAACTGAAACAATACCTCGTAATGACTAGAAGTCATTGTAATCGTTTTAATTGATGTTATTCTGGTGTTATCTTGTTTTATTGTTTATTTATATGCATTTGTTTATCACAGGTCATGCTTGAAAAACGGCTTTCATCTCAATTTACATAGTCAGCTAACAAATATATGTACGTATGTGCATCAGCTACAGTTGTTTATATCTGACAGCAAAACCATATGTATTCTACATGTATTTCTTGCCTTTATGTATGTGCTGCCGATTAAGACATCTGAGTTTGATTTCAGCTTGACTTTTAAGTTTGCAGGACAAACCAAGAAAGTATGTCTCTAATAATATCAGTCAAATTATTGTTTGGCTCCCCAAGCACAAATCAAGTTAAAGCATTAACTAAGAACATGTTACTGTGATTTATAAAGCATTTCATGCTTTAGTTGCAGGGTTTTACTCCTGCTTTGTGCTGACTTTAAGGAGCATTAGCATTCAAAAATTATTTTTGTGTCTCAAAAGGCAAATGATGTATTAAAACCAATGATAATATTCCTTGTAGAGAAATACAGTCTGGCTTCAAGTATTTATTATCATAGCCGATAAAGTAATCACATGTTTAATTTACACCCTCTGCAAATGACAAACACCTACCTGAGTATTCCTACTTGTCCTTACATATCTAGCAAGTAAGCTAACCAGTATATAAGAGGAATAGAGAGGAAACAGGTCATTATTTCATCTGTTCCCTTTACAAACTCAGAAGTTACAAATGTGCAGCTGGGAAATGTTTGTCTCAAAGCTTCAAATCTGTGACATGTTAATTCACAAATAATTGGAGTCACATGGTCTTCCTCAAGGGCAATACAGTACGCTTACTTGTAATAGAAAAGAGTGGACAAAAGTGGTTTTCATAAATCAGATAGAGTTGCTCAATAAATCCAAAACATCTTTCATTATTTCTTTTAAAAATGAGCTTAGTTATGTAAGCAACATTTTTTAAAATTTGAATGGTCTTTGGAAACTGGCAGGTGAGGAAATAAAGGGCAAGGCTACATTATTTTTGGTTATCCAATCTGTCAGCTAAAGGTTTCACGGCCCAGGACCAAATAGTGCTCTGACTTGCATCCCATGTTAACACACGGATGACCTTACATGCAGATACCAAATACTTCCATTAAAAAAGAGCACTTTTCTGTTGGGACAGGTATATGATAACATTGCCTAGATGTAGCTGTTTGCAAAAGTATAGGCTTTTCCCCAAAAAATTTATCTTTAGTACTCTGACTGCAGAATGAATGCTGCTGTGTGAAAGAAACCTGAGGGAGCTGTTAGGGTCAATTGCATCAATCCAGATCCTATACATGCATATTAAGTCCACATTTAAAAATACTTATGATGCTTTTCTGTTTGTTTCAGTTTGCAGTCCGTTTTTAAACATTCATATTTATTCCTTTTTCATTGTCCGAATACCTAAGTGTTCTGGTTTGAGCTAAAGCAGAATCAGTTTTCTAACTTCAGCTGCGTCTTGTCTAAGTAACTTCATTTTCTGAAAGTTCATCTTCTGCATGTTTTTCAGACAGTGTTTTTCTCTAGAAGTGATAACATAGGGCACTGGTGTGCAGAAAGGCCATTGCTTATATTTATTCCTATACCACCCAAGGCCATCCTTCAGTTGGTGAAGTACTGTAATTCAAAGAGTAGAAAAAAGTCACACCTGCATGGAGAAACAGACAGGACAGGTGACCCCAAACTGTAAAAGAAAGTATTCCATCCCATCTACATCATGCTTGGTATAAAACTGAGAAATCACTACGGTCTGTATCTCTTCTGAGATGGGCAGTGAGGACCTTGTCTGTGTGTTTGCCCCTAATCCCAGACCTGTGCATTCCCAAATCCAGATCCTGGATTCAGTCTCCCTCCTGCTACTCACTTTGCCTGCCCTGCAGCATTTGTGGTGACATATAGTTATCGAGGGGTGGGATAAAGACATGGTTTCATGTATTTGTACATATAATTATTGTTGTCATTGTTGTTGTTATTCCATTAAAGATGTTGTTTTAGTTTTCCAGCCCACAAGCCTTTTCCTCTCATTTCCCTTTCCCCTTTCCATGACGAGGAGGGGAGAACTGAGAGTCCACCTGCTCAGTTTCAGCTGCCGAAATCAGCTGAGCTGGGGCTAAACTGACATCAAACCACTCTGAACTAGCCTTTGGACAAATTGCAATTTAAATTGAAAAGCATTTTAGTTATATGAGTAAGATTTTTTTAAAAACAGAACAGGTAAAATTCATGAAAAGAAACCAGGTAAAGAATCATGAATATTTAGTAAAAAAAAAAATCCATTCTTTAATGAAAAAAGATCTTGTCTCAGCTGAGAACTGGTTGTCAGGCTCCAGTCGACATTGGATTTAGTCTCCTGAAANAAAATACAAGAAAAAAAACAAAATAAAAAATAATAAATATTTAGTAAAAAAAAAAATCCATTCTTTAATGAAAAAAGATCTTGTCTCAGCTGAGAACTGGTTGTCAGGCTCCAGTCGACATTGGATTTAGTCTCCTGAAAGTAGAAACTAGAGTGGAAACCTGACTGACCCTGACTAGAGCTGTTATTGTTCCACAACTTTCTCTTGATAAGAATAGTGTTTTGTTCAAATATCAGATTAATTTGCAGTAGACAAATGTTTGTCATCCAAACTTTCGTATTTCTAATAATTCATTTGCTAGAATACTTTTAATTCAGAGAATCAATCTCACGAGTGTAGCAGAAGTACAGCATCACAAATGAGAGTGCCAGATTTAAACTGTTTAGTCTGAGAATTTATTGCTGGCACTGGAATGGTTGTTGGCAGAACACATCCACATAGGGAGTTTGATCAGCTACTTCATTTCCAGTCTATGCCATTAAGCAGTGGTTTGAGAACACTTACTATTTCAATGCACCAGACAACAAAAACACACACACACTTTCTGTTTAATTTCATAGTGGTACCTCAGAATTTTGGCTTAAATATTAATCTGATTTAAATTTATACACTGGGAATTTCTTAGTGTGATTCAAAAACTATGTCATTAACATAACCCGTCATTGTCCTGTATTTTGATACTAGTCCTAATATTCATTTTTCAGATGCTGATGTGCTGGGTTTGATCCTGAGTTTTAAGAGCCTGAACTACATAAGGGATGTCAAGCAAGCAGGTAGCATAAGGCTTGGGGCACTGTGCTCTTGAAAGAAATTTACTTTAGCATTTATCAAGCTCCAAGAAGAGGTGGTGTAGGTTCAAGGTATACATTATGCTTTTATTAGTTAATGGAAAATATGGTGAAGATTTGAAAGGGCTTTAAAGACAAACTTTGCTCTTATCTGCAGCACAATATAGAAAGGTGTCAGAAACAAGCAGTCACTACTAAGACCCAAGAGTCAGCCTTCTAGTGGTGGAAGGTGTGGAAACTTCTGTTTCCAACTGATACACTAAATGCACATTACTGACCAGCTGATCTGAGAACAGAAATTGTGGTAACACCTCTAAATGCATAAGGTGGGTACATACCAATATTAATTTAAGCCTGGAAAACACATCACGCTTTTCTCTTTCAGATGAAGATAGGGAAAAGAATTAACAATAGCAACTAAACCTCTCACTGTATGGCATGGAGCCATAGAATCAGAATGGTCTGAGTTGGAAGGGACCTTAAAGACAAGCTAATTCCAACCCCTCTGCTATGAGCAGGGACACCTCCCAATAGATCAAGCTGCTCAAGGTCCTATCCAACCTGCACTTAAACACTTCTAGGGAGGGGGTGTCCACAGCTTCCCTGGGCAACCTATACCAGTGTCTCACCACCCTCACTGCAAATAACTTCTTCCCAATGTCTAGTCTAATTCTTCCTTTCTCCAATTTATTACCATTCCCCCTAGTCCTATCACTCCATGCCTTTGTAAAACATCCCTTCCCAGCTTTCTTGTATGCCCACTTCAGGTACTGGAAGGTTGCTACAAGGTCTCTTTGGAGCCTTGTCTTCTCCAGGCTGAACAAGCCAAACTCTCTCAGCCTGTCATGTATGGGAGGTGCTTCAGCCTTCTGACCATCTTTATAGACCTTATCTGGACCCCTTCCAACAGTTCCATATCCTTCTTATGTTGAGGATTCCAGAACTGGACTCAATACTCCAGGTGAGGTCTCATACAAGCAGAGTAGATGGGGAGAATCACTTCCACTGACTTGCTGACTACGTTTCTTTTGATGCAATCCAGGACACTGTTGACCTTCTGGGCTGCAAGCTCACATTGCCAGCTCATGTCAAGCTTCTCATCAATCAGAACCTCCCAGTCCTTCTCCACGGGGCTGTTCTCAATCACATGATCCCATATCCTGTATTGAAACCACAGATTGCCCTGACCCAGTTGTAGGACCTTGTACTTGGACTTGTTGAACCTCATGAGGTTCACGCAGCCCCACTTCTCCAGCCTGTCCAGGTCCCTCTGGATGAGATCCCATCCTTCTGGTGGGACAACTGCGCCACTCAGCTTGGTGTCATCTGCAAACTTGCTGTGGGAGCCCTCGATCTTGCTGTCTATATCATTAATGAAGATATTAAACAGCAGTGGTCCCAGTACAGACCCCTGAGGAACACCACTTGTCACAGATCTCCGTCTGGACATCGAACCATTGACCACTACTCTCTGAATCACCAGAGAATCACAGAGCTATTTACCAGCAAGTGCATCCCATGCATGTCATTTAGCTCAGTCTTTTTTCTCCTTCCTTCATGTGCTGGGTCAGGATTGATTTCATTAAACTTAAACCATTGCTGATAGATCAACATTAAATCTGGCCTTAAAATTCTGCTGTGGAAGTGATTCTGGAAAACCCCTTGACAGTTTGCTCCATGACCTAACTGTTCCTGCAGTTGTTAAGTTTTTCCTAATATTTAACCCTATTATCAGTGTTGCAGCTAAAGTCCTTTACTTGTTTTGTCCCAATTGACCAATGAGAACAATTGGTCCTTGTTCTCTTGGTAACACCTCTTTATGCAATTATCAAGAGTTATTACATCCCCCTTTTAGCTTTTCTTCTCTAGACTAAACATATTCCAATCTCTTAAGCTTTCCTCTTGGACCTTATCTTGAAGACTTTTTATCATTTTTTTATGTCCTTCTTTTAAGTCCTTCTAATTTGTCTGTATCTTGTGAAAAATGTGGCAGTCCGAACCAAATACAGCTATCTGGATGAAGCCTCAGCCAAGTCAAACATAGCAGAAAAACTACCTTCCTTGTATTACCTACAGTGCTCAAACTAACATGACCTAGTGTAGCATTTGTCTTTTCTGTGACAGCCTTGTCTTTTTCACTTGTTCAGTATGTTGTCCATTCTCTCTACTACTCCCTTCTCTGAAGTTTTCAGATCTAACAGATTATATTTGTAACTTTGATCATTCTATTCTTAAGTTATTCCATCATCTGCTTTGAGTTTCCATATGGCTACATATGCTTCCCATCTTTATACTTATTTGTATGTGGCTTTGCCTTATCTGAACCTTTGTCCTAGTACTGCTGATGTACCCATTGTCATTGGAGTAATTTTACTGTATCATCTCTAGGATATTTTTTTCAGCAACAGAATCCTCTCAGCAATACCAGAGCTCAATCAGAAGCTTATCTCCATACCATTTTGAATCTTGCTACTGTACATGTAGGGATTTAAAAATTTACATATCCTTATATATATATCTCCATGGAAAAGGAATATTCCTGGTACGTAGTTTGTCAATGATCTATGAAAACAAGGAGGCTAGACTAAATTATCAAATCAAATATTTTCTTATTTGTGTGGACTTAGAGTATTTGGATGTGGTATTTCCTACCACCTTAATTATGAAATCAAATGTTCAGCAATTTTCCACAAATCAGAATTTCAAAACCTCATTTCAGAAATCAAGACACGTGATGTTCCAGAACTGGGATATACATCCATCCCCAACTCACCTGGAAAGCAAAGAGGAGGGAAAGTATCCCTGTTGAGTCCCAACCTAGTGATGCTGTCTTTGCAGGGCTAGTCTGGACCTATGCAAAATCAAGCTAATTCTCGAGTTGCTGGTATAAAAACCTTGAGAGACCATTTTGTGCTGGAGTTGCTAGAGCATTTCTCTACTAAAACCAGATTTGGGAAGCTGCAACTTTTCAAGGTTTTTTTTTTTTCAGCACTAAATGTGGAAGACTTCAGAGCCCTGGGTTGTATCAAGGAAATATTCTTCAAATCTGAATTTTAATAGAGCAATATTTGTCATATTTAGGGAAAATATTCCAGTTCAGCAAACTGATATTTTCTTGCAATACATTTTTTTGTTAGGAACTCTGTGTACAAACTAACACAGACTCCTGAAGCACCTTGGTTTATCTACATACATCTTAATCTTTCCAGGGATTTTCATGGGATTCTTGCTCCAGAGGAGAGATCAAAAATTCCTTTTACTCTTACATTTTATTTCTATTACTCTTTATGGTGCATGAAAGCATGCTCTTTACTCTTGCTGGCCTAACGAAGATTTATAATGTTTATTCATTTCCTTTTCCCTCTTAACATGAACCGGAACAGTTTGCCTTACTCAGGTTTCCAGAGGTATGTCTACCTCACTTGCTCAAAATGCATTCCCAGGACCAGACAAGAGCTCATTGTGCTGGCACGCAATCCACACCAGGACCTTGGGCAGCCTGCCCAAACATGCCTGGCAGGGTCCTAACCACCTACTTACATATTAATACCACCTAAGAATACCCCATGTGTTCAGGCCCAGAAGATGCTGCATGTGTTAAAGAAGTGTGTTTTCTGCTCAGGCATTTGCTGGGTGCAAAGGCTGGTCCAGCCTGGGGTGCAAACATGGGGTACCCCTCAAAGGAAGAGTTATTTCTTCTCTGAGAGGTGAAATGGCATTGCCAGCATGGTCAGTCTCAGGCTTTTGAAACCAAGGAGGTAGGCTACACAAAATATGACATGTTATAATATATTAATAAGTGTATTAAAAAGGAAGGGGTCCTTTTACTTCTGGGTGTTGATATTTATAATTTGATGTCTGTTTCTAGTGGGAGGGGATTACTAGAGGGGGAGAGAAATCTTTTTCTTTATGAAAGGAGAAACAAGAAAGCAAAGTCTCTCTTGCTGTATTCTCACTCTGGAAGGATGAGGCAGCACTAAGGTTTTTGCAATAAAATGTTGATAATTCCATATGGTAGAAAGTCCATGTAAACAATGACTTTGAACAGGCCACATGCTGAGATACTGACACAAGGTTAGTGTAGCTATCCCCTTGAGCACAGCTGTAGCTTATACCAACAATAAAGGCTTTCTGATGGTGTGTTATTCACCAATTCGAAAAGCAAAAATGATTTTTAAACATAACAGGACTTTTAGATTAATATAGTTACTTAAACATTAAAGCTTCTTCAGCATAGCATTTAACAGCATCGTTAAAATTAAAACCATGAATAAACAACCCACTTCAGACTGATATTGTTTTATAAACCATTTTTAATATGGATCTGGCCATTATCTTACCACTGCCTGTGCCAAAAACATTGCCTGTATGAATAAAAAGTTTGCTTGTACAGTTGGTCCATATTTCAGACTCAAATCTATCAAATAGGAGTGGGAGTAAAGCCCAACGTACTGAGTCATGGTAAAGTTCTTTTCGAGGCTGAGGAAAATGTAACTCCCAGAATAAGTTACGGTACATGACATTTTCTTTTGGGCCAGCTACCACTTTGTAAGAATAATTCAAGTGTTCTTATCTCATGTTCTAAAAGGCTTGCTTTGACGTATTCTAACATTAGCTGCTTGTTACAGGAAGACTTACTTTTCATGAATACAAAGATTCAGTCTTTCATCAAAATGTTCGTAGTGGTACATTTACTCTCCCTGAAAAAAAAAAAATTGTTTCTGTTGATACAGTTCAACTACACTGAAAAAGAAGAAAAAGTTCAGTTCTGAGCGGATGGTTAGGATGACTGACTGCAAATCAGGGCTAAGAAATTACTAAATATTGCTTATGTTAAGAGCAGTGTAATTTGTTTATCATAGAATCACTAGATTGGAAAAGACCCACAGGATCATCGAGTCCAACAATTCCTATATCTCTCACTTCCAATTCCTTAGCCATTTTCTTCTTCCTCAAGAAAAACAGGAGTTAGGAACTATTTCTAGATGTTTTCTTTCTATTTTTTTAAAAAACCATTTTTTCCAACCTGATATTATAGGATTTTTCAGCAGCAGAGGAACCACGAAATGTTTTGCTCTATGATGTGGCAAACAGTTCTTCAGAAGCTGGACCAAGATAGGAATCTCCCTCATTTTATAAGCATGCAAGTAAAAGGTTCTAAAAACATAAATTAATCTTTTCATTCTCTAACATTTCCTCTAAGTGATTTTAGGCAGCTAAAGCTATAAGTCTTCAGTGGTGTCACTTTTTGGAAGTTTTGTTCTTAACATTTTAGGACTGATGAATAAAGCATGGGACATTCTACAATATCCCAGCTGGGAGATTATGCAGCTGGACAAAATTATCCTTATTAGATTTTTTTTTAAAATGATGATATATCTTTTGATAAACCTTCTCATTGTAGCTGAATAGTAGAAACATTATAGAACATAAATAGAGACATAATAGGACAAAATAATTCTGTGAAAATAATGAAGTTTTAATTCTGAACAAATGTGCCTTTAGCCAGAATGCTTGAGAAATGTCTTATGACTACTGCAAAACAGGAATAGAAAGTGATTCTTGAATTCTGAAATATCATGATTTACAAGAGAAAACCTGACTCTGAGTTACTTCCACTCAGAGAAACACAACATGCAATGTGTTCTGCTCTAACTAACCAATGCAACAATATTGAATCCAAATTTTGAATATCAAACACTTGCAGTGAAGTGCTCATAAATGATACACCCTCATTCCAGGAATAATTCTGAATTTAAAAAAAATCTAGGAAAGTCATAAGCTGCTCTTGTGCTATTCATAAATAGGAAAAGGAGGTGATGTTTGTCTAAGAAATTATTCGGAGTGAATTATGCATCCTTGATCCTTTTCTAAAATTTGTACGGGATGATTCCTCTAAAGATTTTGCAATATAATTACCTAGATCAGTCATTCTCCAGCTGAATCCTCCACCACAGCATCAGTGTGCTCACGTATTCCTGGATAAGACTTACACACTGTTTCCTTATGCCACGTCCACCCTTCTAAGCAGTTTGTCACCTGTTCTGGGAGATGTAAAATAGTTAAAAGCTAAATCTCCTGTCTCCACATACTTTTACATATGCTTAAATTTATGCACATGAGTAGTTTCATCGATTTCAGTAAATCTATTCATAGGAGTACATTTAAGAAAACTATTTGTAGATTTGGACTCTTAAGAGATTTGTCTCCTGGTGTTATGTGCTTCCGACTTTATCAGTAAATAGATATCACTCAGCAACATCTGACACATGATTATCTATAATAAAAATCTGTAATGCTTGCATTTATAGAATTTTCAGTTAGATACTTGTGATTTACATGGAAGTTTATGAAATCAGAAAAGGACCCATGTGGTCGGAATCTTGTTTTGCTATTGAAAGGTACTTTAGGTCAGATCCCCAAAGAAAACCTGGCACTTAATTGCAGTTTCCAGACATGCTTGGTAGTAAACTTGGCTCTGACCATTACAAAAAATTGTGCATTCTTTCTAGCCATTTGTGGAAGCAGTATTGACACTAGGACAAGTATAAATGTAGGTGGCTGTAATGTATTTCACTGCTTATAACCTATACAGACAGCACCGGTGTGCAGCAGTCAGCTGAAGGATCTGGCTTCTAGAAGGGAGAGAGGGAAGGAATATCTAAATGGGTTAGTTGTTAAGAACAAGTAGCTTTTGATTTAAGATATATTAAAAGTGAGTTCCTGGATTTTATTCCTGACATACACCCAATTAATATATTTTCCAAAACCAAGACACCGTATTTGCAGGTTTTATTTAATATTAATGGAGTCATTAAAAGGATATTCTAATATCTGGGAAGCATTTTTTTTTTCAGATTTTGTTTCAAAATACAGAAGCTGCTTCTGACCTAATTGATCAAAAAATACTTTTTTGGGGTGAAGCAGCTTAAAATGTCTTCAAGGCAAATGAATTTGGGGAATAGTGAGAAAGGTAGAAAGGTAATATATTCTAGAAAAAGTGCCAGGACTTAAGCTGGAAATAAACCTGCAGCAAGCATGCATTTTGATACTGTTCATACAGCCATTCAAAACTCTTATTTCTTCAATTGGATGCATGCAACTAGATAAAAATTTATTTATTACAAATCTTTTCTTCTTATTATTTTTCCAAATTTCTCAGAAGGGGTATTCTTTAATATCAAAATTTGCTGTTGTAAGAAACCTTATACAAAAATAAGCATATTAATTAAATATTTTCAGTAATTAAAGGGAAAAAATAACCAGAATAAATTATATATTTTATTAAGGGTTTTTCAACAAATACCTAGGTACTTTATCCCAGATCTACACAAAATGTTTTTTTGATTCCAGCTGCAAAGTTTATCTGCTATCTTGTTATGATAATTGTGTTAATATAGTGATCAGCAAACAAATTACTAGAAAGAATTAGTTTTATTGAAGAGAAAAAGTTATCATCTATAACTCTATTGAAGTATTTAATGTGATGAAATTTTTCTGTAAGATGAAAAAACTACAATATTTCCTGACTGTACACACATATATTTCATAAATGCATGGATTTCATTTGAAACACTTAAATTCTTCTTTAAAAGAAAAAAAACACTTTATACATTATCTCCTGATTCTTTAGATGAAGTACTGAACAGAGACTACTAAGACTCCTCCCAAGAGGTTGACCTCTTCCCTGTGATCTAACCTCACTTTCTCCTCTTTTCTCCTTTTTAATAACTGCATGGACACCATTTACAAGATAGAAGTGGAATACCTTACATAAGGACACATAACGCAGGACTCTCTTTAATATTCATGAGTTTGTCTGCTTTATTAAAGAAATTCAAGTAGCTAGTGAACACTTGGATTGCATTCCTCCACCATATATCTTTTATCTGGCTGTTAAAGTTAAGCATTGCTAATGCAGTTTTGACTTCACCTTCTTTGGAATTCAACTCCTTGGCTGATACGTAATACATGCTCTAGATTCTCCAGCGTGCATACCTACATTAACAACCACAACTATTTATAATTGCTACCAGGGTCCTAAAGAAAAGAAAGTTCCCAGCAGGTTTGCTTTGAGCTCACTGAAAGAAAGAACAGAAAAAGTTAGAAAGTTCTTCTCTCAAGTCAAAATCTAGAGGTTCATTTCACACCTTAGTTTTTTTTCAAAACTCTCTAGCAAAGCCCAGATTTGGGTTTCAAAAATGACAAGGAAAAAAAGGAATCTCTTGTTGTTACTGGTTTTTTTCTGGACAAATCTTGACATTTTCCAGTTATATCTCCATCCAAAACAAGAGATCAGTTTTGGAATAAAAAATATAATTACTAAGTGAAAGGAAACTACATTCAAACATTGTCAATTAAATGAGGGAATGGATATCAATGTTAATGTGTAGATATGTAAAAAGATCCTTATTTTGCAGATGTATGAGAGGGATCCCTAAAGAACACAAGTTTTTTCTATATTAATTCCATGGTAGTTGAAAGCTACATAATCAAAAACACTTTCTAAATTTGGCAGAAATATAACACTGGCTGTTTAAAATAAAAAGTCTGTATGGAAAGTTCAGTTTTGGTTTGTTATTTTTTTTATTCCCCTAGGGTCATTGTGGTAGAGGAAATATTTTTATCTGGGCCTCAGGAAGCAGTGGTCTGGCTAGTGACTGCAGTGTAGATGGTTATGTGAACAGTATTTACTCAGGGCAAAGCGTGCCATCCCTTACCTCTGCTCCAAAACTCCTGGGCTACCATAACTAATCAATGTCAATGGCCACCTGGAAATATCCAGCAAGGAAGTACTGTGGAAGCTACTACCCTGAAACGACCTTTCAGTCTGAAGTAAGGTGAGTCAGTAATGTGCAAGTAAGATATTGGCGTGGATAAGGAGAAACCTGCCGAGCTCTTTTTCAAACAGAAATTCAGTGAAATGACTTTGCACTCTCTTATATAAATGGGCTAAAATGACAAGGGGCACAGGGAGTTTTCTGATGGAGGCTTCATGCTTTGCAGGCAAATATTTATGGCAGAGGCAATGTGGCAAGGAAGGATAGCAGAAATCTGGCAGATTTTCTGAGGGCAGTTTTACCAATTTTCACTCCTCTTTTCAGAACTCTGCAAGTGTTTCTCACGTGCTCCTTCTAATATAAGAAAATCTATTTTCTGTTCTGGACTTGAAAATTAGCGTACATAAATACATAGGTCTGTCTGTGTTCTTTCACTGTAATTCTGACCATTCCCAATACCTTGCAAACTGGTTGCCTTTTCTTTGGCTTCTTCAGAAAACATGGGATGAAAATGCTGACATCAGCTGTCAAGCTTAGAGTACCAACAGTTTCCTAATTCCCTAAGGTTCTTTCACATATAAAGTTCGTTTACGATATCACTTACAAGTTTAATCAACACTCTGTGTCTTTGTTAGCCATTCAGATACACTCAGGCAACTTTCCTTTCACTTCAATACTGTAAGAGTTCATTTAGGAAACTACCCCTTTCTTCAGCTATTATGTTTTAACATTTGTTTTCTTTGTGTTCCAGTTTTTGAGATACTTCCCATCATGTCACAGTTCAGTTTTTTGTACAGCTCAGTTTTTTTACTATGCATCTTGCTCCAAGAAACCTCTAGCTTCCAAGCTTAGTCAACATTGCTCTATCTTCCTTTTCCTGTTTTATAAAATATGACAAAATATACTGTTTCCTTTTTTGGTGATGGTGACTGTCCTTTACTTCTAGATGTAGCATTGTCTTCATTTTCTACTAATTTTGGTCAATGTCAACACTCATCTCTTGGCCCAGNAAAAAACTTCCTCCTAATCTCTAACCTAAATCTCCCCTGGCGGAGCTTGAGGCCATTCCACCTCATCCTGTCCCCTGTCACTTGGGAGAAGAGGCCAGCTCCCTCCTCTCCACAACCTCCCTTCAGGTATTTGTAGAGAGCAATGAGGTCTCCTCTCAGCCTCCTCTTCTCCAGGCTAAACAACCCCAGCTCTCTCAGATGCTCCTCATAAGGCCTGTTCTCCAGCCCCTTCACCAGCCTAGTTGCTCTTCTCTGAACACGCTCCAGAGCCTCCATTGACATTTTGGTCAATGTCAACACTCATCTCTTGGCCCAGTGGTACGTATTTGGAAGTAGTAAGAGAATCCCAGAGGAAAACCTTACTGTGTGTCAGCAATAAACTTTCAGGAGGGTTCTGTCATGGAGGGAGGGGAGGAATACAATTATATGATTACAGATATTACCAGGTATAATTTTTGCAACCAATACTTTGTATTATTAATTCCATACAAAACCACTTAAAAAACAACATAGTGCATTAAGAATAGAAGACAGAATAGAGTACATTCTGGTTTAAATCTTAATTTGCCAAACTATGGCATGATCACTAAAATTGAATGTTTGGAAACTCACCTTGTTTTCAACATGTGACGTCTAGTTGGTGATGTGGGGAGCTGAAATTTCACCACAGTCATGATAGATCAACAGCAGCTTTGGTAGCACCAGTGATAGGCCAACAAGATTCTAAGAAACAGACTTTTTTTTTTAATACATTCACTTTGCCTCACACCTCCTTTTCCTCTCTTCAAATATTTCAGAGAAAACTCCTCAGTAGTATCCAACAATGAGTCCAGGGAAATAACCTTGTTTTGTACACATTTTAAAAATTCTGGCAGTCTTTTCGTTGAGGTGCTCCAGGTCTTCTGTGCCTAAGAGCAAAGGCTTGAAATTTTAAAAGGATGTATAGCATTGATATAAATCCAAATCCATTCTAATTTGGAAAAGTAAGGAACTTTTGGGAAAACATTTTTGACAGAGGTTTCACAGAACTAGAGAATCACAAAGGTTGATAGGGTCTTCAGGAGGTTTCTAGTCCAACCTTCTGCTCTGAAAATGTCAACATTGAATTCAGAATTCAGTTTATTCGGGACTTTGTCCCACCAGGTCTTGAAAACCTCCAAGTGAGGATTCCACAAGCTCTCTGGGCAACCTGCTCTAGTGCTTCATTTTCTTCACAATTAAAAAATATTTTCCTTATGACCAGTCAGAATCTCCCCCATTCCAATTAAGTCTATTATCTTCTGTTCTCTTGCTATGCACCTCAGTAATCAAGGTTCTCAAAAGAACATCTGGTCCAACCTTTTCTCTTCCATATATAGTCCAAGATGCCATTTACTTTTGTAACTTCCAGGGCAGACTTCGAGGTCGTATTTAGCCTGCTTTCCCTCAAGTCTTTTTCAACAAAGCTGCTCCCTAGACAGTCAGTCCCTAACCTGCAGGGAGTTAGTCCACTCCTCCAGCACCCATAGAGCAGTATGGAAAGCAGGGAACCTTGCTCTGTGTTTTTGTACTGAGGATTTATTGTTGGTAAGGGAAATGGAACCAACATATTCTAGTGTGGAGTGAACAAAAGAAAGTTTGGGACTGAGAAGAGGAATCAAAAATTCTTCCTGGTAGCCTAATAACCAAGACACCTAAGATAACTGAAAATCAGAAAAGAGGTCACAGAGACCTTTTCATCGTAGGAGGCATTAGAAGGTTGGAATTATCATCTTATGAAGGAGAGTTACAAATTGCTTGATGGTTTGGGTGACAGCAAACTAAATTCTGGTGAGAAAAAGGGAGACTTGGGACAAAATTAAGTAGATTAAAGCTACTAAAGAGTGCAAAGAAGGAGATACGTCATAAGAAGGGGAAGAGAAACTGGCTAGGACAAGAAACTGTGATAGGTATTCAGGAGTTAGACAGGAAGCCTTTATCCTCAGAGGCAGGGAGTCAGGCAATGGGCATTGCTGGTAAAACCAGTGAAGAAAAAGAGTGAAAATAGATCAGATGTGCATTTTCATGGGTAGACAGAGGTGAGGACAGTCTGGAGGCCTAAACCAAACTAAAAATTCTGAGACGAGACTGTTACTGTCAACAGTGAATCTCATGCTGGACTGACAAAAGATTTCACTACAGTAAGTGAAAATGAAGCTGGGTTGAAGGACAACTTGTATTGAACTGAGAAGGCAGTGGCAGCTTAGAAGTTACAGAAGAGGACATCAGAGTTTGGGGAAATGGAAAGTGACATCTGTAAAAATAAATAAGATACGGATATATAGTCAAACAAAAGGGTTTTTTCATATTTAAAAGGCAAAAGATTTTCAAATATTTTAGGGGTTTGAGGTCTTAGTTGTATCATTATACTTTTTGGTTGTGCGTAATATGCATGTTTATAAAGTCTATTCTTTTACTTACATTGTATCATATGCTATTCTAAGAGGATTAGTTTAAATTCCTAATACAATTAAGAGTAGCCTATTTCTCCACCTTAGTTTTATTGACAAATAAGGCAACATCAGCAGAACTCTCTGAGGTAGGCTCAAAACCTCAGATACTGTTCAGCCCTTAGTGTTCTCCTTCTTAAAGTTGAGATTTCTGGATCAAGGAAACACTGAAACTATTTTTACTCCCTTACAGTTCCCTCCAGCTGGAATCAGGGGTGAGAATCTCTGGCACAGACAATAGCAAAATTTGTATAGAGTATTTGCAAAGGTTGCTATTTTATGCACGAGTAAAGTAGCCTCTGTAAGTTGAACATGATGTTATCTCTAGAAATGTTATGCATAATCTTTATCTTCAAAGATATTTCTGAACTTAACTTATGCATATCTTAGCATTCAAGTTTGATTTGATAACCTGTCAAGCAGATCTAATTTGTTTGTGTTTTCCTGTGCTTTTCTGCATACTGGGAGGAATCTTTTGCTAACCACACATTAGAATCATAGAATCATGGAATAATCAGGTTGGAAAAGACCGGATTATAGAGTCCAACCATTCCTATCAAACACTAGACCATGCCCCTGAGCACCTCTTCCACCCGTGCCTTAAANTTGCTTGTTGATGAAATTAGTGTTATTAGCACCATCCACATTTCTTTACAAAGAGGCAAAGAGAGAAAGGGAAGGGAAGGGAAGGGAAGGGAAGGGAAGGGAAGGGAAGGGAAGGGAAGGGAAGGAAAATATGATCATAAGCTTATCAAGGAATGTGGGGAGACGACTACAAAGAACACTGAAATACAGCATCAAAATAAGGAATAACTATACACCTATAATTCAGCTTTCCTTGAAGACTGTGTAATCAGTCTGAACTTTGAGAAGTTAGGTTAGTGATTTCAAACTGTCTATTTTTTTAAATGACATTTGTTTGTTTAAAACATTAACTTGCTATCATTTCATCAAAACTTCATAACTCTATTACAAGTATGCCACTGAGACCTTGAAGAAAGAGTAATTTGGCTGCTTCATAGTATAGAATTATAGTATGGTGTGTGTCGGATGGGACCTTAAACATCATCTAGTTCACGTTCCCAGTCTCTTCTGACTAGTTCTGGCTGCTTGGCTGGGCTCATCTCTTGTGATTTCTCATCTCAAAGAGACACTACCAGGATTACCAACAGAAGGAACTAGGATGAGTCCTGGAATATGTCATCCAGACAGAGACTTTGACCTACATAGAAGGCTGGGTGCCCAAAGCACCAACCTGTCCCTTCAATGAGACCACATGTTAGTATCTCCACACAGAAATATTTTCTTTCTAAGCTGAAATGTTTTGAAGGTTGTCATTTTTTCATCAAAACGTCAACACGTGACGCACAAAATGTCAGTTTTCCAGCAATTCTACAGTAAATCGTACTTGATACAAATATTTGTGTATGTCCTCTATTTCTCCATACTAGCTGTTTCTTCAGTACGAAATTATGGAGAAAAAAATATGTCAGAAAGTATAGGCTTTAATAGCGGGATTCATCTGACCAAATAAAAAAATCTGTAACTGAGACTTCTACATCTGAGATTGTCACCCTGGATTCTTCTCACAATCAGTGGAAAAAAACAGGCACTTATAGGCTATGATTTATCACATCCTGAAGTAGATAGCTAAAAAAGGTCAGCTGAATCCGTTTTCAAAAGCACCTATTTCTCTCCACTGGCAGTAGAGGGAATCTATAGTGACAATGTCAGATATTGACAGCTGAAGTTAAATAAAACTACTCATGCATTAAGAGTTCATAGCACAGTTGTTCATAAACTTGTCCTTTTGCACCATAACTGCAATTGTTCATCTTATTTGCTTCAAAATATACAATGACTTTTTCTTTACTCCTTTCTCCCCATTAAAACCGATCTTTTTACCTTCAGGTTTTTTCCTACCTACATTGTGTTGTGCATCATTTTTCTATTCCCCTCAAGACTATAAAATAAGGCTTTAAACCAGTAATTATAAGCAAATATCTGAGATAAATGCTTGCCATATCAGCAAAAGTGTGAGATTCTACAGTACTATCTACTTATCTTCTTAGTCTTACTGCAAGTCTTTTGAAATACATTTCGAGGCTCAAGTCCCATAACTGAATTATACCAGTTGTCTAATACAGGAGGCCAAGATCAGGCAGAAGATATTCCTGTGTTGTTTCACCACATGGACTATACAGCATCCTTTCACAAAGGATGTCATTTAACATAATAACATATTTCTGACATTCTCTGTACTTACCTGTGGATACCACATGCTAGAAACTGTTCACTTTGTCACCTTCACTCACATATGAAGCAAGGATTTTTCAGTAGTTGCTAAAGGCTTCTAAGTGAACACTGCAAATACAGTCATATAAATAATAGTGGTAGTAAGTAGTACAGTGAACACAAACTTTCTATATTTTGCTATGCCTCAATCCTAGATCTATATGCCAGAGACAGTGATGTCTTTGATCTCTTCTAAAAAGTAAGCATGAATTAAAGTCTAAGTAGTGGCTGTAGATCTTTGCACCTCTTCCCTTAACTTCTCTGTCGTAGAGCATTGCCTTAGCAGAATCCTGAAGGTAAGCAAAGAGCAATATGACTTCCCTCTGGGTAAACCCTGCAAAGAGATATTAAAGATTGAGGGATGGGGTATAAATTTCAATCCAATGCACCAGTAATCTGATTGGGCTAAATCTGGGGTGGAGAACTCAGATTAGCTCCCACCTACTCACTGCATATTTTCAAATTTTCATAAGGTAAAAAGCAAAAAGGAGCTCTTGGATCATCTAATCTGCTTTCTTCTTGATCACATGCACTTATATTTCACACAGTTATCCCTACCTTGAGCCAAATAGTTTTTCTGCAGCTAAAGTATATCTTCCTAAGAGTCATCTAATCTTGATTTGAAGATCTCAGGAGATGGAAAATCCACCACTTCCATCTATAATGTGTTCTGATAGCTAATAGCTATCAGCATTAAAAGTGGGTGCCTTATTTCCAATTTGAATTCATCTGGCTGCAGGCTCCAACCTTTGATTCTTATTATGCCTTTCTCCACTAGATTACAGAGTCCTTTCATATCCATTATTTTCTGCCTGAGAAGGTATATATGCCATAAGCAAGTCACCTCTCAATCTCCTTTCTCATAAACAGAAAGATCCAACTCTCTAAATCTCTCACCAAAAGGCATGTTCTCTGCTTTTCAAAACATTTCTGCATTTCCTCTCTACCCAATCCAGTAACTCCACTGTGTCTTTCAGAAAATGTGGACTGTAGAGCAGATGCAAGAATCCAGCATTGATCTCACTAAGTTTAAGCAGAAAGATCGGCTCTCCTGCTCTCCCTCACCGACCATTCTGCCATCCTGTTGGGCTTTTTGCTGTATCATCCCATTGTGAGATACTGTTTTATTGCTTGTCTAGTGTGAATCCTCCACATTTCTAAGTCACTGCTTTCAGTTATTCAGATTTGTGGTTTTCATCCTCGTTTATATAAAGTTAATTTATGACTGGGCTGTATTAAAGCACCGCGTCTCTAATAACAGATTACTGAGCAATCTTAGCCATCTCCACAGTTTTCTCTTTGTTATTTACCACTGCCTTATCAGTAAATGCTTCCAGGAGTATTTTCTTGTTAACTTCTGGACTGTTGAGTTGCAGTCATTTCTCTGGTACCAGTTCTTGTGGAATCAGAAGAGAAATAACCCATGTCAGCCTTGCATTGTTTTGCATAAGAGTAATAGTGGGGGAAGAATTCTGCTTAGTAATATTGGTTACCTTCTACAGATTTCCTTGTATGTCAGGAATTGTTCAAAATTATCATCCATGTCCTGAACATTTCTGTGGCTGCTCATAGGAATTCTTAAATGCTCCTTATGCAGTTCTGCTGATTTCAGAATGTTAATAATTAATTTTTGTTGTTCAATGCCCTCTTTGACTACTAATGGGGAACCCTCCTCATTTTCTTTATGAGATACAGGTCAGATTGAACTTTTTTTTTAACCTTGCAATGGTTAATTCACCTAAAGACATTAGATTTAACGGATCTAAAAGTATTCAAGAACCTCAAATGACCTGGATCAACAGATGTGGAAGAATTTAAATGTCATGTCAAAACCAGAAATGAGTTCTGCTTTCTTACACTTTTACATCCAGAAACAGTTCAAGCACTGAGATAAAGAATTGTGGACTCAACATATTCTTGTTTTCTTTTACCCTGTCTAAGTATCTAGATAGACATTGGGCCACCAAAAGCAAATGCAAATGGACATTAAAAAGTTCTGTTTCTATATGCTGAACATTTTAAAAATAAGTTTGGATTCAGCTGAAATCAAATATAGCACTTTGATTGCCAAACAATGAAAAATCAATAATTCATACAACACACATATAAATACATCATTTTTGCTTTTTCAGACTCAAACCAGAAATAGCTATTTAAAAGTCTACACTTCCAACTTCCTAGTGAGCTGTGTTACTACATCAACTTTCTGAAATATCTGCAGTATACGTAGATTACTTTGTTCACATAAAAGTTAAAAATGCCATACTGTTTTTAGTTCAGTTTGGTATACATTTTTGCCTGGTTTTTCTAGCTGCTTGTATTAATTTTCTGTGACTTAAAGGTGTTTCTGGGGTATACAAGTCTGTATCATATCTGTAAACACAAAGTCCTGCATTAGTCATGTCATTTTGGATGCTCTGCCTACTTTTCAATCAAAGACAGTACCTATCCAACCCATGAGAGGGAGCTCACTCTGTGCAGCAACTTGGCCTAACACAATGAGGTCCTAATGTCCAGGTGTTTCATAACAGGAAAATCTGCATCTTCAAATATTTCATGCAACCAAGGTTTAAACAACGTTTTCTGTCTTGTGAGCTTGCTTTCAGCACCAGATAGATTTCCTAGCAGATCATATTTATTGCCTTCTTCATAGGGGCACCATCCTGTCATCTGCTATTTCATTCTATTTCAGCTAACGCAGCATTATTACAAAGATTTACTAAATGAGTTCATAAAGCTTCACAATTCAAGTGGTTAACTTGTGGTTTGCTTTTCAAAAGAGTAACTTGAAAAGTCCATGGTTGATCTGAGGCAATGCAGAGCAGTGTTCGTAGCCTGTGTCTATACTGTTAGTTAGAAGAGGTTCAGTAATTTATCTTTTCCCCAGAATCCAATGGCAACTGTTGGTGAGGTCTACACTGCTCATGACTTTTCTTTTTGAGGGTCAGATTTGTCTTTGCATCGGTTTCAAACATATTCTGCCAACAACTGGGCCATGTAAATCTTCAACATGAGGTTTTCTGGGCCTCAGAACCCCATCCACTCAATTAGGATATAGACTTACAATTCATTAAGGCCACCAAAAATACCTAGAATTTTACCTTTTATTTAGGCACCTAATCTCCTTTTACAGAAGGTTAACTTAAACTACTCAAAATCCAGACTCTAAAAGTTTCTGCTGAACCAGTCTCATATTATTCGATTGTCTCTGGCATAGACTCTCTAATACCTCATTTACCCACTGTCAGTATTTTGTCTAAAAATCACTGCTGAGCTCCATTGTTTTACTGGTAAGAGAATCATAGAATCATAGAATGACCAGGTTGGAAGAGACTCACCAGATCACTGAGTCCTATCAAACACTAAACCATGCCCCTCAGCACCTCGTCCACCCGTGCCTTAAACACCTCCAGGGAAGGTGAATCAACCACCAACCTGGGCAACCTGTTCCAGTGCTCAATGACCCTTTCTGTGAAGAAGTCCTTACCTAGGCAAACCTGATAGGAGACAACCTTGGATTGTCCTTAAAAATTAGGTATATGGAGTTGAGCCGCTGCCTTAATTGCTGAGACACACCTATGGGGTAGAAGCAAGCATCCTCCATAGCTGATCAAGCTGGGAGCCCAGCTGAAGTGAGGAATCTGACATCATCACCCAGCACAAGTGGGTGGGTGTTTCCTCAGCTACCTGGGAGCCACCCAGGCTGGATAGTTCAAGGTAGATGTTATGAATTACTACCTTGCAGTGAAGAAAAAAAAAAAGACAACTAGCATGCAGTTCAACAGATCTTTTATCTTGAGTTGTCTGCACATTCAGAGACTAGCAGCTTCCTCTATACTACAGCAGAAAAGCGGATCAGGTAATATTGACAATCAGTGGCTATTGAAGTGTCCATTTTAACTGAAAGAAATACTGCATGTATCAAAGGACATTGTTTAAGATGCAAAATCTCATGTTCCTCTATTGTTATGTAATGTAATAGTCATAAATGCATACGTTTCTTAGCTAAATGAAATGGTTATATGCCACCTTAGTTCTTATGACATTGTTTCTCAGTGCAGTCCAGTACTGTGTTAGGGAATGAGAGGAGCACTTATTCCTTCACATTAGTTAACATGTCAAAAGCTTTTTATCTCAAAGATATTAAATGGTAAGAACAGTGTGTTTCAACTTCTAAATTGTCATAAATCAAAGATTTTGGAGGACTTCTTTTTTAAATTGACAGTTGTCATTTAATATACAGTATGATCTAAAGCATATTATTTCTGGATGTTACCAGGGAGATTTCATTGGCTTTTGTGACATTTCCAGTCTTTGGTATAATTGGTTAACAGCTTTTTTAACCTAATGTCTTATAATAAATACTCTACCTTCTACCTGGTGGTCTGGGGTAGCGTATCTTCTGTTTTCTCTTTTCTTTGTTGTCCAGAAATGTTACTTTAATGATAAAAAGTCACATTATTTTAAAAGATAACACCAAAATTATTTTCTGTCTGACCTTTACAGTTACCAGAACAAGCGACTTCTGTTAGCAAAATAGTTCAAGCTTTTTATTACAAAGGATATTTGGCAGTATTCCATAAGAAAAAAAATACATGTAGTTCTTGTCAGGGGAAGTCATTAAGCCCTCTCTCCTTATGCCAGGCTAACATTTTAAGAAAAATAAAATTCTGGATATTTTAAGATGGAGGAGGAAGTTGACTATGAGAGGCAGGGATATTTCACATAATGCTTTTTATGAATGTACTAATGTAGTTTTATGTCTTTGACTGCACCACATTGAAGCAAGTACTGTGGGTTTATCTAAGAGTTCAAGGAGATTTTGGTGACCTTCATTTTCCAGCTGCACATTTATGCATTCAGAGTTTTCTTCCTCACCCTGGTCTGTTGTGCTATTAGAATGATGTTCCTTCTTCAGGGGAGGTGGCGGAAAAAGACAGATAAATGACTGAATGACACAATGTGGCTGAATCACTGTATTTACAATTTTAAAAATAATTACAGCAACTCCTCAACTGTGCTGGGTTTTTTTCCAGGTAAAGGCTTACAAATCAATTGTTAGCTCCACTCCATATTCTCATTGCCAATTTTACAGGCTACCACAGAACTTCAGTGATGGAAGTTCTTGAGAATTCAAACACATCCTGCACATATCCTTTTAACTGCTGTTGTTATTGCTCTGGTTCTTCAGCCCAAGTGAGGATGATATATGTCTTGCTTTCAGCTCACATGACAAAGATATGACACTGTTGTCACTGATTCTTATGAAAAACTGTATGAGTCAAATTACAATAGCAACGAAAGTTAGAACAAAGCCCTCTTTCTTGTTCACAGAGTTTGCTGGTTCACTGTCTTTTGCTCAGGTGGTGGTAATGTACATAGCCTGCAAGTGGATGAAATGCATCCTAGGTGCATGAAAATAAAAATACTACTTAAAAATGTAACATTCCTTTAGGAAAATAATTGGAGGTAGTTATCTTCATTAACTCTGCAATACATAATTCTCACGATTATTAATATAAAGTGAATGCTGTTGCATGCCACAGTATTAAAGAATATAGGAGTTAAATATCCTCCTGCTTCAAAGATGCATGGCCTAAAACCTGAAAAATTACAGTATATGCAAATGATCATAAAGGACTTACTTTACTGACCATTTCTTTGTGTTTGGGGGATAGATTTCTGCATGGCATAATATTTCCACTTGCATTGGTTTCCTGGCATGAAAATGTTTATTGCACTCATTAGCTAAGAGGATGTCGGCACTGGTCCAATGAACACAGATCTGCCTTCTGATTTCAGCCATTAAATTGCAATGGGATTCATAGGCTTAACGTTGTGGGTGTGAGAATAATAAAATGGAACTCCATCTTTAGCCCAGTTACCATGGATGCAGTTAAAGGTCATAGTGGCAGCTGCTAACTAGTTGCCTTTTTAGCTGTATTTCCCCTTCTGCTATGTATTTTGTGTACCTTCATTTCTGCAGGTCTGCCTTAGAGCAATTCCACTTCCTTAACTTGGCATATGGGTGTCTTCCTCAATATGATGGGTGCATTCCAATAAATATGGTTGCTACAGGCATTCCTTTATTTAATTATTTGTGTTTTAATGGAAAATGAATGCAAAGACCTTAGCAAAAAATAGAAATGCAGCCTGCTCAGCATCCTGAATTAATTCTATTTTCTGTACTTTGCTTAACATTCCTGTCTGAGAAAAAAAAATAAAGAAGAGAGAAAAGCCCCGTACGTAGTGAATTCCCATCCCTTTTTAAACTCGTAATGAGTTCAGACACTGAGGCATTCACAATGTGGAACATCAACTACCAGTTCTCCATTTGGCCCAAAGTCCTAGGAGTTAATTCCCTGTACTGCATGAAGTGTCAGAGTAATTATCGCTGATCAGCCCTATTTCTCAGTATTTTGTCCTGCTTTGAGAGGCACCCTGTTTATTGATGCACCGCCACATCATCACAGTGCTTTCATTCGGGCAAGCTGCTTAATCTAAAGGGCTTGGACAATGCAAGATTTTCAAAGAGAAGAAGTGGGGAAAAAAAGTAAAAGTAGTCAAGTAAAATAAAGTGAATGGTAAATAAACCTGAAAGCCCTACAAAATATTTCCTTATGTCAACACTTCGTTTCAATAGATTTTAAAACTCCTATTCATTTCCAAAAGAAGGTGCTGCAAGTCTTTTCAGTAGTGACTGAACGACGTGATCATGTCCTTTTTGAAGATTTTTAAGAGCATAGTTCTGGAAGTCCTCTTTGAGAATTGTTTATTGTTTTTTGTTCTGTTCAGATACAGCCTACGACAGTGTCAACCTTTATCAAGCACAATAAAAAGAAATATTTTTTTAAGGTTTTGACTCTCTGTTTTAAAGACACATTTATATAACCTGTCATTTCACAAAAATAAATTAAGTACTGTAAGAGCCAAATGTTTCAGCTCCACACAAGGAAGGCTTCTGGTTCTCTTTGGCTGGATGCCATTTTATTCATTTTTATTTCAAACACAATGTGAAAATTTTAATTTTAATATACTACCTAAGTATGATGGTCATAAAGCCCACACTGTGACTAATTCATGCTCCTCCTCTCATTGCACTTCTGTGAATTTTAGAGGGTGACTGAAAGTTACACTGAATTCATTTCAGTTTAAATACTATCAGGCTTTGTGTGTTTGTTAGAGAGAGGAGAGATTTATTTGGGCCATCATTTTAAGTTAGGATTCAGTTATTTCCTTGGTTAAGTTGCTTTTGGTTACTGTTCTTGTAGGTCTTTGGCTACCCAACCCATACTGAAAGTAACTTTTTATTTGAGCCTATTCTGCCTGGAGAAGTTAAATAGATCTCCACATGGAAGAGGAAACAAACAGGTAATGACAAACACAAGTGTAAACAAACCAGTTATCTAACTGTTTGCTGAGATTCTTTTAATGACATCAGCCCCTCTGTAGCATTGCCTCATTAAAAAATAATAATAAGTTTCATAAGTTGTTCAGCAGTGTTGTTGAAAATATGTGAATAAGACTGCTATGACTATTACAGTGTCCCGTTTTACTGTTTCCTCTGCCATACTTTTAATCAGAGAATTTCTTCTTGTGCCTTGTTTACTGTTGATATTTTCTGGCTGATTGGATAGGAATGACATTTTGACAATTTACTGTAGCAGTAAGCACTGTACAAACAAAAGGTGCTGATGAAAACTCGGAACCCATTATTATGTAAATTATGGCTGACTAACACAGATTCCATCTCCCAGTCACCATCATTGAGACCAGTTTTACTCAATGATAATAATTTTCATGATTGCAGTCTTCAGAGAGATCAGAAATATGCTTTAGCTGTTGCATTTATCTGCTGTGGGTACTTGACCCTTAATTAAATTCTGAAACTTTTTTATATAATAAAGTAAAATACAGCTGACACTTCTATTCAAACAAAAAGCATCAAACATAGATCTACCAAATAAGATAAAGGTATTTCAGACTTACCTCCTTGTAGTGCTAGTAAACACGAAGACTACGACATCTTTTGAAAGAGAGCTTAAAGTTTAAAAAGGAAAAAAAATAACGCATGCTGTTGGGCAATTTAAATGTTGCACTTCAGTGCTGTGTCTGCTCTGTGCTGGCTTGCTCTGCTGACTGGTCTTGAACTTTATATTAAAATATGCATGACTGTTTAAAAAAAAAAAGAGAGCTTTGAGTGATATTTGTCTTCTCCCGTATACTATTGTGATAGTAAGTGCACAAAGATTAGAAAATAAAATGAGAGTTTATTTAAAGTTCCCAACTAACTTTCTTAAGATGTTACTCGCTCAGACCTTGAAAACTGTGCTTTGTAAAACTATTCCTCCTAAAAACAGGTTAGAAGCAACTCAAGGTGCTATACTACTAAGCTAGTGTTTTGCTGCTAACAGAGATAGAAATGACTAAACATCACACAGATTAGTTAATTTGGTTTATATTTATATATGCGTGTGTTCCAAAAATAAGACTGGGGAAAAGGGATACAGGAAAAGGGAGTGGGGCTTTTCATTTAATATTTTCATTTTTAAAAACAGCTCTGTAAGCTTTTAGTACTTCTTTCCCTTCTCTGCCCCCACCCCCCTCCAGTTTTCCATTTCCCACTCTCCTTGCCAGTTTTTCAAAAGAGAAAATGGTCTTTCCAGGTAAACAGGAACAGTCAAGCTTAAAAAGAGGTAGGGTATTATAAAAACGGAGATTCGCTGTTTCTTTAGACCTAGCACTTTGCTAAACTGTCAGTTCATAGAGCCAATGAGCTAAGAAAAGTAATTACTTAAGTGGATTTCATGAAGAGTAGAAAGATGATTGTGCCACATTAAATAACAATTGTATCCTTAATGATGTGTTGGACTATAATACAAACATCCTTCTGCCATTATGTGCACTACAATATACCTTTCTAATTACTCCAGTGGCTTCCTCTTCCTTTATTAAGATGCTATGCTTTCAGAGACTATGTAAGCATTATACGAGCTTTTTTAAAAAAAAAAAAAACAAAACTGCAGTGACTGCAGCTGCATGGTCATTGATAAATTAGATATAAATTACTGACACATTGTATATGAATGGGATCATTGTTCTGTTCCTTTTCATTCCTTCATGAAATACAACTTTTCTTAGAAGAGATACAATGAAATTCAATAAAATTACTTCTCCAGGGTTTTTTAAATTGTTATTTCTAGATATGCAAGAACTATAGTAATATAAAGTCCAAATAATTAATACAACAGATTCAAGAGAACATGGCAAACTTAAAAAACAAAGCTAAATAGGGAAGATAATTTGGTATTATTCATTTCAGTGATTTCTTGTTTATAGTCTGTGAACCCTTGGGAATCCTTGGACTTCCTGTCAGTGGTCCCTGAAAAAGCTGGTTTATAGTCTGTAACCTTAAATATATTACATGAGTATTCCTCTCCACTAAAAATATTTTTAGACTGTCTGCAACTTCAAAAAGGTTGAAAACCATTTCTCCATGTCATTCCTTATATTCTGTCCCTTAGAGGTGGAAACCCTACACTCCTTAGCACTGCTTGCTATAACAGTATGCTTTGTGTGATTTCTAGAGTTACTTTTGTGCTCTATCTGACCACTTATTACATTTGATTTCCTACTATTGTCAGCAAACAGAACACATACTTGGACTCAGTTAAAGTCTGCACACATTAATAGTACTGCTGAAGAAAAAAGCAAACTTATTTTAAGCAGACATTCTTCCAAATGTATTGAAGAAGTAGGAAAAAAATCCATCATAAAACTGTACAGTTCCAGATTCTCTGACAGAGCTTCACTTACAATAGAAATTTTCATGCAGAAAGAAACATAAATAAGTAATTGAATGAAATGAAACCTATGAAGTAGTCTTCTCTCGTAGTAAAGATACACTCCTTTAACTCATAAGTCATGTTCTTCTGTTACTTATTAATGCCATTAATAGCAATGATTCTATGAACAGTCTACTCCACTTTTATGCATATTGCACTGCAGTCCCAAATTGGGTAGTCAAAGTCATGTCTTGGGAATTTTAGAAGTAAAATCAATAGAATATTTTCAAAGTTTCTTACCACTGTTGGATGACCTGAAGTTAGCTTATACCAAAGGCAACAGTATTCTTGTTTAGAAAATCAAGTTTAACCACATTGAAATATGGCAATAATAGAAAAACTTAGGTCATAATAAGAACAGTTTGTGGTTCTCATTGATGTTATATTCTCTTTATCAAAAACTATGATGCATTATACAACTGGTTTCATATCTGGCTGCTCACACATTGTCAAACAAAGAAGCAACAATGACTATAATTTAAAATGAAATCCATTTATAAAATTCATCTGTAGTTAAAATAATCCATTTCCTACAAGCAGCTTGGTAGGTATATCATTTCCCTTTAGTCCCAAATTCCTCCTGCTACAGTAAGAGCTCTGTGCCTGGATCACGTGCTAGGCAGAATTATGTGAATCTTTATAAACTCCCTGCTACACTGCTTGGTTAGCTAAATCCAGGATTAGTAAATGGTCCTTGGAAAGTAAGCAGAGTATCCCCCCTGTGATTGCATTTGAAGGGTGTATACATAGGCATATATTCTTCTGCAGTCAGTCATAAGAAGCCAGAGCCAAAAAAAAGAGCATTGCCTGGTAAAATCACAACTAAGTGAATTTTTTGTGCAGGGGTGAGCAAGTAGCAACTGGGAATAATTTGTCATTCTTATCTATGCACCTTGTTATATGCTGAGCATCCAGTACTCAGTACTTCCCAGAATCAGGTCCACTGTGAGAAGACAAATTCTCTTGCTCGGTTTACTGAGAGAGAAGGACATATAGTGCTGCTTTATTCTAAGGTTAGCACTTACCCACTTGGATTTGCTTAAATCCGAGTAAATCATATCTTGAAAATTAAAATAAATTGTTGAAAATGTGTTGTTTACGGCATTTTCCACTGTTTTTAAGAAAACAAATATTGCTGGGAAAGGAAGAAGAAAGTGAAGCTGGACAAAGATGATTACATATAATGATTCAGGCATACTTTGTAACTTACAAATGTCATATCATATCACAGATCTTCCTACCTGCTGGAGAGGGTGGTGAGTCAGTTCGTCTTCAAGTTTGGGAAAAAATACTTTTTCCCAAAATAATAGCTCATATACTTGAAACTCCTAAGTTACATCTGGGACACTGGGAACTCTGTTCAGTAGGAAACATCAACTACGTTTAGGCATCTAAGTGAAAATTTTCAGACTTTGGAATCTTTGGTCAGAGGAGGCCTTGCTCTTGAGTTCTCAAACTCTGTCAGGGTGTTGAGTTTTCACAGGGTGTTTAATGTTCCCTGCTGTCTAATTTTGTTGTATCTAGAAATGCTTCTGTGTAAGAAAAGATTTTATCTACCCAACCTTCTCTTTCTACTGGCTTAGGGAACAAGCTTTGGTTTCCAGAAGAATTTCTTATTATAGGTTACCACTGGATCACCAGAAATGAGCTAAAGACTAAGTTCACCTCGTGTAGTTCTGAAGACTGGCATCTAGTTTGCTTTAGAAAAGCATAAATGAGACTGACATGGAGAAATTATTTCCTGAAACCGATCTACTGTTGCTTGTTAAATAGCAAGTCATTCATTTTTGTGGTAGTCAAGGTTGGAGGTAGCAATTTAATTCCTGCATGCTCAGTACCTTCCTTCTGATGGACACCGTGATCTCTGCTCATTCCATCATCTCAGAAGTTGGTCAGACCTGCTGGGAGGCAATGCTAGTTTTTCAAGAACACATCATAGCTCTGTGGTGTAGGGCAGACTTCTTTATGCCTAAAGGTCCTACATAACACTGATAATGGGAGCCAGCCTTGACAGCCAATAAGCAGAATACCTGAGTGTAAGTGATATAGCAATTTTTTTCCATTCACCTTTCTGATCAAAGACCTCAGAAGCACCATACGTACTACCAGCTACGTTTGGCAACAGCTCTGCCATGTGGCAAAGTCATCATATAAACATTATTGAGAAGTGAAACCAAAGCACATAGACATAAATTGACTTACCTAAGATCATATGGCAAGGCACTGTAAAGATATGAAGAGTGCCATTTTGAAATCTACATCTGAAACACAAGGCCATTCTTCTCCCTCTAAAAGAGAGAATGCAGTGATAGTCTCCAAGTCTTCTACGCTTAGGTTTATGGCTAGGGTGGAATGTATCTTTACAAAATTTAGCCTCACTACTTAGGAGGTGCCCAGTTTCAAAGGTGGTATGCAGGCCTTCCTCCCCACACAGAGTGAAGATTACGTAGGTGTCTATGTGAAAAGTGACCGTGTTGAATCCCTCTGCTTACAAGCAAGCCAGCATATTTTGTGTCGCTGTGTTGAGGTGTATGAAGCACTTGGTTGTGCAGGTTGCTCATGGGAAAATTGGTGCAGAGAAACAGCCTCACAGGTTCCAGAAGTTCATTAGCTTTAGAAAGTGAAAGAAGAACAAAACTGAACTTTCAGTGAGACTTTTCACCTCAGTTTTAAATTAAGTATTGAGAAGTTGATTCTTCTGGTCCTCTAAAGGGTGTTGTGGCCAGTTGCTCCTCAGTGGAGGTCCTGAAGGTGCTGCAGAGGTTCTACATTCCACCTTCGAGTAAGTTGGACTTATGAAATAGAACTAAGATCAGAACTGACAGCTAGGCTCATGCCAAATTGAAGTTTATTTATTTGATCATTTCATTGCAAGGTAGACACTATGTCTGTGGTTTATATCTTTAAAATCAAATAAACTATTTATATATGGTGAAGAACTGTAAAACACATAGCCCTTATTCACTAATATTTTTATGGTTTCTTTACACTTGACTAGTAAAGAATTTGTGAAAGTGTTTTTTGTACCCAAATCCCACAGATTTCTTGGGTATTTTTTAGATTAAGAAAAAGTACAAGCTAGATTAGTAACACAAACTTAGCTCCTGTTTTTTTCCCTAACATGCAGCACAACTCCTTCTGCGTGAATTTTAAAAAGGTATTTTTAATAGAATACATTTGGTGAAAACTTAAAAAATACCACTGACTTTTATCTGTTTAACATTTTCATGTTATTAAATGAGGATACCTCATGTGAATTTCAGGTCAGAGTGGAAATATAAATTAGGTAATGTTTTCCTTCCCGTCCTGATAATATTGTTTTGTTTACATCACCATGGAAAGCTTTATGCAAATTTGCTTGCCATACCATATCCATTATAACTTCAAGAGAAAGCAGTCTAGTAAAAATTCTTGAAACAGCTATTACTTGTAGGAACGGAAACTCAAAAGTCTGCAGTCTTTCAAAGTGTCATTGCTACTAGCCCAAGCTTCATAGAGGAAGAAACCAGTACCATTCTTTCATAGAGACTAATTACTGAGAGTTCCAAATGAAACCAACAAAGCCATGGAGTGGCTGCAGATTACAAGCCAGGTCTCGACTGATATTTTAGTGCTGTGGACATGGGGCTCCTGGATGGTTTTGCCACTTCTGTTCACTGTTTGTCACTTTGCTTTTGCACACACCTTTACAGCTGCAACTCCTGCTGCACATGTTGCAGGACGTGTGGAAGGCTATTAGTGGTTTCAGTCTGCATTACTGTCATCCTAGTATACAATCTTGCTCTGCACTTTGCACTACGAGGGCTAGGAAACCACTATCTTTCGTAGAAATGACTTCCAGTTTACAGCCTTCATTTGTTATATTTCCTCAATAGCTGTTGTGTTGAGATTAACTGCATAAATGGTCTGCAGCTGGCTGTTATGAATTAAGGGAGTTTAATCAAAGTATTTCTAATGTACAGCATAATGATAATACATGGGGGAAGTACTATTTAAGAGATAATGATGGCTTCAGAAGATCACTGTTGTAATGTTTAGTGCATATGCCTTCAGCATTGAATTTGTTGTTGTTCTGAATATGCTTAATGGATCAGTGAAAAGCTGCCTAATGTGGGATTGTTTGATGGGGCTGACAGAGCTGGAATTAGCCCATTGCTGTTTACTGCATACAGCCATTAAGATTAATTGCTGCCAGATAATTTTGACTGTTTTTATCTTTGGGAAAAAGTGTCACTAATGGGTTTATAAATTGGTTCACTATTACTAATAGTAAGGCCAGTGTAACAGGAGAGGATGTCAGCAGCTAATTCTAAAGATAAAGGTAAAAAGTGTAGAGTACTATATGACTTGCTAGTTTTAAGGGATAATGTTATCTAATAACAGACAGACTGATATATGATGCTCATTAATGCTATTTCCCGGGCTTTGGGTTGAACCTAATAGATGCTAATAAAGTCTTATTTGATGTACCATTAAAAAGCTCAATCTGTTTTCTGCATTAATGCACAACGTTGTTTATCACATTTTCAGTGACTAAACCCCAAACCCTCAATCTGTTACATAACTAAACAGTATCAGGCTAGTTACACCTATTTTTGTCTTTGTTTAGAGACACAGAAAAATTTATAGGGCAACCACATTTCTGTAGATACTGTACACAATTCACGTCACTCAGCTTCCTGTCAACAATGACAATATGAAAATACTTCAAGTTTCATTTTAACATATCCTCTTTTACGTATATCATCACCAGTAAATTCTGCAAAGCATTCCCTCCAAGAGATAAATTAATTGGTTTGCAAATGTTAGAAAATAGTAGTGGGATGTGGGCAAAAGATTATCCAGGAGGATGAATCCACATTAGAGGTTAATAGGCTGGTACACCACATATACATGTCTGTGCTATGCCTCTAATTTGCTGTCTATTAAAATGAAAGTTCTTTGTGCACTGTGTCTCAAATATACCCCTTGCATCTAAGGGCATTGACAAGGGAGTAGGAAGAACATGCGCTAAATAGATAGAAATACAGGCAAGGAATGCTTAATGAAGAGAGGAAAACAAATAACTCATGAGTAGTGAAGTTGTTCTCTTCTCTAGCAGAGATAGTGTGTAAATTATGAAGTAATTCCCTTCTCAAGTCAAAAGAGCATTTATATTTTTCATGATTAATTTTTATATTGTGCTGAAAAAATCTTCTTTTTTTTGAGGGGCTCTAGATAATAAAACAGTTCACGTCTGAAGAAAGGGCAGTCTTGAACATTACCAGAAAAAGCTCTTTGCATTCTTTCTCCCATGCTGAATGCTACCATGTAAAACCTTTGAGAAGTGAAGAGTTAAAATATAGGGTGGTAAGATCCATTCTACTGTATTTGCCATTTCCATAATAGTATTCTAGGAGGCATTCTTGTTTCTTTGTTATCAAGGTTACGAGCCCTTTACTCTAGTTTAGACTCTTTTCCCTTTGCATCCACTTTCAACTTCCATCCTTTTGCCATACTTCTACCATCTGCCTGCCTATCTAGTAATGCATATTGACATGCACGGACCTTACATTATGTAGGGAAGTGGCTACAATCTAAATATTCTTCCTATTATTTATGAATCTGAACATGTTGCTTGGACATATGCATTCAGTATTTTCATTATGTCCAGATCCTTGTTTCTTTCCCTCTCATATGTCCTACCACTGGCTGTATTATCCATGTCTAATCAATCATTTTCCAATTAAACTTCTGTCTGTAGATTGATCTGGCACAGTTTTGACTTAAATTGATTTAAAATCGGTTTCATTAATTCAATACAAACTCTATGTAGACCTCTATGTAGACACATTAATATTGGGTTACAAGCAGCTTATTTTGGTTTACTTTTAACTCAATATAAGTTAAACCAAGCTTACATTACAGGCTTACATTGATTTTAAAGAGCTGATACAACTTACTTCATTGTTTTAGCTAAATTGATTTTAAGTCCCAATCTTAGCTAAGCCAATGCAATTTGCCCATAGACAGTCCAAAGTTTTATTCCCAAAAAGCATTGCCAACACTTTTTGTTCCCAAAAGTATTGCGTGTCCCTGCATAGATGCCCATTAGCCTCTCCTCTCTATTGTTAATGATTCTAAATAACATCTTGAGGCAAGCCTTTATTAGGTTGTTAGCCAAGCTGTCTCTGGCAGGCAATTTAGGATGATAGCTTACACAAAAATTATTCCAGAATCAGGTATAGGGTTATGGGTTGTTATAATGCAGAGTAGCTGTACTGGAACAGTTCCAGGTAGAGACAACTTGAAGGAGATTTGAGTGGGCTTGTGCCAGTTTGGACATAATTCCCCTCCTCCTGGAGGGAATGGATCACCTGTGCTAGATCAGCCAACCCAGACATCCTGGGCACACTACAGCATCTCAAAGCGCACAAAATATGTTTGCTCACTGGATTCTTTCATCTCATTCTAAAGTAAGAATGATTTATTGTGCTTAAGTGATCTGCATCCAAAGTAAATGGTCAAGCAAATTTTTATGCTAGGAGGGGTAGGGGGAGGGGAGGGGGAGGGGAGGAGAGGAGAGGGGAGGGGAGGGGAGGGGAGGAGGAAAAGAAAGAGTGAAAGGGAGAAAGAGAGGGAGAAGGAAAGACAGAAATGCAGATCTAAGGACATTTTAGGCAGAACTGGAAAACAGGCAAGTCAGACACATGACAGAACGTATCCTGTTTCACTAAGCAGAATATTTCCAGTCCTCTACTTTGCAGATGCACCTGTTTGAGGTCGTGCTATACGCACAATAGCTTGCTTACTAATATGCTGTTTGGTACAAAGCTGTTCTTCTTATGGATTTGCAGAAAGAGAATATTAATCCTGAATCTTCTATTCCAAATCAAGCACAGATTTTGGACTACTTAACCTAAAACCAGCAGTCACTGCATATACTCAGGTGTTTCTAAACTAATATCTGTTGGGTAAAACAATTAAATTTTGCAGAATGCAAGGTCTGATCCCCAATGCAGTAGCAAAGTACAACAATCTACTTTAGAAAGGACATTACTAAGTTTACACAGTACTACAAGTGCCAGAGCTGAGCCAACAAGAGGAATATATATTTACATTGCAGTGCAGTATAAATGCAAATTGATCTTTTCCTGAAAAACCTTGAGCAGTTTTTACGTTCATTCTCAAAATTATGATGAACAGCTGAGGTTCCTGATCTTCCTGAGACTGTAACTGCTTGTGGCTATAAGTAAGGGGCACCTGTGTTGTTGGAACAACCCAGGTTTCCAACTTGCAGTCCCTGAAGGTTTGCTCAGAATCAGTGTAGTCCAGGTTAGCTGCCCAAAAATCCTACATGAAGGTACCAGACAGGTCCTGGGACACATTTCCTTTGCCTGGTCCTTTGCAATCACATGTCTGATAACAGTGACCCTTACAAAATGTACGTAACTGACATCGGGATTCAACTTCAGATCTGCATTATGATTCCAGAAAGCAGGATCCAACTGACACTGAGAGTTACCTTATTCAGAGACCAGGTTCTTTCCAACTCAAAGCAGAAACTTCGCTGAAGTGTGTTACAGGACTGCCTTTTCCTTTTTATTGATTGTCAAGGAAGCCTTATGAGATTAACCTCCTACCTCAGGCACTTCATTTAAGTATCTAAATTTAGGCACTGTGAAGAGCCTTATGATTTTCTTTCTTTCAGGAAGACTTTTTGATTTGGTTGTCTTCTTTTAGGATGAAATTTACTCCTCTGCAGCAGCCCAGTTCAGAGATGGAGAAGTCTCTCAGTTCTCTGCAAACTCTGATTTAAAGACCTTGTTCCAAAACAGAGCAAACCCTTTAAAAAGACTCATGCCCTTATAAAGCACCATGAAGTCCTGTTCATCTTAAGCCATCCAATAAGATCACTGTCTTGGAAAAAATCTGGACCTAGAGGATAGCATGGTGTACCAGCATTTTAATGTTTAGTCTGACCCACTGGGCAAGCATGAATTTGATCACACCATTCTGCAGCTCTCTTCAGCTACATCAAGAATTATGATCCTGAGAAGAAAATCCCATGGGAAATCTGTACTTTAGTCAAACAACTCAAGTCAGGTCTCCAAAAATTATAAAAGGTTCTTCTTTTCAGTTGTGACCCTCTTGATTTGAGCTTTTAGAGTTCATGTTTTTGAACTTTTCTCTGCAGTCCAGACCATTAGGAATGTCTTTTTTTTTTCCTCACCCTTAATAAACCCAGTGATTATCAGGTAATAACAGGATTTTTTAAGATCAGGCATTAAAAATACTGATGGCTCCAAAATGCATGATTAAGTCACAAGTCCTGGCAACACCATAAAGTGTCTCTCCTTTCAAGACTAGTTTTCATATATCTGTTTGAAGCAATTTCTCAAATGAAACTATTTTTTTACATATACACAAATTTTTGCAGGTTGGGAAGAAAAGCAGGGATGAACACAGGCCATGGATGAGTCCTGTGAAAGCATCAAATGAGAGATCATGCACTATTCTATTTTTCAATGTCAGAAATTCTTTGTCTGATTCATTAAATGTTATTTTATCACCACAGAAGGATATGAGGGGTGCTTTTTACAACTGAAGTATGAATGTAATAGATGGCAAAACTTTCTTTCCCTAAATTCACACTTGAAAATGACATGCTGAAATTTTCAAATTGACCTAATTAAGAATATTAGCAACAAATGCTTAATACAGCAAATAATATAGGGGTTTTTTTAAAAAAATAATGTATATGTTATCCTGAAATTAAACTATTTCACATGGAAGATTCTCTCAGCTTCAGACAGTTTCAGGCCAATTCTTCCTAGACTGCAGTTATTACCTAAAAAAATTACATAACTTTCCTTTTTTCTGCAAATCACTGAAGCCCGACTGGTGCTCCATTATTAACATCAGGGCTGTCAGCATCTCAGGAAGACAAGAGAAGAAAGCAAAGCATTCCTACCAACAGCAACAAAGCCATGCTTACACTTACAGAAATCTTCCTTCAATCCTCTTTACACCAAGCAGAGAACTACTTAAGGTACAGTACCCTGAAGATGATGGGATTCATTTCAATTTCACTGTCTGTAAGTCAGAAGTCTCTTTTATATGCCTATAAGTTAAAGTCAGCTTGACTCCCTTTCTAGACAATGAAGAGAGATAGGCAACTCCAGAGGATGATTTATCCCATCCAAAGACAGGTATTGAAGAGAAATTGAAGGAATCACCCTTTGGAGATGCCTATCTCTCTCCAGTGACTACAAAGTTAGTCTGTAGTGAGTGACTTAAACTTGACAGCCAAAGTTATGTGAGATGAAATCTAACCCTAAGCATAAATAACACAGGAGGAACTGTACTCCTGTACTGAAGAGAAGGTTATTAGTGATGGTTATTGGAAACATTCTGCATTAAAAAGTGCTTATTAGTTAGCATTAATTAACTTGATTGTTCACATAACTACATTGATACGTCAGACCCTCCACTAAAAATAGGAAAGGCGAGTTTAGTACAGGACAATGGTTCCAAAAGAGTCACATCCAACTGGGACACTCACCAGCTCCTGAATGCTCCTGTTTCTCTCAGTGCTATGTGTTTAGCAACTGTCTTAAAGTAATGACAACCCTGGACATCTATTTTACCATCTAAGTATCATTTGCCTCCATGTTCTAGTTGACATCATAGCAGCATGGAGGGATAGTTGACTTGCATTTTACACTAAGTGGAACTGTATTATAATAACATTAAAAGAATGAAAATATATTGCTTCGAAATGATTTCATTAACTTTCCAGGCCATCAAAGCATTTTATTTTAGAATCTGAGGACTGACAGAAAAATATATTCACCTAGAACCTGTAAGCAGTTGTCTGTGCAGCATCAACTGATGGGCTTTCACATTGTTTCAGACTAATCCTATCTAGAGGAGGTGGGGGTCTGTGAAGTAACAGCTCTTGACCCTGGCTCTCTTCTAGGTTCCATACAATGTCTTCATGACCTTAAAGCTTCTCTTTATTTCAGTTCAAAGAGTCTGACATCAGAGGGGGCTGTACTGGAGCCAACAAGGCTGTTGGGTGTTATACCATGAAAGTGACCACACATATGGCCTACCGGAGGGTTTGGCATGGTTTGATTTTCTGAGGGTGCCTAGACTGTGGAAAATATGACTGAAAACAATAAATAATGGGAAAATCAGCACAACAGAGAATCAAGATAGCAATGTATGAATTAGTCTCTGTACTTTTTTTAATGTAGTGATGTAGTTATATGGACTTTATCTGGTTGTGCTTTTGGTTGTTTTAATGAAGGAACCCAAATTTTAGCTTTTGTCTTTGCAGACCCTACTAGATAGTATTTCAAAAGCAAAAGAATTCAAGATACCTCTGCAACTTGTGTATTTGTGTCTTTATTAAGTTTCTTGAAGACAGAACTCAATAGGCATAATTTTAGGACTGTAACCAGGAGTTTAAATGCTCTGTCAAGCAACCTTGCCACCACCCTCTCCTGAACTGTACTGTGGGCATTTATATAGCTGAGGCTTCACCCAAAGAGGTTTCCTCTGATTTAAGTCAATATGAGTAGTGAATGAAAATCTTTTCACTTGGTTCCAAGAGTTTTCTTTGGAAGATGTAATTCATGTGTCTCTGAGTATTTCATCACTACTTAGATGTTCGGTGAACTCTGTCTTTTAAATCTAGGTGGTTTTAGTATTCTTGGTGTAACATATGCATGAGAAAATACTGTAGCTGTGAAAGTCCAGATTGTGCAATCTACTAACCTAGAAAGTGCTGTCAATTTTATATGCCCTATATTTTATTCATCCATAACTCAAATAAATGCAATTTAAAAAAAAAAAATTATCTTTAGCTTTTGCCTTGGCTCCCAGTCTTCAGTGCATGGAATTTGAGACTCAGGTTGTCTAGATAAAAGCTACAGTATTTGCTCACATGCTATGCACCTTCAGTAAGCAGCACTACACAAATAAAAAGTTTATTACATTTACTATATGAAAAATTTCAATATATTCCAATTAGATGGTTTATATTTAATAGTTTATAAAGTTAGTAGTCTCAGTTTTTAGGCAAGAAAACTAAAATCAGAAACTTGTATTTAAATCATCCATCTTGACAAAAAGATTTATAAAGTGCCATTTACTTGGGGAGTCTTTCACTCTAAGTTATCTAATGGTTTTCTAAAATTAGATGCCACTTCCAAAAAAAATCAGACTCAGAGCTAGCAGAACCTTTTTAGGGATATTGTTAGACACACAAACATCTGGGAAAAATACTGGAAGAACGAGTTGCATCAGCCTTGAATGTGTTTAAAGCAACACATTAAAACACTGGCAAGGTTATTTTTGTAGGAAGAAGCAAATTGGTTGAAACCCTGACCCCACTGAAATTAATAAGATTTCACCCTTTGTCTTTTACTATTCAGACACAAACCTTGTGGCCATGACCATGAGAAAGATTCTTGCACAAGGACATTTGAAATGGTAGGTTTGTTTGATATTTCTGTGCTTCACTATTTCTCGTAGTCAGTGCACAATATGTGTCCCAGCTTGAAGGCTTCTAATAGTTGATAGAAGATAAAAATAGAAGTTGTTATTTACAGATCCAAAAACTCTTAAGAGCAGGAGTGAAAAATGTTTTGATTGTTTCCTAAAACAAGTGTGAAAAGTGGTCATTGATTAATTTTTAAAGGGTCAATATTAGATTTGTATCACTGCAGTTAAAGGAAGGAATTGCAGCACAAATTCAGTAAAAATAAATTAAAGTATGTACATTCCACATTTTGCAGTCAGTCTTTCCATCTCAAATACTGGAGAGTGGGGCCTTAAATGTTCATGCCTTTTATAATACGTCTTCAAGTATATTTTAGTATCTTCTTTTATCTAGTGATATTAATGAGACCACTACTTTCTTTCAAATTTTTGATTTTATGGTGTCAAAAGTCTACAGTACATTTCAGGATGCATCTGACCTTTGAAAGCACAACATGTCAGATCTGAAGACAGCAAATAGCCTTTGCCCAAAAGCAAGAGCCAGGTTGCCAGAGAACATAAAACCACTACAAAAGATACAGATGAGAAAGATTTGGGGAGGAGGGAGAGGGATAGAAGAAAAGGAAGGAAGAACTGAAGAAGGAGTGAGGTCGTTGGAAAGATAATATCTTAGACCTAGTTCTGTGAGGCTATACAGCAGTAACTACACTGGGAAAAATAGTCATGGGAGATAAAAGTAGCAAAACAAAATGTTGAAAGAAAATTAGAGGGCTGGAAAATGAGAGGGTTGAACCAGAGAAAGCAGAAATGAACAAGAGTTAAAAATGATTTAACAAAGTGCTAGGAAGTTGAGAGCCTTCTGATAGTTCTGCTGAAGAGCTGAGATGCTGGCTGGCTCAAGGTAAAAGCAACAGTGGGCAATACCCCAGGATAGCAGACTGTCAGGGTTACAGAGTGGTGTTACTGCCTGCTGGGTATGTGCTGGTGCTTCAGGAGAGAAACCTTGCTGGTTGCACATTTCAGGGAGAGGCAGAAACAACAAGGAGCACCCAGCAATCACAAGGCCAGGGACCACAGCCCCCTTCAGTGTATCTCCCTTCCTTTTCCCATCCCATTCTGGAACAGCTGTCAGTTGCTGTGGCAGAAGCAAAATTCAGTTCTGGCTCCAACCCTGGTGCCTCTGGCTGTCAGAAATAGGACTTAAGAATTGTCTGGGGCAGCTGCTGCAAAAAGATTTAATCTTTTATTTTAAAAAAGAAAAAAAAAACAGAGAAAACCCTCGCTGCCTAAGACCTGCAGTTTGGTAATCCTGGTTCAACACATGTCTGACTTAAAGCATGCAAACTGGATGTTGGCTTCAAGACTACAACTTCTGTGTTTAAAGTTAGTCATATCTTAAAGTAATATGCCAAAGACATTCACTGATTTAAATGCTAATATATAAAACACTTAGCTAGCTATGATATGGTTGAGACAAAGCAGCATGATTTGGTAATGGATAACCTATCACTCTTTTCTTCAAGTGTTCCCAGAGTGCATCAGAAAACCACAAGATTTTAAAAAAATTGTGTCAATCTAATGTATTTAATTTTTTTTAAGTTTTTCTGCAATTCTTTGTAGAAAATTGTTGAAAAAAGTAACAGCATGGAGAAGTACAGTGTATTAAAAACTGACCATCACAAAGCATAAACTATTCCATTTTCTTAAAGTGAAAAAAAAGTAGTCAATACCAGAATAATCTGAAGCTGCATGTTGCCATTGACATCATTTTGTAAGCTAATTACATGAAGATCTGTGTGAACACTGAGTTGGCCATGCTTAGGCATGGTACAAAGGCTGACCAATGTTGAAGAATTTTACAGGGGGCTTCAGAGAGGTTAAAGGAAGTGAGGTGAAAGGACACCATGGTAGAAGGTGAAATTCGATGAATGCACGTTAAAGTACATTGAAGGAGGAGGAATTGTTTGAGCTACTGAGATCTCTGTGTTTAAAGAATGATAAGTTTAAAGAGCAGTGAGTGTAAATTAATGAAAGTACCTTCTGAAAGGGAGAAGTGGTGATTGTTGCTGTGGTGCAATTATTTGCTGAAAGAAGTTTGGCATTCTTGAAGCGCCAAAGCGAAAACCAAAACACAAAAATTATTATAATGTCACTATATGACAGTGGCATAGCATTACTGGGGGAACCATCTTCTTTTCAAGAGACATGNTAAAAAAAAAAAATTATCTTTAGCTCTTGCCTTGCCTCCCAGTCTTCAGTGCATGGAATTTGAGACTCAGGTTGTCTAGATAAAAGCTACAGTATTTGCTCACATGCTATGCACCTTCAGTAAGCAGCACTACACAAATAAAAAGTTTATTACATTTACTATATGAAAAATTTCAATATATTCCAATTAGATGGTTTATATTTAATAGTTTATAAAGTTAGTAGTCTCAGTTTTTAGGCAAGAAAACTAAAATCAGAAACTTGTATTTAAATCATCCATCTTGACAAAAAGATTTATAAAGTGCCATTTACTTGGGGAGTCTTTCACTCTAAGTTATCTAATGGTTTTCTAAAATTAGATGCCACTTCCAAAAAAAATCAGACTCAGAGCTAGCAGAACCTTTTTAGGGATATTGTTAGACACACAAACATCTGGGAAAAATACTGGAAGAACGAGTTGCATCAGCCTTGAATGTGTTTAAAGCAACACATTAAAACACTGGCAAGGTTATTTTTGTAGGAAGAAGCAAATTGGTTGAAACCCTGACCCCACTGAAATTAATAAGATTTCACCCTTTGTCTTTTACTATTCAGACACAAACCTTGTGGCCATGACCATGAGAAAGATTCTTGCACAAGGACATTTGAAATGGTAGGTTTGTTTGATATTTCTGTGCTTCACTATTTCTCGTAGTCAGTGCACAATATGTGTCCCAGCTTGAAGGCTTCTAATAGTTGATAGAAGATAAAAATAGAAGTTGTTATTTACAGATCCAAAAACTCTTAAGAGCAGGAGTGAAAAATGTTTTGATTGTTTCCTAAAACAAGTGTGAAAAGTGGTCATTGATTAATTTTTAAAGGGTCAATATTAGATTTGTATCACTGCAGTTAAAGGAAGGAATTGCAGCACAAATTCAGTAAAAATAAATTAAAGTATGTACATTCCACATTTTGCAGTCAGTCTTTCCATCTCAAATACTGGAGAGTGGGGCCTTAAATGTTCATGCCTTTTATAATACGTCTTCAAGTATATTTTAGTATCTTCTTTTATCTAGTGATATTAATGAGACCACTACTTTCTTTCAAATTTTTGATTTTATGGTGTCAAAAGTCTACAGTACATTTCAGGATGCATCTGACCTTTGAAAGCACAACATGTCAGATCTGAAGACAGCAAATAGCCTTTGCCCAAAAGCAAGAGCCAGGTTGCCAGAGAACATAAAACCACTACAAAAGATACAGATGAGAAAGATTTGGGGAGGAGGGAGAGGGATAGAAGAAAAGGAAGGAAGAACTGAAGAAGGAGTGAGGTCGTTGGAAAGATAATATCTTAGACCTAGTTCTGTGAGGCTATACAGCAGTAACTACACTGGGAAAAATAGTCATGGGAGATAAAAGTAGCAAAACAAAATGTTGAAAGAAAATTAGAGGGCTGGAAAATGAGAGGGTTGAACCAGAGAAAGCAGAAATGAACAAGAGTTAAAAATGATTTAACAAAGTGCTAGGAAGTTGAGAGCCTTCTGATAGTTCTGCTGAAGAGCTGAGATGCTGGCTGGCTCAAGGTAAAAGCAACAGTGGGCAATACCCCAGGATAGCAGACTGTCAGGGTTACAGAGTGGTGTTACTGCCTGCTGGGTATGTGCTGGTGCTTCAGGAGAGAAACCTTGCTGGTTGCACATTTCAGGGAGAGGCAGAAACAACAAGGAGCACCCAGCAATCACAAGGCCAGGGACCACAGCCCCCTTCAGTGTATCTCCCTTCCTTTTCCCATCCCATTCTGGAACAGCTGTCAGTTGCTGTGGCAGAAGCAAAATTCAGTTCTGGCTCCAACCCTGGTGCCTCTGGCTGTCAGAAATAGGACTTAAGAATTGTCTGGGGCAGCTGCTGCAAAAAGATTTAATCTTTTATTTTAAAAAAGAAAAAAAAAACAGAGAAAACCCTCGCTGCCTAAGACCTGCAGTTTGGTAATCCTGGTTCAACACATGTCTGACTTAAAGCATGCAAACTGGATGTTGGCTTCAAGACTACAACTTCTGTGTTTAAAGTTAGTCATATCTTAAAGTAATATGCCAAAGACATTCACTGATTTAAATGCTAATATATAAAACACTTAGCTAGCTATGATATGGTTGAGACAAAGCAGCATGATTTGGTAATGGATAACCTATCACTCTTTTCTTCAAGTGTTCCCAGAGTGCATCAGAAAACCACAAGATTTTAAAAAAATTGTGTCAATCTAATGTATTTAATTTTTTTTAAGTTTTTCTGCAATTCTTTGTAGAAAATTGTTGAAAAAAGTAACAGCATGGAGAAGTACAGTGTATTAAAAACTGACCATCACAAAGCATAAACTATTCCATTTTCTTAAAGTGAAAAAAAAGTAGTCAATACCAGAATAATCTGAAGCTGCATGTTGCCATTGACATCATTTTGTAAGCTAATTACATGAAGATCTGTGTGAACACTGAGTTGGCCATGCTTAGGCATGGTACAAAGGCTGACCAATGTTGAAGAATTTTACAGGGGGCTTCAGAGAGGTTAAAGGAAGTGAGGTGAAAGGACACCATGGTAGAAGGTGAAATTCGATGAATGCACGTTAAAGTACATTGAAGGAGGAGGAATTGTTTGAGCTACTGAGATCTCTGTGTTTAAAGAATGATAAGTTTAAAGAGCAGTGAGTGTAAATTAATGAAAGTACCTTCTGAAAGGGAGAAGTGGTGATTGTTGCTGTGGTGCAATTATTTGCTGAAAGAAGTTTGGCATTCTTGAAGCGCCAAAGCGAAAACAAAAACAAAAAAATTATTATAATGTCACTATATGACAGTGGCATAGCATTACTGGGGGAACCATCTTCTTTTCAAGAGACATGCTCTCTTAAAAAAAAAAATCAAAGACATTTCTGGAAATCATGAAGGATATGAGACAATGAGATAAAAAAGAACTTTTTCAAGAAAAGAATACCACTGGTGGCTTTGCACATTAATTTCCTAATGTTAAGACTTCAGTCTCTGAGTAGACGTTGGTGTACTGGTAAAAGATATTGATAAGCAGGGATAACATACTAGATTAGTCTCAGTTCTGGATTCTGGACTAGTCTAGCATGGTAATTCTTATGTCCAAAGAACTGTCATCACAATTAATAAGTTATTAATTTGGCTTCAAAGTAATTCCTGTCCTTGTCTGCATCTTCTGTCTACCTTCTGACCTCACTGGCTCCAAGAAATTTGATGAAGTGGTAAGACTTGAGATACTGCAATTTTTAATGGTTTATAGGGATCCAGGCACAGGTGAGGGAAACCCTTAAACACTCTGAGGGAGGGAGATGTGCACCTTCTCAGATGGGAAGACCAGCAGTGGATGATGACTTCATAAGTAACTGAACCATTAAAAAAGCTTCTGTCAGATACAGGACCTCTTTAGAAACCAAAATACAACAGTTAGAAAACAGATACACAGGAAAACAAGTTTTATTGGTTCCAGGGCTCAAGGGAGTTGTTTCAAAAATCAGCTTACATGTTTTATAGGACTAAATAATCTGGTAAAAGAATGTGTCTTCACTGACACTGAAATGATACACACAGTGACTTAAGACAGTTGCTAGGCTGCTTCTGTTCCTGCCTTTCCCCTATTCTACAATGAAAAAAACATGACTTCCTTTAAATTCTTGAAGATCCTAGTTGATACTATCCCCAAAAGTCGCAAGCTTTAGATGTCTCAGTCTGAATGGTTCTTCAGATATATGTCCATGCAGATAGATGCATGGATCTGAATATCCATCCAAAGACCACAGAGTGCTTTGGCTCATTTCTTGTAATTAAAAAAAATCCCTGGATACAAATATATTTATCCAATTTTATTTTCCTTTTCTTGACCAATAGCAACTACTAGTTTATTTTGTAGCTCAGATTCTTAATATCTTGCCTTTCAGTCTCAGCTGCAGTAATACTTGTTTTCTTTATTTTTGCTCCACTATATTTCTTCTTTTGCAGCTTGATTGCGTCCTTTTAATATACCCATTGATCTCTCTCTCCATTCTTCTCATTGCACTCTCTTTCTTACCTCATCATAACTTACTGGCAACTTCTCCGTCTTACCTTTACCAGCCTTTGAAATAACTTGCTCCTGACTAGATACTCATCACCTTACTAATTCTTGATTTGTTTTTGTAAGTTAGGCTGCATCAGTATTAATAAAACAAAGGAGATTAGGGCCATTTTCTGCACTGAGACAAACTGGCACAAACTGGGAATGGTTGGACTCGATGATCCGATGGGTCTCTTCCAACCTGGTGATTCTGTGATTCTGTGATTCTGTGACACTCTCCTGAAATGGATAGTCAGATTCAACCCACTCAATCTCTGCTAATTCCTGAACCCTGCCTGGAAACAGATGGCCCAGGGAAAACCCCTGTCAGATAACACTCAAACTTTCCAAAATGAACAGTCAAGTTCCAGTACCACCTCTAGCATTGTTAAGTTTACTACCACAGCCATATTCACCAGCAGCAGAAACAACCTTTAAGACAGCGGTGTACATAACAGCTGACTCCTGTGGTTTGCAAGAAATGTAATTCTAAACCAGACCTACGCCTTTTCCCTATGTAAATGATTTCTGGTTTTGAAATGCAGTCATTGGCTTCCCAGCAGCTGATAGCTTTAAGTTGCCTGAAGCCAAGCCAGTTTCTCTGCTGAGCTGGCAGTGTGGCTTCTTGCCATAAAGCAAACAACTTGAAAGGCAGCCTGCTGATCATGTAAAGAATGGATGTATAGGACTTCTATTCAAAGCCAATGCTTTCCTGCCATCCTCCCCCAGGACACCTTCAGTCTGGAAACCAGTGATTTCATTGGCAAATTCAAGGCTTAGACATCATCAAATAGCCTCAACATGGAACGTTACTGTACATCAACAGAACTGTGGTAAATGTCCACTACAAATGCGAGATAATGTCACATACATTAGCCCACAGTGAAAGGGGGCTAACTGAAGCCAAATTACTATGACTGTGCCATGGGCTAAGAGCATTTGCACAGGCAGTTATAGAGACTCAGCTGATGCATGGTAACAGTTAACCAGAGTAATTTGATCATATGTCTGATCTCTAAGACAAAATAGACTCTAAATTGCTACTATGGTATATGGGAAACGCAGCCATGACATTCTGCTACATTGCCATCTGACCTAACAAGAATGTAAAAGATACACTCCCTTTCTGGCATTATTTTAACACAGCATTATGCCAGCCTGAATTATGAAAACAAAACAAACAAAAAAATGCTATTTATAAACCTATAAGAATGTAGCTTATTCCTCTTCGATAAGGCATAACTTTTTTAGCAATTGTAATCTGTAACATTACAGCCTCAGGAGGTAATATACTAAATAGGACAAAATTAGCTGATTTTTGGACCATTTAAAGGAACATTTCTGTTGGAACCATATAAAATATATTAAAGTAATCACTAAAGTCTTTACCCCTGCTTGAGATTTTAATTTACTCAGAGCTAATAAATTATCCACTTTCAGAAGCTATTGAAAATTTTCACTTAAATCCTTTTAAAACTTAATGTGTTCAATTGAATCTTAAACAATTTATACACACATACACAGAGCTTGAGGTGGTCACCACACCAAGGTGAAGACTGAGAAGAGGTTAGATTAGCACTAACTCCTCTGCCCTTTGGGATTTCTGGGGTGCTAATAATGAATGCAAATTCCCTCCTGACTCAGAGCCCTCCCTCTTCACATGCACTGGTCTGGCTGTTGGGTAATTACTTTTCCACTACAGCATTTAACAAAATACCCTGTTCAAAGCCCGGGCCCATTTTCTCTCCAGTTGAAGGATGCAGCTGTAATCATGGAGAGGAACGACAGATCTGGGTCGCTCCAGCACTCAGGTTAGCTGGGACACAAAAGCTTGCTTGATCTCAGACAAGATTCTGTGTTACACTTGCACACTTTTCAGAAATATTTTTTCAGGCTATCAATTATTATATTTGAACATTGCAGCCTCACTCTAGGGAGCCCTTAGCAAGCTGCAGCAAAAATCAATCCAGTTTTACAACTTTCACCTCAGCACAGCTCCAACTGTTTATCTACCTTGCACAGTTATTTAAAAATGTGATGACTCTTTTTTCTGGAGTATAGCGATATTCCTGAGTAGGACTTGTCCTTAGTGTATGTAATACCCTCTTTCCTTGATTAGGGGTAATCTTTGAATTTACTTTGGTTTTTCTTGTCATGTTTAACAATTTTCATGCCTATGGCAAAGTTTGTGTGGCCAGGTACCCACCTCTTCCAGGCAGCATTGTGGTAGGAACTGGGCCTTTTATTTCAGGGAACTTACAAGTGAGTTTGAGCCCACAGTCATTCAAATTACTTTAACATTGGCTGCAGCTGCAAGTAATGGCATCCATAAATTTCTCCATGTTGTTTATTCCAAGCTTCATTTTTCCAGTGGAAACCTCACCTAGAAGGCTACCAAGACAGACTGCCCCCTCTACATGGGTAGGTGGATGAGGCAGCTTTGCCAGCACACCTCAAACCATCTTCATCAGAAGGGGTTATGAATCGAAACAGCAGTGGCAGTGCTTCAAAAGGCAGACACTATTGCTCTTTCAAAAGGTGACTGCCTTCCACGTGGTAGTGAAATTTGGAGAGCAAAAACTAGACATTAGTATGTCAGTGCAGGGTGCAAAATCAGACAAATGCTTCTGGGCTTCAGTGGAGTTAGGAAGGAATAAACATTAAAGGAGAAAAATTTGTCATAGAGCTGTACTTTGAAAGGATTTTATATTTATTTTAGAAGTAGACCCAGTTTCTATTTCCCTACTGAGTATGCTCGCAGATGCTCACAGAGGCACTAATCAGATTGCATGTGTTTTCATGTTTCTGACTCTCCACTTTTCAGTTCAAAATTTTTTGCCACTTCCTCTTAAAGTTATTTTATTAAATTGTTTCACAGCAGTTAGCTCAAAGGCTGAGAGACATCCCTTCATTTACACTGTGGAAGTTCATATAGAGCAAAAGCTGTAAATTCCAAAAAGCATGGGGTTTGTTCATTCCTTCCAGCCTGTCTATATGAACCAGTCATGGCCCTGCTAAGGGAGACTCTGAAAGGGTGTAAGGCCATTGTGGTACATGCATGCATCCACTTTCTTTTGAGGGGATGGCTGGGACATCTTCAGCTTGATTAGGTTGCTCAGAGCCCCATCAAACCTGACCTTGAATGTTTCCAGGGATGGGACTTCTACCACTGCTCTGAGCAACCTGTTCCATTGTTTCACCACCCTCATTATAAAAAAAATTTCTTCCTTATATCTAGCCTAACCCTACTCTTTTTTAGTTTAAAACCATTACTCCTTATCCTATCACAATAGGCCCTGCTAAAAAGTTTGTTCCCATAGGATGAAATGGTTCACCTTCTCATAGAAAACATATGGGATCTTTTAGAATAAAAAGTACTATAAAAATACAAAATAGCATTACTGAAAGCAAATTTTCCACATTTTTCTTTTTTGGGGGAAAAATTACAGAACAAGTAGAAATTCTAGCCTCAATGCAGGCAAAGTAGGGCTGTATGGCTGAAGCTATTCTTATCCATTTGCGTAATCAAACTGCAGGGAAAACCAGGGGGAATTTGTCTATTGTGTCTCATGTTAAGAAAGAACGAGGAACTCAAATTTGGGTTCAAGCTTCTGATTTGATTTCCTAATTAAGGTTGGAATGTTTGATGGAACTTTCTCTTTCCTAGCTTTTGTTGATTTCTGTCATTCAGGAATCATGAAGTAAATATTTATTAACATGGGAGCCCTCCTCCCTTCCTGCCCTTCATATTTGTGCTTCTTATGCTAATGGACTTACTTTAACAAGGGAACCACATTCCTCCTGGGTCTGCATCAGTTCTGGTGCCAACACATTAGTTATTTAAATGTAGTTCTATATTAATTTTTCATATTGTAATGCATTGTTCCCTGCAAATATACATGTAGCTAGGTTTCAACAGTAAACAAATGCATATTAAAGATATTGTTAGCTGAAAACCTTTCATCTTGTCTTTTGCTTCCTGTGATAATGGTGGTCATTTCTCGCTCCTGCCCTATGAATTTTCTCAACCATCCTCTTTCCCTTCCACACATCTTCTGTACTAATCACCACCAGGGAGTTGTTTTCTGTTTTCTGAAGCAGGTTCTTTGATACAGATGCAGAATTCTGATACTACACATTTTCTGTGCGTTCAGCATTTTTCTCTAGTTTCCTTAAAGTTTAACATAAAGGTTTGCCGTCTTTGTATTGGGGAATCCAGCAAACAAAACAGGAATGTAGCAAAAGCTTGAGTAAAGATATACTGTTGAAAAACCTTACTAGGACAACAGTGGTACTTAGGAAAATATAGGGAAGGTTACTCCACCATGCTCTTCCTTCTTTCTCACCAATAAAAAAGGTATAGTACCTAAGTGCCTGGAGATGTATTTAGAATCATAGAATCATAGAATCACCAGGCTGGAAGAGCCCCAATGGATCATAGAGTCCAACCATTCCTATCAAAACACTAAACCATGTCCCTCAGGACCTCGTCCACCCGTGCCTTAAACACCTCCAGGGAAGGTGAATCAACCACCTCCCTGGGCAGCCTGTTCCAATGCCCAGTGACCCTTTCCATGAAAAACTTCTAATGTCTAGCCTAAATCTCCCCTGGCGGAGCTTGAGGCCATTCCCTCTTGTCTTGTCCCCCGTCACTTGGCAGAAGAGGCCAACTCATTTGTATGATACAGGATCATACCGTGTCATGAGAAGTATTCTTGCTTATCAGTCAAGTAAAAATGACAACTACTTTTCTCTGTAGGGTGGGAGTTATTGCTTCCAAGAGACATGCTTTTAGACTGAAAGGTGCAAACTAGACTCCATCATACATCATACTGCCAGGGCTACCATGCAGTGTATCAAAAGTTCAGGGCTGGCTGTACCTAGACTGCTCCATTTTGAGTCAATTAAAATTATCAGATATTTTGACCTCAGAAATGCTATGATACAATTTGATTTCAATGTTGAAGACATTGACAATGTTCTCACAAGAATCCTGAAGAAACACAGACATGAAACCAATCAACTATTAACTGAGGTGTATGTAAGACATTGCTTTATGAGTGTCAATGCTAGGGAAGTAGAAGTCAGTTAATAGGTCCCCAGTCATTGAAAAAGGCTTCACAAATTATTCAGGGAGCTACAGACTGGTGAGTCTAACTTACCTATCAGATAAAAAAAAAAGAAATTGTAACAAAAGAGAGAATTAGTAGATATCTAGGTAAGTATGATACATTCCAAGGAAGAATCAAATGGGCTTTTGAGAAAGAAAGTCCATTGTCAGAGATCAATGAAAGTTGTTGAAGGAGTCATAAAGGTTATGGGCAATGGTTTCCCAATGGCTCTTTACTTAAATTTTTAAAAAGCTTTCAACTAAGCCTCTTAGAAGAGATTTCTAAAGAAATTAAGCTGCCATGGCTAAAAAGGAAGGCCCTCTCATGGATTAATAATTAGTTAAAAGAGAGGAAAAAGTAGGTAGGAATAAGTGCTCAGCTTTCAATGAAAAGCAGGGTTCTCCGGGGCCCTTGGCATGAGTGTGGTTCAGTGTGCTAATAAATGACGTCACAGAGAGAATAATCAGTTGACAAAGTGCACGAGTGAGACAGAATAACTCAAAACACTCAAAACCAATACTAATGATAGAGTATTTCAGAAGACCTTCAACTGTCAGTGGGACATGAAATTCGGTAAATGATCATTTAATAGTGTACATATGATGTGGGATAGTGGGCTATAAACTAACTACTGCCACTCAGCAAAGGCATATTGGAATTGAGGATGGTTCTCTTCAAGCATTAGTTCAATGACAAGAAGTGGTCAAAAAACCCAAATAAATCTGATTCAGAATGTTGCATCCAGTTTAGCTTACTGAAATTATAGGAGACTTGGGAAGAAAGTAGAAGAGAGAAATGAATGAAGGATGATTAGTAGAATGTAATAGTTTCTGTATAAGGAGGGGCTATATAGCCTGAAACTTTGTAGCAGTGGAGTATATGAACACCATCTAGAAGTCCATGCATAAAAGTGAATAGGAACGTTATTTCTTGTAACTGGATAGCAGGTCATCGTGCACTGAAAATATTGAATGCCAGGTTTAAACCAGATGAGAAAAGCACTATTTTTACTGCCCAAATGAATGAACTAGTGGAATTAATTTGCAGAAAATGCTGGGAAACATTTAGAATTATCCTAGAAAAATTAAGGGATGATAAATCCATCAATGTTCTAAACACTTCTAAATACCTACACTGCTCACTGTTCAACTCTTGGAAGGATCTCTCTACACTTAAACCTTTCTCCAGTAATACCTGTCAGGTCACTTTAAGAAAAGTAGTACTTCATGAAAGGAAGGTTTGGTGCCTAGGAGCAAAAATATTCATAGGAATACTTTTGTATTCCTATAAAATGAAATAACATTAAATTGCTACCTACTCTCTGCTCAGTCACAGTGCCAACCAAAGGTGGCTGAAGGGGCAAGCGCTGTGAGGGAAAATTTCCATCAGAATGGCCACCTCAGGTATGACCAGCTTGGCTGACAGCCCCGACCATGCCACCTCACCCCGGAGAAAGTCTGTGATATTGCAAGGCAAAGCTGGGAATACAGGCTCTTCCAAAACCACTGTGCTCTTCTCCCACATGGACCAAAGATGTAGGGAGTTCAAGTGGGATTGTGTGTCCAGCAGTGATATGGTTTCCTTCCTGCCTGGTGTTATTTCCTAAGATTGTCTATTTGTGCAGCTGAAAAATTGTTTTCTGAGTATCCCAGGATGCTTCTGATTCCTCTTGCACTGTGAATTATGTTAGCAATCCTCATTGGGGCAAATTAACAGCAGTGGAACAGCTTTGACGTTTGTCCCACAAAATCCCTAGATTAACAGCCTATGTCATAACAAGCTTGTTCCTAATGGGTGCTGTGGGGGTTTTGTCTCTTTGTTGTTTCTATTTTAGTTTGTGTTGGGGACTATTTCTTCTGATGTAACTCCATTACTTTTTGTACTGACTCTTTCTGTATCTGAGAAACTTTTTTTAAACTATGCTACTATGATTTTATATGAATTGTGTAAAAAGTAGTTCAGAAAGAAATTGGTGAAAGGAGTAAGTAGTATGCTTGGTTCCTCTTTGCCTTTTGGTCAAAAAATTGCACACAAAGCATAAGAACAAAAATGTGTGTGCTTGATGCTCCATTCTTCCCACTTACTCATCTTTTCTATCACCCACCAATCAAACCACTTACCTTACATCCAGATCTCCCTCAACGAGCTAATAACTCAATATTTCTTGCACTTCTAGACAGAAGAAACCAAGATAATCTCTGTGCTGTTGCAATCAGCTGCAACAAAGCTTTCTATTGTCTTTTTAGAGAAGTTTATAGCCTCTGGTTCAGAAAGGTCAGATTTATTGTTGCCTGTTTACTGCCATGCGAATTTATGAACATTCAGCTCTGAAGCTTGGTATAAACTACTAGCATTGTCTTTTTATACAACGTTGCTCATAGTTTTGGAGCAGAAGTCACATGATATAACACAGAGTAATCGTGCAGCTTTCATACAAACTGGTGCAAGGAAGACCATCTCTACTTGTGTCTGAGGCAACAAGAAATTATTTCTAGGATGCCCTCGTGGAATTTAGAAGAGGAAATATTCAGAAGAGAGAAAGATCATATAAACTTGAATTATAAAAAAACCCTGATATTAATCTTTGTTTAGAAGAGGGGGTTTGGTCAATTATACTAGTAAATAACTGATGATTTCTCTCTGTAAAACAATGAATTTATTTATACTAGTTAATAAAGTGCTGTGTAGAGAGGATTTTTTTGATTCAATTCATTTAGCTTATCAGATGACTCTTGACAAAGTCACTCTGTCAGAAGATATTGAGGAAACTTGGTAACCAAGTAGAGAGACATAAACTTCTTAGTGCATTGAAAATTGGCTAGGAAGCAAAGGCATGACTAAATTGGTCATTTAACCTTGCTGATAGAGGATAATTAGCAGCATAGCTAAAAAGTTTTAGGGCAAGTATATTCAAAACACAGCTCTAAAAACCTGTCAAAATGTATTTCTATTATCATTTACATCTGTGCATCAATTCTTTGAAACGATAGCATGTCTCCACTGTGTTCAGCTAAAAGCTAACTGTCCTAGTACCCTTTATACCCTTCACAAAGTTCATGGCAACCAGGAATGGATATTGGAACAGCACAAAAACTGACACTTCCTGAGAATACCCTTGCAATTTCCAACAGCTCAGAGGTAGGGTCACTCTGATAATCTGTTATGGATTTGTCTCCCATGCATGTTGCTGTTTCTTTTTAAAGCCCCATAAAACTTTAGGAATACAGGAATCTTATAAGTAGCTTCTCAGATTAACTGTATATAGCCTAAAGAACCATCTAATTTTTTCATTGCCATATGCTTGTTTCATTTAATGCCTCCTAGTTATTGTACTGGAAAATACAGAGAAGGATCATTCCTTAGTTACTCACTCTCTGTCGCTCATTATTTTATCAACTGCTGTAGTATCCTCCAACCAGGCAATTCCTTTCCAGACTGAAGAATACTGGGCTAATTAATAATTCCTTACATAGAAACTCTTTCATCACCTTTCTCTGAACCTTTTACAACTTTGTTCCATCTTTGTTGAGTTGAAGGGACCAGAAATACACACACTATTCAAGATGCAGTTATACCATAAAATTACTTAGCTGCATAATTACGTCCCCTGGATTGTTTCTGTATTGCTCTACTTAGTTTCCTTTTTTTGATCATAACTGTGTGCTGAGTGGACATTTTCACTATTATAAGTCCAGGATGTTATGATCTTGGAGGTCCTTTCCCACCTTGAGTGTTCTATGATTCCATTATAGCCTTTTCAGCACCTGACACTACATGTGTAAAGTTCTGTTTGGTTGATCCCAAATGCATCGCTTCTAATTCTTCTGCTCTGATATTCATCTGCAGTATTATCACTCAGTCTTGTAGGATCCTTCTGCAGTTCTTCACAGCTGAACTTCTTATCTACTACCTTGATTAAATTGAGGAAGCATTTGTATAATATACAAAATCAATAGCCATGTTATTTCTCATCTGTCTCTCATGTCTTTTTATACGCTCTTTTCTTCAAAGAAGAATAGTGGAAACCAAATGTAGACTACCCATGAAAGAATGAGAGTAATATAGCTCATATATTTAAAAAAGATCAAATCATCCAAGAGTCAAAAAATCATAAGCTGCAGATTGAGAGACTCAGTTGAAAGCAATGTGCATTTTCAGCCAGTTAAATCCCTGATTGTGATCCTTAAACCATAAATTAAAGTTCTAACCCAAAGCACATAGAGAAGACGTGACTGTTTAACCATGTTATTCATTGCTCAACATGACTGTTTTCAGAGGTACCATTAATGATCACCTAAACTATTGTGTTCATAATTTGCCTTTTCAATTTATCAGATATCTTAGATCAGATTTAACTTTTCTTGCAGGTCCTGGTATCCTATCTCAAGAATAAAAGTGTCAAGCCTAAGGTAATCTCTTTAAGAAAAGCCTGAGGAATTGAAAAATAATTTTCTTTTTTTGCTTGTTTTTGGCATTAGCACTTGCAAGTAAAATAAAATACTTGATTTGAAAGCAAATGCCAGAACTTAAGAGGTTGTAGGCCATTACATATCCCAATGGCTTCAGTGAGATCAGTGCATTTCAGAGCTTGTACCCAAAACTGGAGTTGATACATTGGTTTTGTTTCACTATACCTTGACTATGGAGTATATCCACCGATAATTTACTGCTAGTTTGGAGAATATTCCTCATTTCATGTGCGTATTTGTTGTTTTTTCCTTTGGCCTTGTAAAACTGAGTATGTTAATTTGTTCTTTGATAAGACACATATTGCTATGAATTAACCATTTATACAAGAATCAGACTATAGGGTGAAAAATGTAGATAGCGTCTTCTTCCAGTGGTGCTGTAAATGAGTTCTCATACATTGTTCACTTCACCTCCTACCCAAGCCCCCATTAAAGAAGTTAGCCCTGAAATGATTTACAGCATTGGCATTAAAACTCTTGCCATACTTCAGGTCTAACACTGTGGTGAAATAACTTCTCATGAGTTTAGCAATCCACAGGTTTTTTTGGAATACTTTATTTTCTGGAGATTATAAAGGAATTGTTTGTTTTTCTGTTTGTTTGATCAAAGAAAGCTTAAGTTCTACAAAAGTCAGTGAGGTTGTCCAGCAAGCTTCATATTATTTTAGTTCTCCTACCTACACCCTTACACCCAGCCAGTAGATAGAAAACATGACAAAAAAACCTCGCCTAGAAAAATCGGTGGTTTGACTTACTTGAAAACCTCTAAGGAGATTGGTTTAAGTCAGAGATGTTGCAGGGGGAGGGGGGAAAGGGTAATGCATCTAAATCTCTTTATTAGTTTTCCTCCTTCCCTACTCTACTTGCACGCAGAAGTTTCCTGCTATGTATAAGGATCTTTAGAGGAGAACCTGGCTATTGATTACTAACTAATGGTCTCAGGAGTGCTTTCCAAGACATTCAACTGCAAGATACCACTGACCAGGGATCTAGTCTATCTAGACCAAGAGGACTAGACCAGTAACACGTGTGTAGAATTTCACATGCCTTTTAGGATATTTCCGCATTAAGGCATTATGAAGAATTCAAGATTATCTCCTCAGAATATTTATAAGACAGATCCATGGGGGAATTCATCCTGTTCTGTGGAATAGTAGCAGCACAAAGCAGCCTTAAAGTCAGCTTAGGCATCTCTTTGAGGATTTCTCTGACGTACAGAAATCCTGTAGTAATGGCTTTTTCCCTTTCTCTCACTGCAAGTTCCACTTCAAAGTTGTTTGGATGGTATGACTAGTGGAGAGGAACTTACTGCAATTTTCTGTGCCTCGTGTATTGCCCATCATCGGAAGAACTTCTTATGGCTCTTAAGAATCAACAATAGCTCAAGGCAGCTTTGAAGTTACTTTAAATTACCATGAAACCCAAAGGTCAGCTGGGAGATCCTGAGAGTCAGAGATGTGCTTCTGTTCCTGTCATTTTCCCTAGAATTTATTCCATATCACCATCTTTTCTGAAGTCATAGCCCAATGATTCTAGTTAAGTTTCGCACCCTGACAGTAGAGACTTTTTTTTTCTCCATCATCAGTGGAGATGGAGAGTGATTTTGATTAATGACTTCATTGTCCCCAACCAGCAAGAGACTTGCCTTTTTCAGTTTGCATCAGAATGGATGCTGAACATTGTAAGTCTCTAACTGGCAGTAAGTTTCACCTGCTGAGAAGTGAGGAAATTAGTCAGGGAAAAAAAAGGCCTCGAAATAACATTGCTTTAATCTAACTTCAACTAGAATGTCAGTGGATGCAAAAGTTTTCCTGAGCTTTTTTCCTAAGACTATACATGCAAGTGAAAGAATGTTTATGAGAAACAAAATGATCTTGAGAATCAAGTAAACCAAGTTTATTTGTTTTTTTCTTATTTGACACCTTTCTTTATATTTTAATATAGCAAAGAAGTAAAATGGAATGTGAACTTCTAATTATATTAGCATTAGAGTATTTTCATGGCAACCTCTACTCCCCTCTCAGTGAGAAGACTGGACCTGTCTCAAAAGAGACAGAAATAAACAGAAATAAACACTGTTTTATTGGCATGCATGTAAGATTGTAACATATGATGTCATGAGTATTAATTCCAGTAACAGATTGTGACTGACTCTTTTAAATCTCACCCGAGGAAGAACTTATTGCATATAGGACAATCAACAGCAGCATTGACTGCAGTGACCATAAAATTGTGATACCTGAGATCCTAAGGTATGAAAGGAAGGAGAGTAGCATAATATAGTCCTGGGACTTCAGAAAAGCAGAATGCACCTCATTCAGGGAAATAATAAGTGATGTTACATGGGAAGTATCTGTAAAGGGTAAAGGGGCTCTGGAAAACTGACAGGCCTTTGAAGACAACATCCTCCAACCACAATTATGGATCATGATATTGAGGAAAATAAGTAGAGATATCTATTTATCTAGAAAACCAGATTAGCTAAACAGGGAACACAGCACTGAGCTTTAGTGTAAAAAAAAGTAGTATATAGGAGGTGGAATCAGGGACAGGCTACAAGGAAGGAATTTATAAATCTTTGGTATGTATTGATGTTGTTAGGAAAACCAGAACTCACTTAAATTTAATGCCTGCAAGGGACTAAAGCATATGATATCCTGGATATATTAGTAAAAGTATTGCCAGCAGGTCAAGGGAGGTGATCATTCCCGTCTCCTCAGGGTTGGTGAAGTCACACCGGGAGAGCTAGGTTCAGCTCTGGATTCCCAAGTGTAAAAGTGGCATGGACATACTGCAGAGAGCCCAGCAAATGGTCATTAGAGTAACTAAGGGAATGGAACATGTTTCAGTGATGACAGGCTGAGAGAGATGTGACTGTTCAATTTGGAGAAGTGAAGGCTCAGGAGGAATCACAACCATGTAGATAAATATCTGAATGGAGGATGTGAAGAAGATGGAGCCATTTTTTTTTAGGCGCTGACAAGTGATAGGACAAGAGGCAATGGGCACAAAATGAAATACAGGAGGCTCCATCTGAACATCAGGAAACACCTTTTTACTGTGAGAGTGACTGAGCACTGAAAGAGGTTGCCCAGAGAGGTTGTGGCATCTCTGTCCTCATAGCAGGTGATCCTCCTTGAGCCAGGGCAGTTGGATGAGATGATCAACTGAAATGGGAGAAAAGATTTATTTGAATATGATAGATAATTCTATAATTATGAGAGTAATAGCAACAGGACAAAACCAAAAGTAAATAATTTCTAAAACTACTGTCCAGTTTGTCAGGAGGAACTGTATCTTGTGTTTTTTCGATATTTTTGCGTATGTACTTCAAGCATATAAACTTCATGAAAACTGAGTCAATTTTTCTCATAAATCTCATAAATGTTGCATCAGTTTGGTCTGATTTTTGAGTAAAATCCACCAATGCTGCAAAAGTTCAACACACTAAAGAAATAAGACTTGGAATTATCACATTGGGAAAAAAATATACCAAAATCTTCTCATTAACTGGTTTTAGGAATTGGCATTAGAGAAGCTCCATGAATGCTGCATACAAGGAGCAAATACAGACTAATCCTTCCAGAGACAAGTATTTCCTTTTAAGGCCCATTTGCCAAAAAAGTTGTTTATGTGATGCTTAAGGAGTCTAGTTAAATTCCATTAACCTTTTCTTAATTTTCAATACATAAAACTTCTATTCTGAATTTTTTAATTATATCTCATGATAATCTGATTCCCAAATCAATAGTACCTTCTGTTGGAAAGGAAACCTTCTTAACAGCCTAGTATTGCAATTGTTAAGATTCATTTAATATCTTCTTCTTTGGACTATGATCAAATAGGGAAAACAGAAGTTTCCCATTCCATGTATACCATTCATTAACTTGTGTAATTTTTTTATTATCTATATGGATTATCCTTCACATTCTGTAACTAAGTATTCTAATTGTTTTCATTTCTCTCCTTGTTTTCATTTTTCTTCTTGTTTTCCTTACATAAAGACAGAATTCCTAACATTGAATACAGTATTTATTTGAAGTTATATTGAAGATTTGTATTGAATTTATACAAGTACACAATAATGTTTTCCATAATGCTCTTCCTTATGGATCCTAAAATGTTTTCATCACTGCTGTTTATTAAGCATAAAAAATACTACACTTTTTGGAATATTCTAAATGCCCTAAATTGTATTTTTGGAATAGTGTACTTAGATGCAGACTGCTCTGCTACTCTGGGTATAATAAAGAAGTGGTTACAGTATTAACAAATAACATAGAGTGATTACAGATTTATAAATGGGGATGGAGGAAAAGTCTGTTTCACATTTAACACAGACAAACCACAAAATTTGGATAAGTACGTTAACATTTGGGAAGGGTAAGTGAAATGTTCCAAAGTTTCTGATTTTCCTGAGTCTGTGAAACTGGTTGGGAAATGAGGCAAGACCAGGACTTTTCTCTTTTTTTTTTTTTGTCAGATTCCTTTTACAGTTGTGTTCGAAGAGTTCCACTTAAATACTTACTCTTCTAACACTGGATTGAGCAGGAAGGAAGAATGATTTTAAAAGATATAAAGCAGACTTGATTGAAACTTTGAATGTTCCATATTTACTATGACTTTTGAGCAAAGATAGAAAGTAACTATACGTCACCCATTCGATCAATATTTTCATAGCTGAAAAAGATTTTTATTTAGAAAGACTTAAGCTAAAACTTTTATTTTACTGAAGCATAGTAGATGTTATAGTGTTGATCTACTACTATCCAGATTTCCTGAAGTGTTCATGAACAGAGAAACTGCTAAAACTCCTGTTTGAGGGAGGATATTCTGATCTGCAACTTTTTTTGATGTCCAGAGGAAACTGTTTTTCTTGTACCTGAAGAAGAAAGAAAAAGCATTTCATAAAGGACAGACACTTTGGAGATACTGGAGTAATAACAAGGTCTTCTGCCATTTCTAATCCACAAATTAGCCTTAGTAATTCATATGATCATCGGAAATCACCCTTTGTTTATGTTGGTGCTTTGTCCATGTTGAACCATTTCAGAAATAGCAGGGAACTAGGAGCCACAGAAGGGCTAGAGGCTTGATTTACATGAATTTACATAATGAATCGGTACCTACATAATGTTTGTTGACCTGTGTTATAATTTGATACTTGCCTTGTTTTTTAGCTTCAGAAGTAGTGGGGAAAGAGAGAAAAGTGTATATACATGCTCTAAAAGGTATAAGAATTCCAAGGTTCAATCTGCCTGCATTTCAGTCTGGCTCAGGATGTTTTTATTACTCAGCTGTTAGTCATAACTATAAAGCAGTTAAGTTCTCACAGCCCTCACACTCTATTTAGACAGTGAATTAATATGGCTGAAAGATATAGTCTACCGTGTACACTGGGAACTTAATGCTTTCTCTTCAGATGGATAATGTAATATTTTGCATTTTATTTTAACAGGTACTGTATTAAATGTTGTTATTAGATCTTTTGGAGGACTGCAAACTGCTCCAAGCCATTTCTGCAAGAAGAATCTCAGGCATTATATATTTTTCCTTGGGACATAAGGAAGAAAAGTGAGGTCTTTCATCACACAAGGTAGAATATTTAATTGTCACTAATTGCTGAAGACAAGCTGTCATTACCTTCCTACTGACCATAAATGATAGAACCACAAGGTATCTGATTAGAAGGACCATTCATAAGGTGATGGATATTATGGAGAGTGAAAGAACAGGAGAGGTATTTTGAATGACACCTAAATGGTTGCCCTGTTTTTACACACAGGGACTGACCACGCAGGTTGCCTGAGGGAAAGTTTAGATAGCTTTTATTTAAGAGCAAGGTTTGATTCCATCATAATTAAACTTCCTTGAAAAGTAAGGACAAGAGATGGGGAGTTGTGAAGGTGACAGCATGCACATCCTTACATAATGCATCATTATTGGTGGTTAGCTCGTTATATTGTTATAGGAAATAAACATTACTAAGAAAATACAAAGAATGTTTTCTATCAGTGCTGAAGTTAAAGTTAATGCTAAAATGAAAAAGTTTGAATAGCATAATTATTTAGCCATAGGGTTTGTCCAGTTTCTGCTTCTAAATGGTGATTGTTGACTTCCAATCTGTAGAACAAGAACTAAGGTCGTTTTTGCCTCCACCCATGTACTGCTCATAGTAGTCATCTTGACATTTTGCAATAAGAATAACACGATTGCTACACATATAAATATCTAAAGACATCTTTACATCAATTCACTATATAAATAAATCTGCAAACAAAACTTATAAGTGAGTGTAAGCTGTATTTGTCATGATGCCAACTGAAGTGTTTTTTCTGCTAACCTGAGTAGTGCATACATTTAATTACATGCAAGTCAGTGAAACCCAATGATAGGAAGTGGCTGAAATGATTCCAGGAAACCCTTAACATCCTCTTTCTCAGCTGCCAGGTCATCTACTTAGCTTCTTAGCAACCATGTGATGGGAGATGTTAGCGGCTCAGTCTGTGATATGGGACATATCTTTGAGTAGACTGCTTTAGGGACCCCAGATCTTTCCTGTTCATGCTGTAAGGGAGACCAGCAGGACGGCAGTCTAGGAGTAAGAGTTTCATTGCAAAGATTCTCCTTATTGGTTTGTTTCCTGGGAGTTGTTCCTGATGGGAAGAAAGCTACATTTCAAAATGCTGAAGTACTTAAAAGTTGCTTTCTGAATCTTTTTGAGATTGTCAGCTAATAAGGTAGCCTTCTGTCATAACTCCTTTAGAGTAATGCACAGCTGGGTGAAAATCCACCTCAAACAATAATTACTTTTGTCTTTCCTTATTTATCATCATTATCATTACTTTTTACTTTGGTTACCAGCTGTTTCTTTAGTGCTCTGACATCCTTTATAATTTGCATATTTGTTAATTTATCTGGCAGAAAAGTCAACATACTGTACAGTATGCACTTCGTATTTAACACTTACATGTATGTGGTAGATGCAATAGGAAAATCTCTCTGATATACCAAATACATATTGAACATACAAATTTAACATACTTATTAAAAATTGTGTATTTGGACTTTTCTTTTGTGTCATGCAAAAATGTTTGATCATTTACAGCAGAGCTCAAATCCAAAGAGGAATTATTTTAAGTCTACAGTATAAACTTGTAGCATTCAGGCTGTGGTTATGATGAACAAATCAGTAATTAATTGGGGATTCATTCCGGTGACCTGTCAGCATTCAAATGCTTTAATTAGAAGGAGAAATGGAGGCAAGTAATGAGGGCCAAATCTGTATCCTTTTGAATTCAGTGGCAAAACACCCACTTGCTGCAATAAGATTTAGTCCTAAATGCACAATAGCACACTATAGAAGATGTCGTCTCCACCAACTGTGGTTCAAGTGTATAATGCTGATAATGTCACTTGCATTGTATCTTTCGTTAAGGAAACAATGATGCTCTTAGGAAGCTTTTTGTCTACTCATGCATACAAAACAGGCAATTTTCATAAAGCATTAATTGCAAATTATCTGGCATAAATGAGGGTCCCAAAAAGAAAAATCTGCTTTATACTGTATCTGCTCTTTATTTCATTATTACTATTCTTCATTGTTTATTTCATTGTTAGCATTCTTCATTGTTTTGCTTATGTGGTATAGCTGAAAGGAGATACTCTATCCTATGTCAAGCAATAACAGTTTGAATATACAGGTGTATACAGACCTGGAGTTTTTATTCTAGTCCCAAGATTTTTCATAAGTATTCTATGAGATATGTATCTAAATGTACACTAGGAGTGTGTCTCTACCTTTGTTTTCCTATGTATTTTTGGCAGTTTCAGTTTACACACATAGATTAAATATATTCAAAATTTCCACACTAGACCAAAATGCTGATGATATATTTAAGTGTTTTCCTTCTCTTCTGAAGGTACTGTTTGTAGCTCAACACCTGTTTCTTGCTACCTATCTAGCACTGGCTTTGCACTTGAAGTGCTTGTTTGATCACCTTATTGTGAAAAACAGACCAGTTTTTTAAATTGACTTATCCCTTTGACATCAGTTCAAATGAAATTAATTTTATATTATTCCAAGTGTGCTTTTAGTTTCATTATGGTTTGTTTGTTGGTTGTTTTTTTAAAAATAACTCTTCTAATTTAAAAGGTATGTAATGGACTCCATGGCAAAATGCCCCACTAGATCAGAATGAGGAACATACCTCCTTCCTAGGGAATCATAAGCACATAAGACTCTTCCTCCACTTGTTTCTCTTCTTGGCTGTTACAAATTGTCTTCTTATTTTGTAACCTTAGTGATCATCTCATACAATATTCCTTTTGTGCTTTTGTAGCATTTTCTCATTTTGTAGCATTTTCTCTTATATTTTTAAACAATCTACTGAACCTTATTTATAAAAGAAAAATGTATTCTCCGTTAGCCTTTGCTTTGCAAGTTTAAACCTCTTCAGGTCTCCTGCCAGAAGTATGGTTTCCGTTCCTCTGAACATTCAAATTCTTTCTGGAATGAAATGAACCAAGCTGTGTGAAGTTCCTCACAGAAGCTTTAGTACTTCTCAGTCCCTACCAAAATTACCCCACGTTACATATTTGGGGAGTAGGTTCGTACTTTTCACAGCCATATCAGTCCAAAGTTCACAGACTTGCTGTGATCAACTGATATAACCTAGATATATCCTAGATATTCCCCTCTTCTGTCATTTCAAAATAACAAATTGTCAGCCTATAACAGATATTCTTGTTATTAGACCTGAAGTACATGACTTTTCAGTCGGTACAATTATACCTTATCCCTTCTTTTCTAGTTCGCTCAACTCTTCCAATAAGACATTCTCATCCCTTTTTAAATTACTGTTTACAGTGCTTTGTTGTTGGTTCTTTTCTTTCTTCTTCAAGCTACTGATATAAGCCTTCAACACCCCCCCCCATATGTCTTATACTGTTTCTCATAGTCATAAAACTGAAGTAGATCCTTGTTTCATCTAGTTTTTTTCCAGAAGCAATGTCACATGCAATCTTAAATATGGAGTCAAACAAACTTCATAGCAACTTCCCAGTTACTGAATCTTCAAAAATTTACAGTTTCAGGTACAGTTTCAGGTCCTGAAGAAGGTAATTTTCAAAATCCTTGATGTATTTCACTCCTTCCTGTAGGTTTATTGCTAGAACTCACCCCTATATACGCCCCTGGGCCTCAATTAGGTTTGGGGCTTTTTTCAGTCTTTCCTGCAATCACTTCACATAACTTCTGTATTTTGATGGGAATCACCTTGGATGCTGTGCTCAGTTTGGGAATGTCTTTATTTTTTCCATTTCTAAGAGTCACTGTCTGGGAGCAGAGCTATTTTAACTATCCGGGAGCAGAGCAGCTTCCCACCCCTGCTGAGACCAGTGGTCGTACCTCCAGAACTGCTAAATAACACAGAGTTCTTTGGACTATAGCAACTTACAAATCCCTGGTCTGTATTCAGAAGAGATAAGCATCCAACAGGCATAAATTTCTGGGGCTAGAGAGGGTAGTAGTCAGTACAGTTATCTGAACCAAACCAAAGAACCATGCTGACTGGGCAACTTTGCCACAACAGTATGACACTGGCATCATCCCTGAGGATACTTTTAAGCTCCACCCCGTGCATGTGAAATTGTTCTGCTTGGCTGTGGAACTGAATAAATCTCTGTAAAGTTCTTCAAATACCTACTTAGTCCTGTCACCTGAGCAAGGTCACCAGAGTCCAGTGTTTTGTAACCCTCTAGCCCTATCTACTCAGAAATTACCTAAATAACTAGAACCAAAAGTTCTTGAGCTCAGATAACTACCTATCCTCCCAACTTGAGACACGTTTTGATTTCTTTTCTTCTGAATGCCTCCAAACACTGCATGAAACAACAGTGGCGTGTGTACAGGTTCTCAGCATCTCTATGTCTATCATACACCAGACTGTCACATCATCTTTCAGACTTGTGATGGCTGGGAGATTTCCTCTTGTTGTCTTGTCCTATTTGCTAGACATAGACACAAAGTTTTGTTATTAAAGTGACAATCATGAGACTTTTACTCAATGTGCTGTAGACAGGGCTTATATATAATCACATGCCACCTTCTAGCACGGTCTGTGACAATGTCAGCAACAGCCCCAGTAAAGGGAGTTTTCCCTTGCTGTAATTCCCCAAGATACTACTGATGGTCTGAAAGTCTCTGTTTGAAATTATGAAATGTCTTACTCCACAAGAACTGCACACCACATACTGCCAAGGAAACCCTGCACAAACTGCAGTATCCACTAGACCTTCTTCTTCAATCCCTAGAAGGAGAGCAGCCAGTTTCTTGTACCAAGAAACATACAAAAATCATTGCGCTCTTTTGCCCTTGATTTCCTAGCCTTTGTACCAAAGCAGGAACCATCAAAACAATGTTATGTTAGTGCTGAGCTTTTTGATGCCACAAATTCTGACCTCAAACTAGAGTTGAATTGAAATCCTATTTTCACCAGTCACTCCTTTGACTCAGGCAGCAGATTCCCTTAGACCAGTTCGTATCAACATTGTCTCTCAAGGGTTATCCAGCCCACTGATCCGCTAAACTTAGGAATTTTGTGCCAGACCTCCTGTGCTATCTATCTCCAGGGATCTCTCCTGCTAGAGTCTGCAGTTGCCTGCAGTGTCAGAGCTTGCGCATGTTAGAAAAGATAAATGTAGATCATAGTTCTCCACTGTTCTCTTTTATTTCCACTGCTTCAACAGTAGCACTTTCTGTTAATCAAAGGGTGAAGGACAGACGCCTGGGACAGACTTAAGGAACTTGGAAGACTTCAATTATTTGTTCCCTGTCATAGTCATAGTATGAACAACTTTTTCTGTTGAGCAAGTAATTTTACATCTTTCAGACAGCAAGATGAATGCTTCCGCACCTCAGACAGGTTTCCATTTCACCTTGTGTCAGAATAATTTCTTTGGTGGCTTATCTTCCCATTTGACTTCAACATACCAGCAAATATACCCACAAAGATTTGACCTCCATACATGTCTACCTGACAGAAAGTAGTGTGATACTTCATTCCATATTAAAGCACAAAAAAACTTATGCTAGGTGCTTTAGCACCATTTGGCATTATGAAGCCCTACCTCCACCCTACAGATGTTTTAGGTTTTGTTTTAAACCATATACCTATTTTACACTTCTGGTTTGTAAAGTAAGCTCATGCTCATGAACAGCTTAAGAAAAGTAGACTATGCCTGAGTCTTCAGTCTGAGAAATGGGCTGACTCAAGCACCTTTGTCTTAGGATCGCTATCATAGAACATTATGTCTCTGAATATTACGTCCTCAGTTGGGTCATCCAATAAAACAACTTTCACTTGTTTCCTACCTAGAACACCTTGTAGGATAACCACCAAAATGAGCAATACATGGACAAATGCAGCAATCATTGCAGTATTTGCTTTAACATTAACTTAAAGATGATATTTAGAAACTAAAGAGGTGTACTGATCATATGGATGCCTAATGGACTCTCCCTTTGGACACTTGATACATGTACGTATATCATGCTTGCCAGCAACATCACTGTGTATGGAAGAGGGTTGGTGCAGAAAATTACAAGAATATTCTTAACTTGACATAATTATGTGTTTATTTCATAAATTTGTAGTGTCTAGGCTGTTCTACTTCATTTTTTTATTCCAGATGTTATAACCAAGTGGTCTAAGGGGCTTAAGGAGAACAAGTGTCACTGAATATACAAAAGTCTGCTATTTCTCTTTGAGAAATACAAATTATATATATAGTTACAAAATAAACATAGGAATATATATATAATTTATTTTTCTATACAGTGCCTCCTATCTTAGCATCCAAGTGTTATGATGGCTACCACATATGAGCAAAAAGAGTAGTTCTTTGTGTTGGAAGGCTACCATTGAATCAGGGTACATGATTGTTTTCAAACATCACAATCACAACTCTGTTTCTTCTTATCTCTAGTGGTGGTTGCATGAGCTTACTCACCCTGCTGGCAGATGTTGATCCTGGGGGAAAGAAAAACAGGGGTGTTTTTTTGCTGACTCAGTAACCAAGCTCATTATTCCTCTCAGATATAAGAGAAATACAGGGAAATAATGACAGACTCTGGTAAGGTTTGAGTAGGCACATCCTGGGGGAACGAGGCATAGGGAAAACCAAATTCAAGGAAAAGTTTCAGGTTGTGGCTTCATAGCAAATTTTTTTCAGAATGACCTTTGTGTTAATAAGTAAGGTTTGTTAATGAAGAAATCCACTTGCCTGTACCCAAACATGCATGAATATTAGTCAATATTCTTTTTAATCACTGCTTTCTCTTGCATGAATGTCTATCAACCACTGGTAATTCTCAGAGATGTCTGCAGCCAGCTTTTGTGAACATAGTAATCAGGAAGCCTGTACCAGCTGAGATTTTTAAGATGAACAGCAAACAGTACTGCTCATGCACCCCACCCCCACCACATGCACCCAAACAGCATGGTTTATTCAACAGAAATCATATAGAGAAGAGAGACAAGGTAGATTTGGAAGCTCAGAGCTGTAATGCAAAAATATAAATCTTGCCTACATGGAGTGTTTAAGTGCCACACTGGCATTCAGTGACAAACAGTGATCTCGGATCTTGGATTTTATAGTTGCCTTGAGTAGCAAAAATGGTTCATTTCATAACATTCCAGAGAATCTATTGGGCCCCAGCACATACAAATATACTGAAACGTAAGCAGAGAGGCAATTTGTTCTGTACCTTCCAACATGTAGAGTGGTAACCTGCCACAGAACAGATGACCATGTATTAACTTTCCTTACCCCAAGCTAATCGTTTGGTTTTACAGAGAAAATTTGGGATTATAAATTATCCGCTTCAGCACAATTACTTTGCTAAATTATTTCTTGGCTATTAATGACACAACTAAAATCTTCCTGAGATAAGGTTCTCCTATGTTCAATGAGTTTGATACCAAGGAAATAAAAGCCTGTGAAAATTTGAATGGCTAAATATTGACTTGTGAAAATACTGGTAGTAAAAGTGTTTGTATGGAGAATTAATGGTGGCATAGAGAATTGATGGTGGCACAGCTACTTCGAGTACATTGTGATGACTGTATATGTGCTTTAGGATGGAGGGAGACATTATGCAGCTTGAAGAAAGAAATGTGTAGATGTTGTTTTACATAACACAGTTGCTCATGGTAAAGTAGGATGTGAGCTTACAGTATCATAATCCTTTCATGGAAAATTCTCTTTATTCTTTATGGAGAGCAGGGTAAGAAACTCCTGATAATGTTGCATTGGTTGGATATATCTAGTGTGCTGAGAGACTTTGTACTTGGCTCACTGTTTATGACTTTGACAGAATTAAAACTGAAGAAAAAAAAAAGAACAGAACTCTGTTTCACACTGCAAGTAATGTTAAAAAAAAAAAAGGAAAGGAGTCCAAAAGTTCCAAGTAATAATCTCTCTCTGCAAAGCTCTTCAGTTTGTCATCAAAAGGTCGTGTTCCCAAAACCAAAAGCCCAAACCTAATCTAAAAGTACGGAGAAGGGCTGGAGAATTAAGTATAGTCCATTCACAGATAGAAACTGCCTGCTACTGTGTTATAATCTTTTCTTCAAGAATGTAAGCTTTTCACAGTGGTGCCCTCCAGGCCTGAATCTTGTTTTGAAATAAGTTAGGCAAAGAAAGTTGATGTTTCACAGAGGTATCTTCATAAAGTGTGGACAAAGGCTTCAGTGGCCTGTTGTGCTTTTATTTCTGCAGGAAGATACAGGCCGAACAGGCACTGATTATGTGAGACACCGCTCCAGTCATGTAAGTTTGGAAATGAGACTGCAGCTCCTCCAATTTACCACTGAAAAGAAAATAAATTATGGAAATGTGTTGTCTCTGAGATTTAAGTTTTTCCTCCTCCCCTGCTGCTGACATCTGACCCCCTACATCCTTTCCAGCGCTCATCTACACTATCTCAGTATCATTTTAACTTTTATCTCTTCCTGCCTCCTAAACACATAAAGCTATGAACAGTTTCCACAGCCTGAGGAGTTGTCCCTCAGAAGCCATTTTCATATGATGGCTATCCTTCTATAATCTCTGCTTTCATAGTCATCTGATTTTAAAGGTAACTTTTCCTATGAAAAATATAAGTGTAGGAACTAGAACTGCGCAAACATAATAGCATTTCTGCACACTGGTGTTTACTATTTCACCCTCAAGTATTTCTTGCATTTTTATTGTCCTTAAAATGCAACTAAATGAATATTCCCTTTAAAGACTTTTTGAAAATTCAAATTATTCAAACATTTGGAAAACCATTGGTTGTCTCACAGAGGCCCACATTCCTCTAAAAATTTCAGATTTTAAGGAAATTAAAAAATCACTTCAGGTATCAATTATTCTCTTCTAGTCTCTTACATATTTCTTATACCTGTCGCTGGGGCACACATAGCAGGAAAAGTCAAAATTTACCATAAAACATATGATCTCCTCTCTCCTTCTTGCCAAAAAAAGACACACTGGGAGATACAATTATTTTTTATTCACATTTCAGTTAAGTCTTTTTAAATGTCTGGGGAAAAAAAAGGAATATTTGGAAGTTCTATACTCAGTAATAATTGGCCTAGCATTTCTCCATTAACATTGATCTGATTGTGTTCTGGGTTCAGTTTTAAATAGCTGATCAATGCTCAGCAATATCCTTGTCATGAGGAATGCTAAGAACACGCAAGAGCATGTTAAGACACAATATTTTCTTTATACAATATAGTACCTTTATACAGATGCTTGAAATACAGGAAAATTTTAAAAGTCTGTCCTCTTACACATAAAAACATTGTCTCTCTGCATCAATATAGGAAAAAAAGATTCATGAGTACAGCTATTCAGACTCAGCACAATACCCTAACTAGGTTTCAAGAACTTCTGATGAAAACGTGCATTTTCACAAGTTGGGATTTTTTTCCCACTGGGGTTTTGTGAGATGGTTTATGGCTTGTTTTTTTTAAAGAAATCTAAGGGTTCTGAAGCATTGGAATAGATAGGTCAGAGAAGTTATGGATGCCCCATTCGTGGAGGTCTTCAAAGCCAGGTTGGATGAGTCTCTGAGCAACCTGATCTAGTGGAAGGTGTCTCTTCCCATGGAATTGGAACTGGATGATCTATAAGGTCTCCTGCAACCCTAACTATTCTATGATTGTATAATTCAGTTATATAGAGAAAGCCTCATTTCCACATGTAAAAGGAGCCAGAAGCTGCACAGTTAGGAGAATCTCAATTTCTATAGGCTTGTTTCACATTTTACTAACAATGTGAAAACTGAGTGAGAATGAGATCATTTTCATCCAAAGAGATCTAAAACCATTAATGAGTTTGTGTCAAAGACCTAACATATTAGGGCGGTGTCTGCAGAAACTTTTATTGTATTTTTGCTAATTTATATTGGTGGCTGTGGTTTGGTTTTGTTTGTTTATTTCATGTGCATACCAACATTTTTCCTTACGGCCATTTTCAGAAAAAGAAATCCCCACATCTTGATGTGCTGTTGTCCTTTGTGACGTATCTGGGCACTTTTCCATGCACATCCAGAAAAGAAGGCATCCTTACTTCTGGAAAATGTTCACGATGCCTACCACATCTTCACTAATACAGCAATTCCTTAACACAATGACGGATGAAAGAACTTTCTGTTTATTGAACTAAATGCTGGTTTTACATAAAATAGACTATAATTCAGAGCCTGTAGTGTCTACTGAAAGGTTAGACTTGTTACCATCCAAATAGGCTGAGCTAATAAAAATTGTATTTGTTACAATCCAAATAGATTAACCGGCCTTAAGGGCTTAGCTATGTATCACACTTTTCAATTTTCTTATAATTAAATTAACATAAAACAGACTTGACAAATAAATGACCGTATCAGAAACAGTTAAGCTCTATTTATCCAAAATAACAGTTCTATTTACAGCATCCTGTTGTCTAGTTTGGGAGCTATAAGAAACCTATCTAGTTAACCAGTCCTTGGGTGCTCACAGTGCACCCACAGTCTTGGTCTCAGTCTTTCTGTGAACCTCATACATCCTAATGGATAGATTTTGTGGTTCAGCTTCTTCACTCCCTGCTGTTTCCCTCTCAACCAGATACCTCCTCTGATGCCCTGTCACACCTACACAGTCATCATGAAAGGCTTGATATGCACCTCTTGGGTTTGCTCACCAAGTAGCCCTTCTGACTAAATAATATCAATGGAATTACTTACATTTTATGAAGCTAAGCTCATGCCTAAGTCTTTGCAAGACAATGATTTTAGTCTGCTACCCACACATCTGAGCTGAAATAAGGTCTCTGGGAACGTCTCTTGGATGACAGAAGACTAATTCTTTAATAGTTTTAGCAGTTCATTAATAAAGGATGCATGGTTTATTCAGAAGCAGTGACCTTCCTAAAAACACCCTGGCTCTCCATAAAATATGTCTCTACTTATTAACTTTCTGGCCTTTTTTTCCCTCTCTTCCATTCCACTGTAAATTTTGAAACCAAAATACTCAACCTTAATTTTAACCATGTCTCCTACTTAGATCTAAAATGAAAGAACAAGATGCAAATACCACTCAAGCTTATAGCCTCCTCTGTGGCTGACCCTTTGGATGAAAACCACAGGCATAACCTTAGTGGTTGGCAAGAACACAAATATGAGACAGTGGGTCAAGACAGTAATTTTCTCTCTTGTTTCTCTTGGGAGAGTGTTGACACGCATGGCTGGGGAAGGTTTTCCCTTGAGGAGGGCAGTTGGAAAGCTTTTCACAGAACTTCTGTTTCCCTTTCTGGTGTGGATATTGAAAACATAGCATGAGGCATCAAGGAGTAAGTTTACAGAGACCATACTAGGTGTCTGCTGTATAGGATGTGTTGGACGCGGTAAAATTATTTGAGAGCTTTTTGTGTCATACACATTTCACATAGCAAGTGAAATAATGAAATTGATGTGTAACCTGGTTTTACAAAGGCTTCAAAAATCTGGCTGCTCTGCTGTAATGTGTGTGTGGTTTGGCGAATGGTAAAGAGAATAGTTTCCACTTTCCAGAAAGCCATGCAAAATCCACTTAAGTTTCTTAAGGTTTTGTGCAAAAATTAGCCATTCTGAGAGTGCTATTGTCTGAGGACTGTGCCATTAAGCCCTTTCTGCTCCCTGTAGGACCTCACTTGGAGCAGAAGTGTGCAAAGGGAGTTGAGACCAGCAAGCTGGATACTTACAGGCTTCTTTTGCAACCACTTTTCTGGTACCTATTTTATGAACAATGGCCTGCCTATTGCAGAATTTATCAGTATTGCACCTCAGGTATTCTCCCTAAATTACAATTGTGCTGCCTAGATCTAAGCTATAAATAGCAATGTATATCAGTGAAGTTTGCTTTTAAAAGAAAGAAGAAATGGATACTATTTTTAAATGCAGCCCTAGAATCAGGTGGCTTCATGCTGCTGTGATAAGGAGCTGAGTGGCACTGGCTGAGGAGGTCTAAGCAGCAGCATAACCTCCTCTCCCTGCAGCCAGCCTGATAATCAGGAACTTGTGCTTCAACATTTAGAAGCAGAGCAAGGGGATGATTATTGTTTTACCTTAGGCTTCCTCTGGGGAATTAACTGAGCTTTTGAAATTCAGTAATCCAGGGTGTAGTCTTCATGACCTTCCCTTGTGCAAATTCATAATAACCTTTCACACAACTCCTGCAAAGGAAAGACCAATAACAAGAAAGAGGGCTAGAGCTGTTCAAACACAATCCTGAAAGGAGACTGTCGCCAAGTTATAGGTAACCCAGGACCAGTCTGGGGAAGGGCAGAGTTTCAGACCTGTGAAGTGAAGCTTTGATAATACTGTTTCCTAACCTAAAATTCAAGATGTGTTTTCCATCCTTTTCCCCCCTTCTTTATACATAATGGTGTGTCCCTGAAGAATTTGTTTCAGGACTATAGAAGAGTCAGAGCAACTGGCAACTTAGGACACTGCAAGAACTTTTGCAGTATGGAATTCTCAGATGTTGTTTTATAATATTCATTCTTGCTCGCCAATATGCAATTTGCAATGCCAGATGAAAAAGAAGAGAGGGAAAAAAATAAAAACAAAGGAGGAACAAAGCAGAGGGGATGGGGGGCTGTGAAACAATATATCTTATGTTCTTCCTTAGGCCAAAGACTTGGCAAACTGTTAACTCTTTAGGACTTATTACAAACTGCTCCTTTACATACCATCCAATACCTCCCTCTAAACTATTCCTCATTCTCTGCCTTCAGCTTTGATGAAGCCCAACAGCATCTGAGTTAAAAGCCAAGCAATAGAGTATACACAAACTCAGAGCTGCTCAGTAGCTGTACTTCAATTTCTGAGGTATTCTCTATGCTCCCTTTTCCTCAGCTTTATGTATTAAAGCTTATTTTTAACTAAAGCTATGATCCTAAGCTTCTTCACAGCCTCAACTAAGCTGCGTGATTCATGTTTCAAAGCCTAATATTTTAGCCTCAAAAGCAGGATGAAATACTGTCATTTGAGTTTTTTAATGACTATGGACTAGTACATGCTTTTTCAGCCCTTCCTCAAAGGCTCTAAATTAGAATAAAACTAATTTCCACAGCATACGTAAGCCAATAAAAAGAGTATGGCAAGAGGAGGACACGTAGTTGGAAGAGAATAGCATGGTACTGGGGTCTGAGTTGAGTTTGTAGTGCATATAATAAATTATGTGCAAATATCATTACTATTATTATGTAGTAGTATTATTCTGTACCAGCACTCTTTGCTGATATGTCAGTCCAGAATGCAAAATTCTTTTGGTTTTCCTCTCCTTTGCATAGTTTAAATAGTGAGGCTTATTTTGTGCAAGTTTTGCCCCATGGTTTCCCTTCTTTGACTGGTAGATGAATATGTGGTTATAACCTTCCACTCTGAGCCTGTGAAGCCACCCAGCTTCTCTGCTGAGATGTTTTCTGTAGCATAATACTCATGCAGAGCTTCACAACAGAGAGGACAGGTGGTCATGGAAGCTTAGCTGATAATCCAAATCTCCTTGAAACCAAAGGGCACTTTTCCTGTAGGCCTTAGTGTGCTGCCAGTGTGCCATTTAATTGTACTCTGGGAAGTAAAGGAGAGGAAAAACTGTGAGAGAAATTTAAGGAGAATGCAAGAATGGAGGAAACAGGTCAGGTTTGCTGAAAGGAAAGGAAAGGAAAAAGGAAAGTAGGAGTGAAAGATAGTATTTAATAATAAGGGACTTCGGGGAATAAATTGTGGTAATAACTGAACAGCAAGAGCGAGAAGGTAGCCCTGCAGTGAGGATCTGTGAAAGGGATGGAGACCAATACAATGTCATCACCATAAAGGAATGCAGATGAGACTTTTTCTGCACAAACCTGGAGGCAGAAAAATGAAAAGTATTCCAGAGTTCCCGATGTAAATTAAAGATTCAGTCTGAGGCACCCTTCCTGTGGATTTCTCTTTCTGTTCTTGTCTTTGTGGCACAAATCAGGAGTTACCTAATTACCCACCTCAGCATGGGCAGAGTTAAAGAGAGAGATCTTATTGTTTGGCATCTTATATTATCTCCAAGAACCTGAATAATCAAATTTTTAATGATGCAGTAGGCAAAGAACAAGAAGCTACACAGTGTTGTGTAGCTATTTTTTCATGAGCTGTCCCAAGGAAACAAATACCACAGCCTAAAGACTGGAAAAGACTGGAGCCACTTTGTCACTTGACTCAATCTTTTTATAAACAATCGTAGTAAAACAGAATAGCTGTATGCAGGAATGGCATCTATAATACATATATAGTCAGACGTTTAATTTGCAGAGGATGTAGCTTTGGACTTTAAGGGACAAAACCATGGAGTCCTCAATCACTGAAGAAAACAAATGAAAAAACAGATGACCAAATTGTTAGGATGTTTCTTGAATTCTGCCACTGCCATTCCTCTGATGCAGCTGTGGTCTGCAGACCCACTGTACCACACTTGGTATGTGGATTGGGTGTTTACAAGCCAAAACTGAGTTTTTCTAGGCTGCATTGGTCATTGGCTTTCAATGATCACCACTAAAATCACAAACGTTTTATGCAACAGAGTCATTAAAGTCTCAGCTACATTTTTTGGCAGTATAGCATGCTTTTTAACATCTAAATAGTTTTCTTTACGGTGTTATAAAGAGAAGTCACACTTAATTAAGGATTAAAAGATCTAGAATGATTTTTTTCATTCCGTTGTATGAAAATATAAGCATATCTTGGTTACAAGGAAAGAAAAAGCTGTGTGACTTATTTACTATGAGAAATGCAAAGAATAATACTGAATAAAATAATAAGTGCTATTCAAATGAAATGGAAGCCAGTAGAAGGTGGGTACTTGCATTTAAAAAGTTATTGTATTCATGGCTTCATTTATTTTGGTGGTGGTAGAATGTAAAGAACAAAATAAAGTAGAACCAAAAATGGAAAAGATGGGATTAATATACAGCAGGGCTGTGAATGATTTGTTTCTTTTCCCACAATGCCCCTCTTCAGCTTATCTGAACACTTAGCTATGTTTATTTCCATAAAGAATGCATTTTATTCTGAAGGAAGCTGGGATGTGCTTTTTAAAATAAAGCAAAAACTTTATTAAAATTCAAAAGAAAAGTAAACAGAGATGATTTGGGAAGCTTTATTCATTTATTTGGGCAAACACTGTTAAAAACATTTAGGTGCACTGCGTGTTTAAAAAGTAATAAATAGCTATTGTGCTTACTTCATAAACTTGTCAGAGTGTCTTCATTTTATTTTCCTGAACAAACTGAATTTCTGTACTGCTCATCCCCAGCCAGTTAATAAATACATCACCCTAAAAAGTGCTGTGGTATTAAATTTACAGCAGATAAAATATGGATGAAGTTGCTGTGCTTCAGGTACGTCAACTGTGATTTAATATCTCTGACTACCCTTATGAGGAGTAAAAGATTACTCGGCTGCTCCAACAGCAAGATACTGACCTTTGCTCCCAAGTAACAGCCACTCAGCAAATAGTACCAAATGAAGAAGTAGAATAACATATAGATTTGCCATAAGAAAAAATTGATCTAAATCCAGGTATCAAATCTGCTGATCAGAGCTCTGCAGAAAAAGTACCTCATAATCTTTAGTGTGCAATTGCAAAAACTTCTGGTGGAGAAGAAACTGTGGGTTTTATTCTAAAGCAAATGATTTCTTGGGGCAAAAGGGTTAGATGGGTTCTATATCTCTACATGTGGTATGGTGAGAGAGACTTATATATATGTGTGTATATACATGTATATGCTTTAAGACATCTTCAAGTATAAAAATATCCACTGATCTGTTAGATTATCAGCTAGTGACTTAGCAACCAGCCTTGTCCCCATTTTTACATTTTTACTTTATTTATGTGAAAGAATGAGGAAAAGTATGACATTGTCTCTGTAAATGAAGGCAAAATTCCTCTGGGAAGTATCATAACATTCTGATTTAATTTGTATCTTTAAAAATAGTTATTTCTAAAGGTGATAAAAATCCTCAAGAAGAAATGTTTGTTAGCAAAGAAAATAAATTCTTGTGATTTAAATTTTGCCTTCAAAAAAGGTGGATGAGTGAAAGGGTGCTGCTCTGCACTTCAAAGCAAAAGCAAATGAAAAATTTTCAACAACAAAGCCAAGATATGAAACAGACAAATCACTCTACTGAGTGCTTTTTAACCTATGGTGGCACATGTTAACAAGGCAACTGCTGTATACATAATAAGAATTGGAAAGGTAATCTTTAAATGTGGAAGTAAAACAAGAAAGTTCCTTAATTAGTGCTGATTAGTCCTACTTAAGGAGGTAGAATTTGATTTACAATAGTAAAATCAGTAGATTTACACCAGTATTTAACTTGCACAGGTAAGATCATCTCACATATATATATTTTTTTTAAATTCTTCCTCTAACACCCATAAGTTTTAAATGTTCTAACAGTATTTTTGCTTTATATTTTGACAGGTATGTACACATAGTAACTCAATATCAAAATAAGTTCTGAATCCAATGTATTCGTATCCCCACAAAAGCCTTTCTCAATTCCTATTTCTGTGCAAGATGTTTTTAATGGGTAGGATTCTTTTCCTGAAGAGGTGGTTTGATTAAGAAGTCTAAGAAAAATAACACTATATTTGCCTCAAATATCTGCTATGGTTATACCACGAATGATAAACCGTGACCCCTAAAGATTATTGATGCATTTTTCTGAAAGCTGGATTTCTTTCCAATTCAAATTTAGAAAATAATGTGGTTTAACAATGTGGAAGTGGTGGCATTTGTTTCAAGATTTCAGTTGGAGTTTTCTTTTCAATTAAAACACGCTCTTTCCTATTAAGATGCACTAGCTTAGTTGAATAAGAATGTGCATCCTGCCCATCCTAGCCCAGATGTTGCTCATTCAAACAGACGTCAGCCCATAAACCTTTCTAAACAAGTGCTTTCTCCACTCTGATTGCACAATGGATTTGGTTGGGTGAGATGACATAGGTGACATTTTCTTGAGTGACAGATGCTCATGCTGCAGCAGTACCATGGACACTCATAAAGTCCTCGCAGAGCAGCTGCTCCTTGAAGATTTTATACTGTTTTCTTTGTATTTGTAATAATAAAGAAAAATAATCTTACCCTTTATACTTGGGGAGGTTAAAAAATACACACAACAATGAGAACCAAGACTTATAACTTCAAACAACATTAAAGTACTTCATTGGACATTCCTACCCTGCCTGAACTGGTAGCAGAAAGCAGGCACAGGGAGGATCACAGGAGGTGGAGGGAGATAAAGAGGAAGAAGAAGGAATCATTGGCAAATAAACTGAAGAGCTTGACTTCTGCAAAATATGTCGGTGATTTATGGGTGATTCCAAAATATTATTTAGCTGCATTTGGACATTTAACAAGCGAGAATAAATCAGATTTTTTTTAAAAAGATGCTTTTTCGTCATAATAATAGAAATAATAATCAGCAAAATCTGCTATCAGTGCATGTTAGCCTGAACATTAGGAAACATCACCGAACAGTTTATTACAAATGGATTTCAACTTAATTTCAAAATAAAGAAGGTAAAGAAAGCCGGTGGCACCCTAAAGCTGAGGTAGGTAAGATCAAGCAACATCTCAGCATCTCTTTTATGTCTCCAGCCAACAGAGTAGTATTTCTCTGGTACAATCGACATAGTCTTAGTGACATCATGCTGGCCCATTACAACATGCCTGAGCTCAGATGGCTGCAATATAAACTCATTGAGGTGCTCCCTGTGTGTCACGGAATATGACATGACACAAGTATTCATAGAATTCAGATGAATATTTTTCTCATTTCTCCTTGGATGACACTTCACATTGCTAATATCTAGCCTCAATCTTAGCCTATAATCAGCAGTTAAGACCCAGCCTGTGGTGCTCACAGGCTGATCAAGAGTGCCAACATGAGCAAAGAGTGGCATTGCGCCTTGAAATCCCCTTTAAGAATGTGAAAATTGGCACACTAACAGTGAGAAACCTGCGCTATCTTGATGCTACAAATGAGATAGTTCTTTGTTGGATGGGTTTCTGTGGACTATCATGCTGAATTTGGTTTGGCCTGGTACATACCCTCTCTCAGAGACACCCAGGTGAGAAGAATACCACTCCTGCTCTCTCTCAATCATATGGGAGAAAGCACCTAACATTGAGAAAAAATTAATGACACCTAAAGCTAGCATAAACGTCAGCTGTTCACCTAGGCAGGCCAAATTTAGGAGGTATGACTTGCCATTTAGACTCTGCTGCTGATCATGTCAAGTCACACTTAAGAGCCACTAGTCGGGAAATACATGGTATTTATTGTTTTGCTGGTGTCTGCAGTGTACCTGCCCTGTGGCTAACAAACAAAGTTCAGTTTTTAAAACTACCAAGTGTGTTAAAAAGCACTTTTTTCTTAGAAAGGAAAGTTGTTCTAAAATATAAAATAAAACAATCTGTCAAAGGCATTATTCGTAGAGAATGACATTTGATCCCTCTTAATACTGCCAGAGAGTATTACAGAGAAAATTCCTTTGAAAGAGTAGTCTAAATCAAAAAGACCCTACTGGCAGACAGTGATTAAATAGATCAAGTCTAAATGTTTTAAAATCTGTGAGTTTATTGATATTTTCCTGAAATAATAATGAAGTTAATATTGAAAATACAGCATCAACACAGTTTTGTAGTTCTTAAAATTTCCCGGCTGGACACAGGGAAGAGGGTGAAGAGTTGGAGGTGGGGGGAAAGAGTTTGGCATGGATTTTTCTTCTTTAGCAGTTAAAAGAGAAATAGAGATAAGATATGATGATCAGAAACCTGGAAATCAGAGTCTGGGGCTCTCAGGCACATAGGGAAATATTTAAGACAACATTTATGTGGAGGTTAAAACAGCTGTGTATTAGGGAGGCAAAAATAAATTTAAAAAAAATTCTGAGGGTTCAAGGACATCTGAGAGGCCAGTAGTAATGTTAAGCGTGGTGCAGGCTAGAAAAGGCTTTTTGCCTTTTTTTGGGAGCATAGGTGTCCTAGGCTTCTGGGAAGTAACATTGGGAGATGCAATACCAAACATAATACAGGTTGGATGAACCAAGGGAAAGTGCAAAAAACCTTTTGGGAGGTTGTAAACAGTATCTGAGGACTCAGACTTGCAGCATGGGCTTTATTAGCAGAAAGCTTGCAATGCAGGAGATCTGGCTGCAGCACCAAGGACGTGGAGCTCCTAATAAGCAGTGAGGAATACTGTGAAGTAAAGCTCCTGTTTTTCCTTGTGCCTAGATTAGATGCTCAGTGTGCTCTTCTTAGCCTAAAGCCATTTCCCTGTGTAAGGACATCACAGCACAATGTCTGCAGAAGGCTGAAGACATAACCCAGATTTTATTCAGCGAGGATTGTTTGATAGCACAGTCTCCCCTGTGGCTGCTGCTGAGAGCAGAGCTCTGCTCTTGCAGCCGTACGCTTAAGGATTGATTCTGCAAGCTGCTAAGCACACCTGGGAACTCTTCAGCACACCTGAGTTCAGTGGGGCTTGTGAGCACTCAAATCCTTGCAGAAGTGATTGGCAGATGCCAAATGGCATCCTTAGAGAATAAATGTTGCTGGATGTTCCTTCACCTCCTTATTAGTAGCAAATTATACCTGCAGCTGTCCAAGTGTTTTTTACTCTGGCCTGTCCCATCCTTAATCAATTGCTGATACATGTGTGTGCAAGAGGTGAGAAAGCATATTTGTTACTTTCCTTTTGAATATTGGGCCACAAGACAAAATTAAAGTCATGGCAGAAAGTAGAGGAAGGATTCACAGACATTCTTGCAAATAAAATCCATTGATTTACTCAGCCTTTTGCTAATTCACAAAGATATTGAAGAGTAAGAATTTATTCAGAGAAATGTTCACAGAAAAGCAAAAGCAAAGTAAATCCTACCATGAATAAATATTCATGGGAGTACTTGCACCAGGAGAGCTCCCCTGGCTATTCTGAAAGCCTTTTTTTTTTCCTGTGCTGTGGTTGGAAAGGATAAAACTAAGTAGTTTCAAGAAGTGAAAAAGGAACATGAAATAGTAGTTAGAGAGAAGTGTTTTTGCTGTTCTTGCAGCCAGAAACAGTGAAACTTGGCTCTGAGCAGGTGATCTCTCCACCTTATCACTGGTTTAGCNGGGGTTATCCATTAACTATCCCACTGCAAACTTTCCCTGGACATGAAAGGAGATTTAGGAAGCCACTATTCAGCTGATGCTGAACTCCTGTTGGCATGAAATCTCCATAGACCCTTTAAGTTGTTGCTGGAGAAGGTAGTAGGACAGTCATCCTAACAGGGACCAGGACAGAGATCTTCCATGCCATGCCATACCATGTCATGCCGTGGCTGCATCAGAGCCTCTTTTTCTTTTCATTGATCTGCTGAAATCAAAGAGTTTTACCTGCACAGTGGTACATCTCCAACAGTGCCCTGCTCAGGCTTATTTGGAACTTGAGGATTATGGGCTTTGAAACCTTTCCAGAAGGGAGAAATGACCCCACAAATCTGCTACTACTACCATCCTTCTACAGGAGCTCAGATCTTGGACTCTAATGGAGAAAAAAGTTGTGCGCATTCATGAGAGACACCCCAGGATCATCTGCCACTCCTCAGCATGTATCCATTTCCTAAGCATTGCTGATCTCTTAGCACCTTGAATATAACCCACCTCTGGTTTCACCCTCTCTCTGATGGAAACTGTGGTGGCTGAGATGACAATACAAGTCCCACTCATCTCCCCTACTACTGTCAGGAAAACCCTGATGTGCCGCTGCTACACTTACCCGCAGCAATTAAACTTTTCTGCAGTCGTCAATGAGGTATTTGACCCCCTTGTCACTTGGATGAAGGGAGACCTGCTGAAAACCTGTGCATACATACAGGTCTGACAATTAAAATTCTCATCTGTGGCTCCAGGAAATAAATGAACCTTCTTTTTCCCCCTGACAAATTCACACACTTCTTGCTCTTATGCACAGAGTTAGTAACACACTTCTATATTAGAAAAAAGCCAGGTTACATCTTTGATTCTTAGAATGTGTCTTTACGGAGAATTGAGATAATTCTGTGGTCAAACAGTAAAAAATAAAAGAAAAAGAAAAACTAAGATCAGAAATCTTACCAGTGTTGAGCATATGCTTGAAAAGCCAGCAGCACCCAATTTACGGTGCAGCAGTTCATGCTTTCATTCCATATGTTCAGTAAAAACAACAAAATTGAGAACCAGTGCTTACTTGACTTTATGAGCACTTTTATTTATTTATTTTCCTTCCAGTTTTTCCCCTTTGATGTATCTCCTAAGACTGTGAGCAGGATACATAGCGCTTCATATTCCAAGTGCTGAGGCCTATCTATCAAAAGCTGACTGGAGTGGGTGGTGAGATACAGTAGGAGGTGGCTAGCTACACAGTTGTACTATTAAATTACTGTCTGTCCAGGGAGAGTAATCTCTTGTTTCAGCAGCAGGTACCAGTACCATAGACTGTAAAAACCTCAAGCAGTCTGAAATAGGCTGTCATATGGAACACCATAAATTACATCAGTCAAATATTCCATCATTCATTCACTCTGCGGTCTTACAGTGGGGTGAATAGTCTGCTCAAGGGAGAAAAACAGCCACCAACTTTCTGATTCCTTTTCTATTTACTTTCTGAGAGTGCTTCAGGGATCACTTTCCTACAGGAAGTTTTAATTAAGCATAAAATATAATTTTACATTTGCAGAGCTGCAGGTTTCAGGGATCAGACATGTTGCTCCCCAAAAAAGCAACAGAGGTGTGGGATTTTCTTTTTCTTGAACTGCAACTATACTTATCCACCCTTTTATTAAGAAGTTTAAGAAGTACAGCATCAATGACTTCCTTTTCATCTTTGTGGAATGGAACATTTGACAGTAAGTTAAAATCCTAAATAAAATATGAAAGCTGCCAGCACATGCCAAAAGTCTCTCTGAGAGCACATATGAAAAGTTGCTCCTAAGACGCAAATGTCACTAATACCATATGAAAATTGCAAAAAGGTATACGAAAGTCACTAATGTGACATGAAAGAACAAAAGTCTTCAAATTATGTGAAAGTTGCTGTTGCGATGTTACCCTTACTGTTCTAGTTACTTTCTATCCTAGCTTATTAGCAACTTCCATTTCAAACTAATCTTTGATAAAAGTCTTATTATATTAACAGTTTTCCTTAAGTATCTGAAAATTGTATTTCTAGTTGCACTGAGTGAAGTGTGACCTCATTAGCAGACTTTTTAATATGTGCACGATTTTTTTACTCTGTTTTCTTCTGAAAAAATGTGCATTCATGTAGTCACACTTTGCTTGCTTTGTAATGGCATGCACTGGCTATACTTCCCTCAAAAGCTTAAAGGCAGACTCAGAGTAGGGGTTTGGAGCTTTCTATTGCCTGTGTGCTGTCAGTCCACATTGCTAGTTGCAGAGCTGTATAAAAATACAAATACCATGTTAAGGAAGAGCCATAGTCTTTAGGAAACCCTATCCAAATGAAAGCCTGAGCCCACAATAGGGTGTCACGCGTGTCTGAGTTCTCCTTTCAGTAGAAACCCCTGGTGCAGGTTTTAAATCCATATTTGAGCAGGAGGGGTTTATTTTTAGTAATCCTGTATGGACAGTGTTCGGTAAATCCCTATTTCTACAATCAGAGGTGAGTGTCCTTATGGATCCCTCAAATGACAGTGAGACCTCATGAATGCATAAGAGCGGGACAGCACAAAGGCAAGTTCAGGGTGCTTCAGAGCTATTTCTTTACAGGCCAGCGCCCATGGGAGTGTCAAAGCTGAAATGATCTAGAACATGGACAAAATAGTCTTTGGGCTATATGGGTCCACTGATTTTGAATATAATTTTATCAGTCAAGAGTTTTATTTATTCTTTTCTTTTTGAAATCTTATGTGAAGGTGCTGAAATACGTTGCATTGCTAGTTCTAGCTGCTAAAGTCCTGCATTTCTCCCATGTAAATTGTACAGGCAAAATACCAGGTCAAGCATGCTATGAGAGGGTCAGGATGCTAATAGGAGATGAAAAAGATGAATAGATGACAAGCATTTGTAGAGCAGATTTCCTAGCTCCATATGTAGGCCAGACCTGACCTCTGCAGACTGTGAAGGGGTGGCTGTATTTCCCCTCAGTTCAGTACTCGGTCTGACAAAAAGGTACCTTCTGTAAGTGTAAATGGTCATTGAACACCATGAGATAAAGCCCTGTTCCAAGATGCACAAGAACAATGCATTAAGTGACAATAAACACTGCATCCTATTAACAGTTTCCCCTTGTATTTTATTTTGATAGTGGAAAACAGCTATTAAACACTATAAATGCACTAGTTACACATCAGGTGATGGTTCCTAAACAAGAATCCATAATTTGCCCCCACCAGACCCTTCTTCTTTGATTATTGGTCAGAAGATAATACAGTTTGTACACTTCATAACAGTTTGGGTATACTGCTAAAAGATGAAAATATTATAATACTTTGTATTTACAAAGAAAACCAACTTTGAAGCTAATAACCAAAAGATTAGAGAAAGGATATCTTTTAATTAATTTCAAACCCTGGATTGAGTATTAAATAGAAACATGAAAGAAAGATTTCCAATTGGAAGGGCTGGTAACTGAAGAGTTTCCACTCTCTTGAGGATTACCATTTAATTTTAAACATTGATTTAAAATAAATGATGGTACAGTCCCCAAGGAAAGATGTATTTCAGTTGTAAACATAAGAGTGATGTATAATAAATGAAATATATAACATTCTCCTTGAGGAGTTTTTTTACTTTATTGTGCAATCATGCTATGGGAATTATTTATACCCTTTAACTTGAACCTCAGACAAAAGCTATCAGGTATCCTTTTGTAATCAGCTTTCCCTTTATTTATATGCCTACATTTACATTTTTGAGAATTTTTCTGTGATACCAGATTTTCTGCTATCAACGCTTACGAGGGAATGTGATAGATGAGAAAGTTTTACCCTGGATTATCGTCTCAGTGTCAAGGGTCTCATTCCAGTTCTGACCATGTCCAAACCATCTCACTTATAGAAAGTCTCATAGTTCTCTACCATAGCCAGTTTTTTCACTTATTTTATCCTAGCCCGTGCAGTGCAGCCTTTCTCATTCATGGCTGTATTTGTCAGCTCTTCACTCCATTGCAGTCCTCCCATTTCTGATTTCTTCTACTTAAATATTAAGATATATTGTATCCTACTTCTAGGAGAAGCAGCTTTTCCGCTTCATCTGTTTTGTGTCCTGTCAGCATCTAGGTGAACACAATAATTAATTATGAATAGTTGTTTCAGTAATTCTTCTAAGGAATCTGCTTTTTCTACATGTTCCCTCACCACTATTTTTTCTTTGCCTTTATTTTTAATGAAAAAAGAAAAAGTGACTGTCAAGTTTATCAGGCAAAAGTTTAGTTTAAGCAGTTTTCTTTTTTGGGGGGAAATGTATGCCACATTGACTCAGTCCTGGAGATCTCTTTCTATGGTTTTAGTGTTGCATTAATCCAGCTAAAGGACAAAGGCTTGTCCAATGACCTCACTGTCTAGTCAAGACTCCGTCTCCTTATCTTCTAAATCTCACTTTTCATAAGAATTTCTTGACTCTGAGTGTGAAAAATGAAGTACTTCCCAGGATGACTGAGGCATAGCTGAAGAGGCACTTTGAAAACCAAAACAGCACTCCCAGGTCCTTCTTTGCAGCTTGTCAACTCCTAACTTGTACTAGTGTAGTGGGTTATTCTTTCTGACTTTGAGAACCCTGCACCTGCCTTTGATGAACTTCATTAGGTTCCTCTCTGCCCAACTTTCCAGCCTGTCCACCTCTTGCTGAATGGCATCGCAGCCTTTTTTTTGTAAAA
>WAAB01010519.1:0-30000 GCA_013389865.1 Piaya cayana | reverse complement strand
TCACCTGGCCTTGCCATAGATTGCAAGACTGAGGTGGTACTTAGGACGTAAGAAATAGTGTAAGGAAATGACTACAAATTTTCCTTCTCAAAAAGCCTCTAAACACTTCTTAGAGCTCCTCACAGCACAAAATGTAATGGCTTTTTTCATCCTGACATCCAAGTTGCCTAAGGCATTCAGGACCCTGAAGGAGCAAGTGCAAATGACGCCTCTCACCCCACACTCCAGAAGGAATTTTGATACATCCAGGGAATGATCTAAAGTTGTACCACCATTCAGAGCCTTGAATGCCTCTTTCAGCAACCTTAGGTTTTATGCTAATCTGCCAGGCTTCACTCATTTTCACATTTACATTTTCATAGCCATACCTGCTGTTTCCTTCTTTTGTTTCTCTGGTGACACAGACCCCAGCAAATGTAAGCCAGTGAAGAACAAGGCTTAGAAACAAATCTGGCAGTCATGAACGACAGTAGCATGGTGATTTTGGTGCTCATCAGATCATTTCATGCAAGCTCCTGAATAACCACCACAGCATGACTTTCAATCCCTGCCAGCAATGGGCCAAAAGTGAACTACTAATTCAACTCCCTTCTAACCTTGGACAGAGGAAGGTCATGCAGACATTTGACTACTTTGGAGGCAAAATGATATCCTTCCAGTTCCTGCCTGACCATGACCCAGAGCTCATGTTACACATTTCATCAACTTACTATCACCTTGTACCTCGAAGCATGCTTAAAATCAGTGTAACATTCAATTCAAGTTTAGGACACAGAGTCCCCCTACTAAACTTCAAGCCCTCATCTGACAACCTCCTCCAATCATCTCAAAACTTCAGGAATAATCTGAGCCAGAGATGAAACACAAGTCCCCTGGAGGTAAAAAGCTTCTCATCACCTTATTAGCCTGGCCTCGATCAAATTTGGCTCACTTTGATCCTTTTTTGCTAATCTCTTATTCTGGAGAAGAATTCTTTTGCCTCAAGGGCATATGGAGGCAGAAGAGACAGGAAGAGCTTTTACCTGGTTTTACTTCATTTGTAGTAATAATTTATATTTCTGAAAGTGTATATTGATTACAAAAAGGGACTATATTCAGTGGTCACAAAATGATGCTTTCACTCTTCCTTAATGTAATATTTCAGGAAGAAATTTTTTACAAGTATAAATAAGGAGAATGCATTCAAGGCATTTTTGTTTATTAAGAGTCAGATACTTTCTCTAAAAAAACAAATACTCCCAAAACACCTTGACTGCATTTACTACTTTGTATTTGTTGCATAAATAGACCTGAAGTTTTACTGCAAGTGAGGCAGCTATTTTAAAGATGGCAAAATGTCAACTCTTGGATGGTTGGTTTCATTTAACAGGGCTCCACATGAATTTATGAACTGTTCCGTAACGTCTTCTGCCTGCACCAAATGGCAGACTTTAGGCAGAAACCCAATGTATGTTTAGCTAATGTATAACAAACAGAGTCTTTTCATGGTCAGTGGACCCTATTAGGTATTAAGAATGGTCTCTTTTTAAACTTACTGTTAATTCCCTTCCGCAACAACCTAAATAAAGTGTTCATTTCTCAGAGAAAGCTAAGAAAATATGTGTATCTACGTGTGCATATGTGTGGGTCTTTCATTTTAAAATGTCTTTAACAAAACTTCTGACAGTTATCTTATTTTCTTTTGCTGCAAGGGTGACAATGTAGTTTAAGATATTGTTTCCTGATTTTAAAGGTGCTTTGTGGTTTTTAAGGATATTTCAGCAGATAAAGAAATTCTACTGCAGACACAGCGTACCAGTTCATTTCTTCAGCAATAAATGGCAAGCAGGGTGGTGCTGAATAAGCATGCTTATATAGAATTTCTCTTTGAAAAGCTCACTAGTTAGGCCCTGTAACACTTCAGTTGATATTTCTACAGTGCAAACACGATAGTGGAAATTAAGTTGCCCCAGCAAATTCAGTTTAGGAGAAATTTGTTATGAATAAAATGCTGCTGCTGGCCTTAGAACATTGAATTTATCCACCAAATAATATCTTAGAAATACCACTTCAGAAGAAATCAGCTCTAAATAATTGATAAATTTGGTTTGTTTAGAAACCTTTTGACCCCTGTAATAGAAAGTAAAAACACATTTCAGTTATTAAAGTCACATATATTCCCTCTGGTAGGGGAAGCTTTTAATTTTAAGCTGGTCTCTGTTGGGGCCATTTGATAAAGCTTGGAAAAACCTTTTCAACTGCTGCTGGTGGATTTGGGTCAGCTTCCCTTGGGAAAATGGCAAAAGATAAATTTGTAGCTTTTCATAACACATAAGAAAACTTCAGAGATTTTAAACATCAAGAACTATTGGAACTGAAAGACAGAGTCCTCTTTTGTTTCTCCCCCTCCTCCTTCTGCTCCTTCTTCTCTTTCCTTTCCAAAAAGAACTCCAAATTCTCTTGTTGTTTTATTTTTTTTTTTAATCATGGAGGTTTTGGCCTTTCTAACTGTACTACCAATGGTCCTTATTAACATAAGATTTATTTTTAGATAGAAACATCATTATGCAGTTTTTGTTTTCAAAAGAGCCATTTCATTCCACTGCTTCTACCACGTTTAAAAAAAAAATAAAATCTGAAATTTTGCTTTGGTTGCTGTTACCAGATCTTTATGTCCACACATATAAGTTGGCCCCATTTCCCCAAGACTGTAATCACAGGTTATGATTGATGGCAATACTTCTACTGGGATTGCCAAAACGTACCTAACCTCACCACACTGCTGGTTCACAAAAATAAAATGAATGGGAGAGAGAGAAAAAAACATATTTAATACTTATGAAAACAAAATGACAGAATAACACCCCACAGTCAAATATTTAAGAAGCCATTTGTGCAAAAAGCAAATACTTGCAGGCAACAAGGCAGATCATGCTGCCCCCTAAACCTCAGAGCTGCAGGCATTCCTAATCATACTTGAAGAGTTTGCTGCTGTTCCATGTCCCTTTATAAATTACGTCGGAGAAGTAACATCTACAGTCTTTGTGGTGCATATCCATTTCTACACGTTCCTCTGAGACTACCAGATTTACTTCATATAAACTACCAAATGGCCATCATTCAGCAAAAACACCTTTCACCAATAGCCTGGGCTGAATGCGAACAAACACCCTAGAGGATAAAATCTATGTATTTTCCTACAGTGATGCAGCCTCTCTCCCCTGTTTTCATTAAGACCAACATATGATTCCCTGGGAAATATCGGTAAGCACGGGGAAACACTGGGTCAGTAGATGGCTTTGGCAAGTTGAGTTTCTGCTCCTGAATTTCATGGTGAATGTTGCATTGGCACTTTTGAAATTACAGAATAACTGGGTTTTTTAAAATAGGATGACCCCCCTCCAAGTGTCTCCCTTACTTACAATCTGTGAAGAGTGTACTGCAACAAACTGTTAGAAGCGAAGTTTGCTTCCTAGTCAGCTAGCCTTTCTTGAGCAATCAGTTATTTCTTTTTGCCGTTTTGCGCTTGAATGCTATTCCCAGTGTAAGACACTGTTGCACAGGCTCAGTGGTAAATTATTGAAAGAGTCTCTACTGGGTATCTGTTGATGCAGCCAAAAATTATGTGTTCATGTACCTCTGTCTATTCTTGGCATGTGTAGTTCCTCTGTGAGCATTTTAGTAATTCAAACATCTGCATTATTTCATTATGTTAGAGCTGTTCTTCAAACAGTTGCACCTACACCCCATTAGCACCCACATGGGGAGGCCAAATCTTGGTAATTTATGTCGTGAGGGGATTGCCTTCTTGGACAAGAAAGATGGCATACAGGAAGCTAAGCTGTGATTTTACAGCCATTCTGTTACGGCTTCCCAAATAAACACACTTAGCACACGTCTTCATGGTCGCTTGGTCTACTTGGATGAATGAACTGGGCCTCTTTATATTCACCATGCGCTCAATGTTCACATAGGAAATGAGTGAGAAGCCACCAATATGCAAAATAGTGACAGACTGGAGTACTACATGGTTTTTCCATTGTAAAGATGTGCCTCTCCTCTCCTCATCATTTAGTCCTGTTGATATTCTTGATCTAATGTTTGGTTTGCACCACATCAATGTAGGCCATTCTTCATAACTTATTTCAGATAGTCTCACAACTCAACACGTGCTCTGACACAAATGCATGGTTTCATTGTGGAAGAGTACTATTCAAAGCCATCTAAGTGCATGCTTATCCTGCAGTTTTCATGCAGTTGCACTGCGTGTAGAAATGTAGAAATCCTAGAAATGTAGGTGACCACCTTATTCTGTCTTTACCTATGATCTGATGCTACAGGCATTTTGTGTTCTCCACTTCTACTCTTTTCCATTCACTGATTTTTTTTTCCTTTTATTTTCTTCATCTCTCCTTTTTTTTCAGCTCTTCCCCATTCTTATTATTCTCTCTCTTTGACCTACCTTATGGTAACATCCAGCACATAGACAACTGTTGTCTCATCAGTTTTCACTGCCTTTTTCATACATCGGTAGACGGATTCTTCCCACCTACTGCAACACACAAACTGCTACTGGCTAATTCTTCATCCCTAACAACTATTAGCAGTAAATTCCTACACATATGCACCAGCACATATTCACCTGGTAGAAGCCTCTTCATGCTTTTTGTCATCTGAAACACTGAAATAGTCTGCTTCTGGCCAAAACAATTGGATGCTTACGCTGGTTACAGAGGAAGGAGCCAACATATGTAGTTACCTTGACTGATTACCTAGAAGAAAAAACACCACATCAGCAAGAATATTGATTTTTTTTTAGTTTATGTAGAACCTAAAACATGACTACAAACTTCTGCAAACTGATTGCCCAATAGCAAAATCTCCTATGTTATAAGGTAGTGGAAATGTACTCTGTTGAGTGGGGGGGGGGGGGAAAGAATCTTGCAATTGTTTTTTGTCAACAAGCAGTTCTTACTGAATACATACAGGACAAAATCCAATCAAATTCATATATGTAGAGGCTGACCGTGGTGAAATTTTTAAACCGTTTTATAGAATCCTTTTGAAAGAGGTGGAAAGAAAGTGATATTTTTAAGAATAAACAATGTTGAGTATATTTGCTTATTTAAAATGTTTGATAGTTTCTTATAAAAGACAAATATTTTAGACCACCTTTCAACTGAGTAAAGAAGAAAACCATAGTAAAATGATAACTTGTGACCATTTTCCAAACAAATTCTCATAACAACAAACGAAAACCACAAAAGAGGTTTGCCTGCTAGAAATGAGTGACTCCAGCTGAATAACCACCAGAAGCAGCAAAACTGTTCAGTGAACAAAAAATATTGTAGCACCATATTAACAAATACTCACTTTACTTTGACTCTGTGTGATGAACACCACTGTGCCACTGTAGCTTAACATAAGAAATCAGAATGGATTGTGTTATTCCTCATGCTTCTGTACATAATTAGAAAACAGAGTCCGAGATGTCTTATCAAAAATAAAACACCTAACAACAAAATCAGCAGTAAATACTGTAAAGCAAATGCAAACAAAGCACTAAAACCTCCTGAGATCCATGATCATGTCAGCCTAATGTTGGAACAGATTTATTTGAATCAAATGGGAAGGATTACCTCTTGTAATGATTATTTCTTGAGTATTTTTTAAATTGAGCTGTTGAACAACCCATTGATGCAACAATGTAATGACACATTGAAAATCACAGTTTGCTCATCACAGGATTCCAGATGAGTTAATAGCGGATAATTGCACACATTTCACAAGCATCTCATTTCAACAGTCCTCTTTGATATTTCAGTTTTAGTGCACCTTGTAAACTCTGGCTATCTACAACCAAATGCATTGGGAAAAGACTCATTTCAAAGAGAAATTGCCTTTAAAAAAAAAAAAAAGAATAAAAACAACCCAAACCCCATCAATCCAACCAAAAATCTTACATTTTCTAGGTTAGAACATTTTGATCAGAAAGGTATAAATGTTACTGTCAAAATCTAACAAGCTCTCTGAATAAAAGATATTTAAACCTATGTTAGTTTCAAAAAATAAGTATAAACTGGAAGCAAGGAAACATGGGGACAAAATGCCATAATGTGTCTGCCTTAGAAGCAGAACATGACTTCCAGGAATTACATCACAAGCACCAAGACCATATAGCATGACTATTCTTACTATTTATGTTACTGGTGAAACATAAGGTCTTAAACAGTACCCAGGTGGACACTACTATTTTTTTGAGATCACACAGATGAAGCCTACTACACGTTACTAACTTTCGCCCTTTGCTGGAAGGAAGGAAACAATTCCAGGACATAATGCATTTTATCCTAATGCAAACACCTAAAACAAGTTTAACTTCAGTCCTATAAAATTTCACCCACGCTCATCAGCAATACCATCTAACAGAAAATCCAACAGAATTAACATGCAAAAACACTTGCATTTGCTGCATCAGAATGGGAATACACTTTGCTAAATGCATTTGCCACAGGGAAAGGAATTTTGGGGGAACAATAGAGACCAGATGATTTGAATGATAATTATTAGCAATCATCCTAAATTCCACATGACACTCTTTTATTTATGTATGTGTTATGAATAAGTGTCATATGTTGGTCGTGTCTTCATTTCAACTGTTTTTACTACCTGCGTTTCATTGCCAAAAGAGTGGTGATACAGCTCTCAAGGTATCCACTGCAATTAGTAAAATTGATTTCTACCCTCTTTGTATCCACAGAGAGGCTGAACAGTGTGGCTTCTGAGCCCCTGCCCTGGTGACAGTGTCTCTGGCTTTATGTCTTTTTAATTGGCAGTAAGAGGTGGGGTAATCATCAGAGCCTCAGTTGATCCATTTAGTGCAGCGCCGACACATGCTGCCAAGCATCAACATGGCTGGGGCTTTGCAGCACATTTTTAGCCCTTTCCCTGCTGGAAGCAAAGAGCAAGTAGGAGGAGGCATATTTCTGTAAGACTTGGTGCAGTGTTCAGTGCCTCCCTGTGATGCAGAAGACCATCTTAGCTGAAAATCTTTAACAAATTAATTTAGTCATTAGAAACTCAATTCACATTTTTATACAACCAGTAATCTCCCTATAAAGCTATCATAACAAGGCACTGAAGAAACTAGTCTGTTTGTTCAAATGCAGATAGAAGGACCACACAGAATGCGTAAAGATTCCTACATTAAGAGAAAAACATTTTGAGGTATGTGCATGAGTCTTTGAACTGCTACTATTCTGAAGCAAGCTGAAGGGAAGCTAGCAAGAAGCATGTCAACTTTACTCATCAGCTGCCAAGTTCCTGAGAGATTATTTCATTTCAGGAGCTCCTATGAGAGTTCAAAAAATCCCAGAATTCTGATGTCATGAACAGTTCTGAAAGCAAAAGTAAGATTTATCTCTGAATTTGTATAAAACTAAAGCCTGAAATGCCTCTAAACTAGAAATTTATTTTTCACTCAACTCTAGTTAAAAAAAGTTTCAGTTAAAGCTGAATACAGGGTCCGTGATATGCATGAGTGGTCCTCTCCAGAATCTAATGATTACAGTTGGGCTGAGTCCAATGGCATGAGGTTTAACACGGCCAAATGCTGGGTCCTGCACTTGGGGCACAACAACCCTACGCAGAGATACAGACTAGGAGAAGTCTGTCTAGAAAGCTGCCTGGAGGAGAGGGACCTGGGGGTGTTGGTTGACAGCCGACTGAACATGAGCCAGCAGTNTCTCTACAGCTACCTGAAAGGAGGTTGTGGAGAGAAGGGAGCTGGTCTCTTCTGCCAAGTGACAGGGGACAGGACAAGAGGGAATGGCCTCAAGCTCCACCAGAGGAGATTTAGGCTAGACATTAGGAGGAAGTTTTTCATGGAAAGGGTCATTGGGCATTGGAACAGGCTGCCCAGGGAGGTGATTGATTCACCTTCCCTGGAGGTGTTTAAGTCACGAGTAGACGAGGTCCTGAGGGACATGGTTTAGTGTTTGGTGGGAATGGTTGGACTTGATGATCTGGTGGGTCTCTTCCAACCTGGTGATTCTATGATTCTATGAGTGCTGGATAAAAGTGATATCTGAGCACAATGAGCAGTATAGGTCTATGCTTAAACAGTGACTAAGCAAGTTCTAGCTTTTTGTTCCAGGGCAAAGAACATTCTTCCATACAGTCCTGGGCAGGATCTCTCTGTATTAGAAATAATATGGATTGTGTGTTTACCATGGGTTCTAGGCAGTTCTTTGAAATTCTTAAACCTTGTCATTATTCAACCAAAGGATGACATACATGAATTACGATGGACATTAGTGGATAGCACATGTTATTTCTGAATATGAGAATATATGAGACTCCAGGCTCACAAACTGCTAGGTGAAAATAATCACTTGGACTGTAAAATCAAGCATTTAAGACTAAACTATCAGGATTTTCTTTGTATGTGCTAACCTTCTCTTATCCTGAATACCTTCACCCTGAATACTGATTTAGACAAGGGTCAATTGGAAAATGCAGTATTATCATGTGTAATACATTTGCACCAGACTGCACTAATGTAAAAAGGGAATAAATAACTGTTCAGAGGTATTTCTTAAATCTCATGTAGTAGCTATTGTGGCTTCAGGAAATTTAATTTAAAGTTAACTCTGTTGTAAATTATTTCAACATTTCCTTTCTTATTTCTAGCATCAGAAGTTACATGTGAATCTTGGACCTTCTTCATTGCAGTAAGGATGCTATTGCTAGAGTTGTCAACAATTTTAACTATACAGATGCACCTTGGCTGAAGAAAGATGCTTTGTATGTGATGCTTTTTTGTGTGAATGAGGAAAACATCTTGAGTCTACAAGGTGTCAAGACGCAGTCTGATCTGGCTTACCTTACTCCTACCCCTTGAGCTAAGGATTTTAGGGGGTGGTTTGGGATGGAAGCGACTCACCTGAGAATTTTTTACAATGTAAGACCACAGACTTCTTCTCTTCCTCATATACCTTTCCATTTTCTTCGTTTTACATGGTCCAGTGTGTTTCTTGGTGCCGGCTGTGCCAGTATTAACCTGGCCTGCAACCTGAAGCCTACCAGTATTTTCCCGAGATATAAATATTAGAGAAGGGTAATGGGAATTTTTGTCACTTTGCATCCTAAATGGAATTTCAGGGGACAAAGAGAAAACACTTCTGTGGCCCACAGGGATTTCCTTTGGTGAATATCAAACACCTTCTACAAACAACAGAAATGTGAGAGATTCTCAAAATAAAAGGTCACCAGGATTTTCTCTAATAGAAAGGCTTTAACAACCCAAATATAGGGTGTTGTTACCAGCTGCCTCTACAATGAATTAGGTAAAATCTTGGTAAGGAGCTTCCTCAATATGTTTTTCTGCAGTTCTGAGAAGTCAGTAATTTGGGGAACAGTCATCGAAATTGTCCAACTTTGAGGCAGTGAGCATGATGTATACATTTAGTAGCAGTCCTGAAAGCAGAGAAGGGAAATAAGAAAGGAATCAAAGCACAAAGATGACCATCATATTCAAGACAGTTCAATGGCAGCGTGCCTGGGTTTGCTCTGCACAGGTAGCATTTGTGTTACAGATGCCAAGAACAGCATTTGTTTGAGTGCTGGGAAGAGCCCAAGCTTGTTATGAGAAGGGCAGGGGAGGAAAACGGCTGGGTAATGGTCACTGACTGCCTAAGGCAGTGAGAGGCCTGGCAGCTGTGGAAAGTGACTCTTCCTCTGTCCACCCACCCCTGACTTGAAAAAATGACATAAACATTTATTCATGATCAAATTTGACTTGGTTCAAGGATGAGTAAGATGGGAGGTCTGTAAAAGGGCAACAGGGTACCCTTGTATTTCATTACATATCCTCAGAGGTAGGAGCTCCCACTCTTTCTGGAAGTGGAAAGTATCAAGCCCAAGAGATGGAACGGGCTGTTACTCTTGTTCCAGAAGTTTGTGTGCTTGAGGGCATACGAACACATAAGAGTGTCAAGTAATATCAAGTAACTTCAGCATATGGAGAACATATTAAGAGTAAGTTTCCTCCTGCTCTTAGCCCTGGTTCCATCAGGCTGTCATCATACTCAGCTGGCCATCTCCATCCTTTTCCCCACTACTACTCCTTTCCAGGGACTCACAAGCTCTGCTTCTTTTCTCTGGTCATGTTTGCCTCATTTCTCTTCTGTTTTGAGCACAGGAACCATAAGAAGAAGGGCAGCATACACACTCCACCCATTTTCAGAACAAAGAATCTGACTTTCATACCTGTAGGAACTGGAGAGGAAGGGAGGGGACGCATTTGTCTATGCTCAGGAAATTTATTATGACCACAGTAAGAGACCTGTTAGCTTGTTCTGGCACATGGGAAGGCAATGATTATTAATAGCGACCATCAATAATCAGGAATATGGAAGTAATATTGCATTTATCTGTATTCTTTTGTAGACAGAAAAAAAACCCAGTATTTTTTGAATGCCTAAAATCTCAAAATCTGACTTTAAATTAGCAATGAAATACCTCTTAAAACACATGCTATGGGTCCAAAAGAACACATCTTTCAGTCTTTGAGAAGTATTTCAAATACTTCAGCAGATGAAGGTAGGAAAGCATTCATTTCAGCTAGTATTTCGCTTTGATACGTGCCGAGGAATACAGAAATGTGAAAATGAATCAACTTAAGAATGTGTAGCTGAAATTACATATGAAAATCGTCCATTCAAAGTGTGGATTTAATCATTTTTTGTCTTAGTCAGCTCATTCTTTCAAACACCCGGTTCCCATTCCAGGTTACAATACTTACACTGTAGTGTAGATTGCTATAATTAACAGGTTAAGCACATGAAAACAGTTTTTTCCCCTTGATGTGCCTTTCGATCCTTTATTTTGCTAGCAGTTATACAGTAGAGTCACTTCCTACAAAGGCGAAACAACTGCCATGGGGTTTCTTAATGCTGCTAATGTTCTTTTCTTTCCCTTCAGTAATAACAGTGAGAAATTATTGTCTGTAAATAGAATATAATGGAGAGTATGTTTCAGGAAAAATAAGTTGAAAGCTGTATGTAAAATATCCATAGATACAGACTTCTTGTGCTTGCAGAGTAGCCAGTGTTGATTTTTATAAAGAAATCAAAATGAGAACCTTAATAATCTTAATGTATAGAGAAGTTCTTTTCTGATCTAAATAATCCTCTTCAATTAGAATACAATCTAATTTTACAGAATAAAAAAGAAAATATCTTACAAATGTTTTTTGTATTGTGATATTTACACCAAAGATCAGCATTCTTCTTGCTTTGTTTTCTCCACCAACACATGCCATGTGGTATATCCGTAGATTTATTTATTTTTTAATCATATGTCCTGCTGGTTATAACATAACTTAATGTACCAGCTGCAATTAACAGACTGTCAAAGGATCAACTAGCAAGTGCTGATAAGCTTCATTTAACTAATTTGAGGAGCAGAAGTTTGATTTTCTTTTTTTTTGTTCCAGGAAGGTAGCTTGTTTCCTTATTTCCTGTCAAGTGAGCCAACTCCTGTGACCTGTAGTTAAAAGGGCCCTTTGTAATTAAGGCAGTGAGCCTTCAAGTGAACAGTTCTCACAGTAGGAGGGGAAGATGGGGGGGGGGGAAAAAAAAACAAAACAACAAAAAAAGGAGGATGCATGACACTGCTTAACTAACTAATCGGAGCTGAGCCAATCCATTTTCCTGCAGGCCAGTCAGTGTACCGTGAGTGCACAAAATCTCGCCCTCCATTGGCTTCAAGTCCATTTTATGGACCAGCGAGTCTATTAAGATCTTGGTGAGTGGCCCTATCTGAGGGCAGGGCTCTCTTCTCGTTGTCTGCCCATAGACTACCAGAAACTGATCAGCCGTGTTATATCAATAACGTTCTCACACCAGGTTGTGTAAATTGATCTTTTACAATTTCTCTCGGTGACAGTCTCTGTAACCAACAAGATAAATCATTCCTCCTGTGGCTTTTTTATTGATTGCTGAGACCTGTATAAAAATTACACTGCTCAAGCTGTGAAGTGAACATCCTCATAAAAGAAGACTTTGTATTTACAATCAAAATACATTTGGGTCCAGATCAAGCGCAGATTTACTATCCCAACACTATAAGAGACCAGAATTTAACTGAGATTCAAAGCACTGACAAAGTAACCCACATAAAGTTTTAAAATACAAATGGTGCACTACAACCCCAAGCAAAAAAAGAAAAAACAAACAAAAATCTTCTGAAGTTATAAAGTCTTGTTGAAGTAAAGGCAGCCATAATAACAAACCATCTGTTAAAAACAATGACGCAGAAGAAGCACAGCAACACAATCAGCCAGCTTTTTTTTTTTTGCAATTGCTACACAAACACTGACACAAATTGCTTTCTGATACTATTTTATCGTCCATTCAAATATATATATTTTTTAATGGAACAATAAGATTTGAGAGGTCTTTGCCTCTTCAGAAAAGAAATATTCTACAACTTTAGAAGATCTGACAGTTGCAATATCATTCTAAGGAAATTGATTTAAGCTGCTGTATGGTATTGGCTTTACTGTTTTATTAAAGTAGAAAGTCTAATGGTGTTTGACATAGACAATCAAGTGCATCCATTGTTTTTAGGCAGTATCAATTCCAGAAAGTTTATATTCCATCATTTTAATTCTATTAAGGCACTAATTTCTGGGGTTTAAATTATTTAAGCTTTGTGATAATATTTCTTATATACACAGTCTAAATGAGTCTTTTGAAACAGGTGGACTTACACTGAACAGAATTGTTAAATGCTAAATCATCCAGTGTGATGAAAGAATTAGCAAATGATTTAGGGGGTTGAAAAATAGATATCAGATACCACTTGCATTGCTTGTACTAACTTGGTCTGTGGCTTTCGATGTGACGCTTACTGGCAAATACCTCGATTTACCCATCTGTAAAAACGATGTTATAGGATTGAGAGGGAAAACACCTTTCCCTTATCATGCTAATTTAAAGGAGTAGAGGTACACCCAAGTCAACCCTGTTCTCTGGGAAACTATGAAGCTTAAATTACTGTTTGAAAAGTACTCTGAAACCTTTGATGATGAGACCTACAGGAATATAAACTGTCATTACTATGAGACTCTGACACAAAAACCAAGATTGCATTCAAGTATTTAATGTTATCAGAAAAGTGTGCAGCCATGCTTAGTGTTGGGAGAACGCTGCACCGAGTAGCCTCTCAAAATGAAGTGTTTTGTTAAAGGCTCAACATAGTTCCCATGGAGTTCAAAAAGGTGGGTTTTTTCTGTTGATATCAAAATCTGTGGTAGAGATAAACATATACAATGTTGGAGAAAAGGCAGAAAAATCACTGAAAATATTTTGTTTGAAAAAAAATTATGCATATATAACTAATAGCTACAAGTACAGAATTGTTAACTTCTATACCAGAGTAAGTGACATAAAATGGCAAAAACATAGCCTGCTTTTGTGATTCAGAAACTGGTGTCTCAGTTGTTGCTACAGAAAGAATGCTCAAAAATAAGTTGTTGTGCATTAATCCAAGAATTCAGAGTATGAAAATTATGAACCTTCTGCTAATGCTATGGATCACCTTCTGCTAATGCTATGGATCTGGACTGAAATGGCAGGAGCACCTTTCTGTTTGCTCAGTGAGCAAGATGATTTCTCCACTTAGGCAGAAAAAGCAGGAAGGCAAGGAGATTTTTTTTGGGGGGGGGACTGTAGTGTTGTTCTCTAAAGAGGGAGATGACTTGCATAAAATCTGGTGGTACTTTTCATTCACTCCTCTATACCTCTTCCTCTTCTTCCCAAGATATTTTGAAAGGGAAAGAGCTGAAACAGTATTTGTTACAAAAATTTGATTGGGAAAAGTCATTTCAAAGCCTAGGATCCAAGACAAAGGAGCAGTGCAAATGAAGGATTGCCTTTGGACAGTAAAACTAGTTAAATGTAAAAATGATGTTAAAGAATATATTTTGTCTATATTTTGGCATACTTTGACAAAAAAATTGAATTGTCCAAATCAGAAGGTTATATTTTCATTACTAGCTTTATTAATATGCCACTTTCTTGCATCTTAGTGGTGAACTGATGAAGAGGAGCATCAGCATAGTTTGGGACTGAGGGCTTTTGTTTGTTTGTTTCCTTTAGGCAGGAATGAAAAATAACTTTAGCAGCATCCACTTCATTTCTCTTAATCCTGGATTGCAATGACTCTCCAAGCAGCTTATTGGAAGCAATTGTGGGAAAAAGGCCATTCTCTCTTCAGCTGTTCTTCCAAACCCTAATGAGTTAACAATTGAAATACAGAAAGTTGCTTCAGAGGTCAGGAGAGTATATTCTACACAATGGTCACAGCATTTGAAACCATGACAGCACTATAAATTGACAAACTAAAGCGGAGCACTTGGTGGTCTGAAGTGGAGAAAAGAACATCAGACGAGAGCGGTAAAGACAAGCCATGAAACCACAGAGAAAAAATGAGTGATTTTTTTCAGATCACCTTGTTAGAATTTAGTGTATCGGAGGTCAGACGAGTAGAACAATAATAAGGTCCAAGGTTGAATACCAGTGGGGAAGCTTAACCCAGGAGCTCCAGGTCAACCATAAGTGAATGAGGCAGAACAGTGAAACAGTAGTCATCTGGGAAGGGAACGCACAAAAGTCAGTGGGTTAAGGGGAGGAGCCCGACAGTTATCAATTAAACGAAAAGAAAGCCCAGGCTCAAGCACCTGGGATAGACAAATAATCCCAGTGTGATGAAAGGAGATTTTCTTCTGTGCATGGTTCTCACTCTCTGATTTTCAAGTTTGAGAAATTTGGAATATTGTGGAGCTAAAGATCCTAAATCTGTAACAGATGAGAAAATGCAGGCCAGTTGGATTAATTTTCCCCATGTCTTATGTGCATATGACAATGTTTTCATCCCACGCCGGACAGTCTGCTGAGATAAAGGAGGCTCAAAAATAAAGTTATTTTAAGAATATGAACAAACACAAGCAGGCATGCATGCAAACACATACACACATACATGGACATTCTTGTAAGGGGGTGCTGTTTAACTTCTTTTATTTGTCTTTAGAGAAGTACAATTCACACCAGTTTTATTTTTAACTTATGAGTAGGAATTTCTCTAGATTTGTGAAGAAAATTACTTCAAGTGATGGAGTGGAAAATATTTAAGTGACATTTTACATTGTAGAAGGTATATATGTGTATTTGTAAAATGGCTGTACAACTTCCTCCTACTGTGAACATGTATCACATAATTTAGTAAGAATTTTGCCATTCATTTCATAGATGCAAGAACAGACACCAAAGATATGTTTGATATCCAATAGTTAAGAGTACATCAAAAATATTCAAGTTAAGCTAGCCTTAACTGTCCACTAAGTGGGACATGGTTTTTCTGCTACATGGACTTCCGTGTATGGATTGTTGTAAGATATGAGCAACTATGATATTACCTTTGTATCTATCTGTGTGCATGGGCTGGGAGCAAGGCAGGAGTGTATGCATATCCTGAAAGATTATTCAGGTCTCATGAGCAACATATAGTAAAAGGGTAAGGATGCATAATGTCGGCTAAAGTCAAGCTCTAAGCATTCTCCTTTTGGAACCCACCACCCTATTCTTCTATTTGTCTGTTCTTAACCTCACATTTCTGAGGAATTATATGGTCCTGGACTGTTGCTAAAACCAGCAAAAATCTTACAGGCAGAAAAAGTTTCACCATATGGAGCAAAGTATATAGTATCCCTACTATCCTTTGGTGTGTACACGCTACATGTTGTGTTACAAAAGACCCATTGTAGAGGTATTATGATAACTTCTTGAACTCCTTCCCTTTTGCCTCTCCAAAACAACAGTATTAGTACAGATAAAGCAGGGGCTGACTGCTAAGCACACAGGTATACCCTGCTCCAAAGCCAACCCATTTCTGCCACCATCAAAGAACACGTAGAGATTACACAGCCAACTGGCAGCTTTCTGCTTTAAACAAGGTGAGTTTTCTGACCTGAAAACTCCTCCTCCAAAGACTGAAACAGAGATGAGACAAAAAAAATTTTTTTTGCATTAAAAAAGATTTCAGTGGCAGCTCCTGATATCTAGCAGGACAGGAGAAAATACATGCCCTACTTAAAGGATCTGGCATGGGAAAAATGTTTAGGAAAAGTACACATAATTTAAGGATTGCAGTTGTCAAGCTTGTGGCTGTGTATCGTGCTTGTTTGGGAAAACTAAACAAATGTGAAGCTGTGATCTTATAGCATATGATGGAGGCAAGAGGCCATAACTTCTTCTTGGGTGATTTGAAGATATGATTTGTCCAAAGGAAAAGATACTTGTATTATATGTATTTCTCTCTAAATGGCTCTTTTTTTGAAGTCACTATACAACTAGATCTAAATCCTGCAAATTATGGGAGGTCACATCAGATATAAGCAGGAGAATGAAGAAGAAAGCACTAAAATGTCCCTTGTTTTAAGAGAGGAGATCCTTTATAAAATATTCTGCAGAATCCTGGGTGGCAATAGCATTTCTTTCATGTGCAACAGGAGAAGTTGGATTAAATAGCATTAGGATTTAATTTGCTTTTCTTAGTGGAAAGTTTGTTTCTTTAATTTCACACAAGGGGGAAAAGTAGCTCCCTGTTCAGTTTAAAGACCACTTTTTTCCTTCTAACAGAAAATGTCGGTGTTTTAGAATCATGTTGATAACATTTGACTGGGATGCTACTTCCAGGAAGATAAATCGTGTTTTGCAGCATCCTCAAATACTGTTAAATTTTTCCTTGTGAGTCAGCAAATTATTACTGTTCTGCTCTTAATGCATCAAAACTCATATGTTTAAGACTTTCATACTGCAAATAATCCCAAGACATCAAGATCAAAGAAATAACTGATGACTCAGTAGAAGCAGTTCCATTAACTGAGTCTGCTAAGTCAATATTACAGTAAACTGAGGTAATGGCAATGGCTTCATGTGTCAGCAATATGAAACCAAATTTTAGATCAGTGATGTACCAGGTAGGTGACCGGAGTTATCCCAATGTAAGCGCACTACAGTCTTGAGGAAGGATTTGGATCCAGTTCAGATTCCAAGGATGGGGTTCAGTTAAAGGTAAGGACATTGAAGTCTGCATACAGATGTCCAAGCTCCTGTTGTAGTTCATGAAGATACATATAGAAGAGATAAGAAAGTGATTTGGCTGATCCTGGTGCAAATATAAGTTCAGCTGAATTGTGGTCCAGGCTCCACTAACTCTACTACCATAAGAAGGATGTTGAGGCTCTGGAGCGTGTCCAGAGAAGAGTGACAAGGCTGGTGAAAGGGCTGGAGAACAGGCCTTATGAGGAGCGGCTGAGAGAGCCGGGGTTGTTTAGCCTGGAGAAGAGGAGTCTGAGGGGAGACCTCATTGCTCTCTACAACTACCTGAAGGGAGGTTGTGGAGAGGAGGGAGCTGGCCTCTTCTCCCAAGTGACAGGGGACAGGACGAGGGGGAATGGCCTCAAGCTCCGCCAGGGGAGATTTAGGCTAGACATTAGGAGGAAGTTTTTCATGGAAAGGGTCATTGGGCATTGGAACAGGCTGCCCAGGGAGGTGGTTGATTCGCCTTTCCTGGAGGTGTTTAAGTCACGAGTAGACGAGGTCCTGAGGGACATGGTTTAGTGTTTGGTGGGAATGGTCAGACTCGATGATCCGATGGGTCTCTTCCAACCCAGTGATTCTGTGATTCCGTGATACTAATTATACCTCCATTGATGTAATGAGAGCTTAGACATTTGCCTCACGTGTAGACACTTACACTGTAGGCACCTACATTCAAGCATTGTCGTCTACAGATATGTATAGGCTGTAGATGAAGTCTATATGTACCCATCAGTAGATAACAAGGTAGGTTCGCTAAAGTAGCTGCAAAATCATCTGTATCTGAGATGGTTTTCTGTGTTTCCCTGGCAGTCAGTAAGAAACAATCACTTGTAAAGTGAGATTGATCTAGCCGTGCAGTAGATGCCTGAAAGAGCTCAGAGGAGTTACACCATGAAACATGTATTATTTTCCACTGAAAGGCACAGAAGACTTGTTCAGATGAAGACAACTACGTAAGTAGGACAAAGCTCCCCTGTAGATCCCAAACAGTCACTGAGATAGATAGATTTAAAGATTTGAAAGAAGGTAATGAGGTTGTCTTTGGAATTGCTTAGAATTGTTGACAAGGGTGATCTCCCAAAGGAATAGGACTCCACTGACACACCATATGAACTTTAATCAGTAGATGGTGGATGTCTGCCAAAGACTCCAACAGGAACACAACCATGAAATATTGATAAGCTAAGTCAAGAAGATGAGCAACACATTGTTCATCATGATGGGGAAAGGAAACCCAGCAGAGAAACTTGAGTCAATGATCCCATGAGCTTGGAAAATTATTATTGATGTTGTCTTTTCAACAGGCAAGAGCAGGAGGCAACAGCTGTCAGTGCTTGAAAGGAAAACAAATATTGTTCTCCAGTTAAAAGTAGGTAAGTGATGGAGGCAGAGAGAAGGATGGATCTTAGACATGCATTGCAGAGAGTTAGCAAGATTCAGAGATGGCCTGAGTGTGAGAGATTTGGAATAGGTGTGTATCACCAATGGCAGTAATCTTTACTGCTGTAACAGAGAAGAAAAGGTTAAGGGACGCTTAGCTGTTCTGCTCTGGCTCTGCTAAACTTGAGCTCATGAATCAGCCAGCTCAAAGGTATGTTAGCCAGTAAGGGTGTGGGGTTTGCACAGAATGTAGATTTCATAAAAACAGTTATCTATATGACTGAACACAGAACTGATAGCTACATATATATTTGCAGACAGAATTATCCAGAGATAAGAAAAAAGGGGTGAAAAAAAGAGAGGAGGGAATCAGGAGATGAGTCAGGGATCTTCACACACAAAGATGAAAGAAGTGTTGGGGGATCTGTGAGAGCATTTAATGAAGACATATTAGAGTGTTAGTGCAGCTCAAAGGAGAAAGAGCATAGAAAATTAAATAAAAGAAAATGGGCATGTGAAGTTAGACATGAATTAATTCTGCTCTGGAAGCAGGAAGGGTGACTGACAGATTTTGTTGAGAGGCGTGCCAGTGAAGACTGATAGATCAGGAAGGGATGAAGGAATATTGGAACAAGAGGAATCCCAGACAGACAGTATGCATGGTTCAAATGAACATTGTCAAGGAAATGGAGGTTGTTGTGTACACAAGAAGGTCTGTAGTGTTTCCTTGCTTGCTTCCTTTCATGTTCATAATGTGGAGGAGACTAAAACCTTGGGGGGGGGAAAGCAAAAGAGGCAAACATTTCAAAAAATAAAAAAGAAGCATAGGAATATGAGTTGGGAAAAGGTGATCTGGGGAATTTGTGGGAGCATCTGCTATGATATATAAGGTAATGAGTGCTTCCTTTGAGCTCCTGAAGAAACTGCATGCCTCCAATAGGAAAGACTGGGTTATTTGATGGATTTGCCCCATCTGTGGGAAATACTCTCCTATCAGATACAGCTGCCCCACTGGTTATGGAAGAGGGACTCCCAACCACAAGAAATGGTATATGTAACCTTTCAGCTCCCCTGCCCCCAGCAGATTTAGATTCTTCAAGTTTAAAATGGGTCTTCAGCAGTTAAAATGTCAATAGACTCTTATCAGAGGCATTCTATTAACTGTACCTCATTTTCCTGTAGTGTTAGAAAAAATATATATATTGGTTATGCAAATTTACCAGTTTGTTAGACAGGAAGATAAGCTCTAGTCATCTTATAGTATCTCTTAGCTAATTTTTTCCCAGCTGTATGAAGAACAAAATGACTGATCACATCTTTATTAAAGATTGTGAGTGGAGAGACACTGGGAAACTGTGGGAGCAGGAGTTCATTGAAGTAAATCATGTATACTCCATTGTGTTAGTGCTGTGTAGCAGAGTGGACAGACACCCAGCACCATACAGCCTATCTGTTTTTTCATAAAACGAGTGAATCCAGAGCTCTGGAATCTAAAGGGCTCTGAATGTGACAAAAAAAGAAAGTGGCTAAAAGATCACAGTTAAAAATTACAGTATTGGTGTCAGACAGCCCTGTTTTTCAACCTTCCACATGGAAAATAGGCAAAGTTCTCGCTAGGGAAGAAAGATAAATATAAATATGAGATAAGGTATTATCATGGAGACCATAATTCCCTGTCCTCATCCAGAACAGAAAAGATCAGTTCAGAAAGAAAGACTCTGCAATTTTCAGAGATTTTTGAAAACTGGTGATCCTGAGCAAATCAACACCAACAACGCTGTTTCAAATAGAACTTTTATACAAAGAAAATATGCCTTTTTGACAGTGCTGGATCAAATTGATACAGTAAAAAATCCATGGAAAATGAAGTTAATGGTACCACCACTATCTTGTTTCCAAATGCAGTACAGAAAGATGTCTAGCAAGTGGGCAGTCAGAAATGAGGACATTACCTATACCCTTTCAAAAAGGGACAAAAATACATCTTTAGAAAAGTTCAGTTCACTCTGGTGAGGGGGTGGAATGATTTTCACCCTTTTCTCATCAACTAGCATGCTTTTCACAGCCAACAAATCACAAGGTACAGTTAGATATAAGACCACTTCTGTAGGAAAATGTGTTCATGTTAAAAATGAATAGAAATTATAGCAACAGAAGAAAATGAAACTTGCAAGCCTGGAGAAATAAAACAAGTTGTTATTTATGATAAACAACAGGGGTTTGTTGTAGGTCCTAAGCAATCAAAAGAATCTTGCACCACAAAGAAAATTTGAACAAAAATAATAATAATACTTAGAATTCAGACTTTTCATTTATTGAATTGTTTCTGTTCAACAAGCTGTACAGAAGAACACAATACATACTAATGCTCTGGAATTAGTAATGAAACAACCTAGTTGTAAATGAATATAGAGCTGTACAGAACAGAGAGCTGTTATTTTGTGGTTTACATGCTTCTTACTCAAATATCCATTGTGTGTACTTTTCTTCTCTGCCCAAAAAGTGTTCTTTACATTAGTTTTTTAAGAGTGTAGGAGTGCATTTAGTTATTAACTGGCAGAAATAACTGCTCAATAACGCATTGCCATGTGTGGATCTAAACTGGATCACAGTCTTTTATTTCAGTGGCTTTTCAGTTCTCTTTGTTATTATTTTCATGGTATATACCCCAGTCCAAAATCTGACTTCTTCCGTGGCTTTTGATTTGTGCTCTTATTCATACTTGATATATCTTCCAAACTAAAAGAAGTAAATACAGCTCTTTTTCAAGCCCAAATCATAGGTCACAAAAAAATCAGTAATCACTGTCAAATTACAGATTTCTCCATTTTAAAAATTTGCAAAACTCTAACCAATCTTTAACCTGCCTGCTCTAACAATTCAGCGTTCCAGTGGTGCACAAGCCAGGACACTATTTGGTCTTATCCCCATGTAAGAAAAACACTGTACATCTGTCAATGCCATCTGCACAATTGAAATTGAAAATAGATTTTAAATTCAGGTACATTTTATACTTAGACTTTCTTGTATTCTTGCAATAAAATAAGAACTCTCCAGAAAGATGGTCTGAAGGCTTTCTCAGGGAAGTATTATTTCTTTTTTTATCCTCAGCTGCAGTGCAAGAAGGAAGAAATATTTTCCTCCAGAAAGTTTAGTGAGGCTTGTGTGCCCAAAGGAGAAAGATTTTTCTTCCTCCTTCAAGAAATCCAATACAGCTTATTATCGTTGGACTAGCTGGGGAAAGGGAAGGAATTACCCTACTCCGTCATTTCAAGTCTGTCAAAATACTTGGCTCTTCAGGGTACTGATGATCCTTTCCTAGCAGCTACCTCCTCCAGTAGATCCTTCATCATCTTGCTCGATTATTAATGAATAAACACACATCCACAGCAAATATATCTTAAAAACTGTTCATATGTTAAAATTTGCCTGCATGAGGAGTGTATCCATGAGCTTAAATAATGAACATCTCTGCAGTGTGCAAAATCTATCTGAACTGACCTTTGAAGCTTTTGCATTGCAAAGAGCAAAGGGGAAGAAATTCCTTGAACAGATTGTTATAACTTGTTCGTCTAAGTTTTTTAAAGGATACTGGACTGCAAAAAAAAAAGTGTATGTTATCCAGTAAGACAGGTGAATATGAATATGGAAAGTTAATCACAATATCAGTAAAATGGGGAGAAGTTCTTGCAATAAGATTACACTTGATCTCAATTTATTGAAATGAAATAGGAAGATTTTTGCATATGAAAAGAAGATACACAATACTAAAGAAAAATTGAAAAGCTAGATGAGGCAGAAACTCTCTAGCTGCAAACCATAAGCAATTCACTGGTTGTCTGCAATAAGAAAGAAGAATCAGAAGCGGAATATTTCTGTAAGCATCTTGTTCATACTTCATTGCACCTTCCTTTGAAGTGTAGGGCTTTGATCACTATTCACAGGACAGTGGACCAAATGGACTTCCAGTGTGATACAACTTAACATTCCTGTGATCCCAAATACTGCAGGATTCCTTCATGCTGGAAGAAATTCAGCATGGTGGGTAAAGTTGTGCGACTTTTCAGGAAGTAGCAGATATCTTAGATCATTTCACTCTTTCTCCAAGAACTGATTTTCATAGCTGTTGCCTTTCCTCCATATTTTTTTAATCTATTTTTACTGCCCAGGAAAAGCCTCAAGGAAAAGTTGATGAAACTGATGAATACAGGAATGATAGAAACTTTATCGGAGAGCAGTTAGCAACAGGTTAACAAACACCTATAGCTCAGAAGTCTGATTTCATTCACAGTTCTGCAACAGGATGTATCACCCCCGCATTTTTTCTCCAGGCTTTACCCAAAAGCCCCATAGGAACGTGTCTGCATGACTGTTACATACTGCGGTACTTGAACATTTTATTCAGAACACAGCTGTGAGAGGATAAACCTGGTTGTCATGGATGTGTTCAGAATCAAATTTTGTTATTCCCTCTCCAACCTTATATAAAGTGAAGAACTGCAGACCAGGATAAGTGAAGCTCCAATGATCCATTGCTGACTAAAAAGTGCATAGGTAACAGTTACGTTGGTGTGGTCCTGAGATTTTCATGGCAGTCTTTTATCTAGGATTATTGCTGTTAATTTGAACTGTTCAAAGCAATTTCTCTGTCTTTCTTTTTTTGCACAAACAGGGAAATGCTTCTATACAGTAACAAAATCTCCTTCATTTTATGGAATCCACTAGAAAATGAAGAATATTCAATTATACCCTCTCCAAATACATATTTGATTTCCCATGTTTCCAAAATTGTCTGATAATATTAGATTGTTCCCCTTTCCCACTCTCTGTCTCTGTGTGTGTATATATGTATGTATGTATACTTTCTTTTCCTTTGAATATTTTTTATATTGAAAAGTTGCCTTGATCACTGGAAGAACTGCTACTAGTGTATTTCATGCGACCATTCTCTCTCCTATTAAGATCTCTCACTCTTCATGACAGCTGCTCCTGGCCCTGAAGTTACTGGACCTAAGCCAAAGCTCTTCACAGTTCAGGAACATTTGTTTGATTCTTGTCATTCCATCACAGAAATGTTGATAAGATCAATAGAAAATTCTTTATAAAAGTAACTTTCCTCATTACAAGAAAGCCAGCAGTTTCCTTTTTGAAAGAGAAACATTTTCACTGAAAATTTGCATACTCCTGAAATCTCTAGTTTCCAACTGGAATATTCATTTGTCTTCAAAAAAACCCCCTACTCTTTGTTTAGTTTCACTCCTCCATCTCTCTCTGTCTTTGCTTTTTAAGAATTTCTTGTTCATCAAAGAAAGCAATACACTAAATGTGCATACAGTAGTCTTAACTCCTCTTTTTCCACTAATTTCTCAATGATACTCAGTTCTTGGACATGGACCTTTGCACATCACCACATTTTGTCAATGATAAAATAGCAGGATTTTTCAACCCCACTGTTCTCAGAGCCAGTCCTGAAATCCAGCCAGAAACCTCCACTGGTTTGTAACTACTAGCTTGTACAATCAGTAATACAGGATGACCAGGTGTCAGGTAGCCCATGGTCTGCTCTGGTAACCCACAATATCCTGAGTAAATTCCAATTCCACTATTTCTTTCACTGGCAAGTGAGTCTAGCTCTCTGAAAGACTACCTCTCACACTGCAAGATTTTTCTCATGTAGAAAGTAAATCCACTGAAACACAACTTTCTGGGACCACAGCCAGGTCACTCTCAGTTCAGTGGCCTTATCTTTGAATTTAGAATTAAGGGCTCATGCATGTCTCCTTTCATGAGAGACAAACTTCATTCTTTCAGTGATCCATTCCCTCAAATATCAAACTAGTGCCACCAGTAGACTACGTCTTTGCACACATGATGAGATTTTGCTGGCAAAAATTGCTGTAGATTTTTATTCCTCCTTGACTGAATATCTGTCGCTTCCAAACTGATGTTAATTGATGCTTCCTTGCTGTGGTGGTGGGAGTTTCAGAACAGATGTTAATACAGCAATGAGCATGTTAAGAAAATTTAAAATATAAAAAGACTAACTTCTGCTTATAGGCTATATATACTACTGCCAATTTGTTGAAAAACAAAATAAAGAATATACTTAACTGTTGGGGGTGGGGTCTGAAATAAACATATTCACTGTATTTCTCTAACCAAAGATGTATGAATAGACCTAATTCCCTTCCTCCCTAAGTAGCATCTTAAATGTGACACATTTCTTTTTTGCACCAGGTAAGCATCCAGGATAGTAGGGACTACTGATACACTNTTCCCAAGCAACTTCTTCCAGTATCTTACCACCCTGATCATCGTGAAGAAATTCCTCCTTATGTCTAGTCTAAATCTGCCCCTCTCCAATTTATACCCGTTACCCCTACTCCTTTCATTACATGCCTTTGTAAAAATTCCCTCCCCACCTTTCTTGTGCCCTTCAGGTACTGGAAGGTCTTAATAAGATCTCCTCAGAGCTTTCTCTTCTCCAGGCTGAACAATCCCAACTCTCTCAGCCTCTCCTCATATGCATGAGAAACACAAGTCAGCTGAACTTAAAAAATATTGCTGTTAAATAATTACATAGTATCTTTAAATTATGGCTTACTGTTTCTGAAAATGACTGTGTCATCCATCACAGTATATTGTAAGCTTTTTAAATAAATGTATCATGTAAATATATTTTGTAAGATTACATGCAAATGCATTTTTTTCATTTGAATTCCCATTTAATCGTAAGTCCATTATTTGAGATTCAAGATGGGATAAATCTAAATGTAAAAGTTTTTTACTGCCCTGTAAGTTATACAGTATAGTTTTATATTAAGATTTTACTAGACAGTTACAGAGTACTCATTTTTAATATGGAATACTTCATCATGTTCATTATTGCCTATTTAGACTCATGTAAACTGACACTCCTGAAATAAGCAGGCTTTAAAATGTTAATATAAATTTTATGCCTCTTTTAATTGCAATAGACATCTCATTAAGTAATTTAATGCTGATGGGACCTCCTACCAATACACAAAAAACATACTTTGCCCAGCTTTTATATAAAGTACAATGTGACAGAAATATTTTTCTCCACAGTGACGTTCATCAGCTTTCCCTTTGCTCTCCACATCCTGTGTGAGGAAGACCTAGCCCTGGGCTGCTTCAGCAGGCTGGGTTAACTGCTTCAAACAAGAGCACCTTTAGGAAGGTGGTACCTGCCTGCTCAGAATTAGCTAGCAGGACCCGTCAGATGCACCACCAGACAAACAAGAGCTACCTAGACCATGTCCATGGTGGAATTAGTTCTTCATCTAGGTGGAGAGAAAAACATGCATGACATTTTCATTAGCCTAGAAGGCAGAAACATCTGGTTACTTGGTTCAGCTCATCAGCAGGAGAGCCTGTAGTTGATTAGCCCTTCTCTCAGTAGTAGGCGTTACTACAGTCAGTGGGAATTACTAAACATGGTTTCAGGGGACTGACGTTAATTTGGCTTGCCAAAATAATATGCAATTTTTTAAGGAGTTTGTGTTAATTAGTTGTATAATTTGATGTGATGTGATGGGGTTTGCACAAAGAAAAGCTGAACAGGGTTTGCTATTAGGATCTGCAGTAGGAGAATCAAGAGGTGGCACTTAAATAGTGCACAGTATGAATCTGCAGCAGTGAAAGGCCTTAGTTCATGATCTAATTATACAATAGGATTCCCTTTCTCAAAAGCTAAAAGCCTTTTAATTCATATTTTTCTTTTAAGATATTTTATTTTGATTACTGTACTATTAATTCCTGTGCACCTACTATTTTACCATAGATTAAGTCAATTTGGATATCTCATTTTGGCCTATTTTGTATAATATCCCACTTCTGGCAGAAAAGAAATATGTAAAATGAAAAAATTAAGCAATTTATAGTTTGTATAATTCCTCATTGCATCTCTCTGCCTGCCTTCTACTTTTCATTCACTTTTTCACAACTATTACTGGCAATTTAGGCTTCTTTGCTACCTGTGAAGTGGTAATCAGTGGTAGCACTGATGTCAGAATTACAATTTCTGCCAAGCTAACTGATAATTGTGTCATCTGTGAACTTATAACACAGATGAGGTAGGCAATATCCTCTAATTAAAAGAGCTTGCTGCGTGTTGGAAAACTTTTGGAAGGTTACACTTAAGGGTATCTGTGAGGGCTCTGGCTGAATGGAAGGGCTGCTTGGGTTTCTGACTCAGGATTTACTGAGTATGGGATTAGACAGCCAAAGCAAATCTCAGAAATCGCATACCTTTCCACGGCAGTCTGTTCTGCTCATCTTTCTTGTCTATTTGGATGTCAGATTCTTTTGTTTCTTCCTATGTGTTTGTATAGTGCTCTGCCCACTGAGTTGCCAGTTCTAGTGGTGGCCTTCAGGCACAGTTCTCGTAGACATGCCAGTTAATTAATTCACAGCCACCTCCCATTCTCTTCCATCCCCCCACCTAGTACTTTAACATTTAATGTCACCCACACAAGGAACAGAGGCGGAAGTTTACTTATTGCTAATTCCATGGGGAAGGAAGACTGAAACTTATGGCATAAGGTATCAACACTATCCAAATTTAGCCATTTAATTATGTGGGCAATTTGTCTCCTTAAGTGCCTTGTGTTGTTGATGGCTACTGCTTCACATCACCCCTGAGGAGATACTGTCTCCCTCCATTAATTGTCAGGTGCCAAAAGTTAGGCGGCATGGACACACCTCAGGATTTCCATTTTTATCCTTCTGCAATAAAAAAGCTTGATAGCTATGTTAGAAACCCTTTCTCCACTGGGGATGTCCAAGAAGTAGAGAGCAACTTATTTGCACGTTGCTTGAGAGAGGTCCTCTGGGGACTGAGGTTTCCTACAAACAATAGGAAACCTTCTCACACTGCTGAAAGTTTCCCTGAGCCTGGCATGCTGATGTGCAAACTTTTCAGAGATGTTCACAAATCTCAGAGTTGCCGGAAATCTCACACAATGTTAGTTTTCTATGATACAAGGTTCCTTCATAAATGTTTCACAAAGCTCTCCTCTTCAAGTTTCTAAAAAGAGGCACTGCATAATTTATGGGATGCTCTGTTCAACATCCAAACTCTGTGAAAAAGCCCAGCAGTTTAGGTACGACTTCACATAGAATAGTGAGTTCACCAAACACAGAAGAGGGAAGAGTCATAATAGGCTCTTTGTCTGAACCATCAAGGCTTGGGAGACATGAGCTTACTATCGGGAAGTTTCTAAAAGCCCAAGGTACTGTAAGGCTGGTGTCAAAGGAAGCACGTGGAGTTGGTATTATACATAAATAAGAGGAAAGTATGTGAGTACAAAAGGCTATAATTCCATTGAGCAACTCTAATAATAGAAAATGAAAAAAAAAAAAGCATTTCTCACACAGGCCAGCACTGAGGATGCCTGGACAGATTCTGGGTAATTTCCATTAGGTTGAACAAGACTGCACATGTCTATCAGGGTAGCTAACTGTGCAAAACTGAGCTGTCCATCATGGGATCACATGAATCCTTTATAGAATTAACGTCTAATAATGCTCATATGCTTGCTATTTATTTTCTGTTTGAATATCAGTTATTACTGAAATCCTATTTGTTTACCTTGAGCAGTAATTTGGTCCTTATACAGGAATTTACAGTTAGTTTTTAGCCCCTTATGTACACTGCCCACCATACTGACCAGTATAGCCTGGTTCTGATATGACTTCAATTAGCTGCCTTGACTATTGTTGCCTATCTTACGTCTAGCTTTCAAGTTCATAAACGGTGCATTTCTGTATTGCTTTCAAGCTTTTGCAGAATGAATTTCTGTATTTTGTTCTGCATTTTCTAGCCCATCTATCACAGTGGTACCCATGACTGAGAATACTGGGGATCTTCAATAAAACCAATACTAAGCGATACTGACAGAAGAGAATCCATGCACCTGAGACACACTAAAAAGTAAATGTGTAATTTTGTTCACTAAGGACACTTCATATAAAAGGATGTTGTAAATCCAATGGTCTAATTGCTTGTTGTAAACCACTCAGAAATAGTTTAGTAAACAGACTCAAAAAGTTTCTCATTATTCTCATCATACCTATGTATAACTATAGATCAGGAAGGTATGCCACTCAACCCATTATTAATTTACCAAAAAAAGAAAGAAACTTCTTTGAGGAAGTCTGTTGGTTCAGATCATGTTGACTTCTTCTGTCTCATAGTACAACTACAGAAACTTTTCTATTGATGTAAAAAGGTTACGTCTTTTTCTATTTGATGAGAGTCTGTAGCAATTAGTGCAAAAACAGGGCATACGTACTAAGTCGGTAACTAGGACTGGTTAAGATAGCCTATGCAAACCTATACTAATTGTAAAAGAACCTTGAGGGGGGAAAAGTGGTTCCTGTGAATATGAAGAATATGTTCAGATTTTGTTTGGCTACAGAAGAAGAAATGGATATAGAAATTAATAGTTAATTTCCTTTCTTAGCAAAACAGCCTTCTATTCATTTCCCTCCCATCCCCTTTGTTTCACCAAGTGATATTAGAAGGACTCAAGCCAAGCAATTCTCCTACTTTGTCGTGAATTACAGTAGTAGCCTAAGAATAATTACTGAATGAACAGATTTTAAAGTCAGCAGTATTATCAGTATTGAAGGAGATAGAGAACACACAGCTGAACCTTACCTAGAACAAGGCTGTCATTTCTCATACAGCTCTCTCCTGCATACAATGTGATATTCCCATGGGAAAATCTAGATTCACAAAATGCAGCAACAGGGTTTTCGTCTGGTTCAGCACACTAAGCTTTCACCTGATGTGTTCACCTAGAATATTCTTGGGGGGTCTGAAAAGCTCGGCATATCTTTTATTATCATTTATGTTGCTGCTACCCACGTATATTTTCCCCATGAAGTGTGTTACAGCTTGGGAGTGCCCAGTGATATCAAATGTACATTAGTCAGAGGTGTACAAAAAAAACTTCACAACAGAAATCACAAGGAAATCCAGTAGAACAGGAAGTACTGACATTATGGAACAGCTGTTGTAAATATGCAGATCTCTTTTCTTTATAACTCCTGATTTTAAGATGCTCTTCATCTTTTGAAACAGGGCTGTATTCTCCATGCTTCATCTCATTGCCAAATATGATGATCCTATTCTCTCATTCAGTGTAGATTCACATCAGAGTCTGAGAGGACAATTTCCCCTGTTAAAAAAAAAACAAACACAATTAAAACTTGTTGAAATTCATTAATCCAGCAGTCTAATCCAAAAGTGTGGCAACTTAAATTGAAAAAAAAAAACCTATATGCATATAACTTCAAAATTACTTATAGTTAAATAAGGTATTTTTAAGATTTGAAAATGAGTTACCATTCAAACTGAGTTGAAAATTCCCTTTTTAACCTTTCAGACACAGACTTTTTCCTAAGTCTATGTGAGGTCTCAGATCATAGAATCATATAATAGAAT